>CM068772.1:2826056-2917371 GCA_035084275.1 Hydrolagus colliei | reverse complement strand
TGGACCTTGGAGAGTAAAAGGAGTTTGGAGATGGGAGGTTAGTTTGAGCAGGAATGGATGGAGGGAGGGTTTTTAAGGATGGGAGTGATGATGAAGGTATTTTCAAACGGTGGGTTTCTACACTATGGTCATTCAAGTAACTCCAGGCCCCTGCTCTGTTTGGTTGACTGTTTGTTTGCTGTTTGGCTGTCGGTGGCTGTAGGTGTGGCTGAGTTGTCACTGATTACAGATCTGGTTCTCGTTCTCACTTCAGGAAACAGAAAAGGAAAAGAAACATCTGAAAATCAAGGCACGATTCCTCAAGGTGATGGACTCAACCCTCCCCCCCCCCCACCCCCCCCCCACAAACACACACACAGGATCCTCCCGGCATCTCAGTCGTGCAAGCCTGTTAGCTCAGTGGCTCGCAAGCCACAGTCCAGTAGCTCAGTGGTTCGAGCTCTCGCCTCGCAAGAAAGAGACCTGGGTTTGATTCTGGGCGGGTCTGGGTGAAACCTTGCGCAAGTTCCCTTACTCCACGCGCCCGATAATAATCCCTCAAAGAAACAACAATAAATTTGCCATTTCATTGTCGGTGGGGACGCTGGCTGCTGTCCACAATTGGCTGTGAACAGGTTGGTGTCGCCCTCTGATGTGTGCGTTTCCCTGTTTACAGCTCACCAAGATCGAGGCCATACAACAGCTGGAAAATAGGTAATGTCCTCATCGCCAATGGGTGTCTGTGAGTGTATGTGTGTTTCTGTCTGTGTGGGTATGTGTGACTGTGCGTGGGTGCGTATGTGTGACTGTGCGTGTGTCTGCATGTACATATGTGTCTGTGCGTATGTCCGTGCGTGCGTGTGTGTCATACACACACGCCTGCCTTGCAATCGAGAGACCTGGGTTTGATTCCCGGCAGGTCAGGGCGAAACCTTGGGCAAGTTTCCTTACTCCACACACACACACACACGCACACGCACATGCGCGCGCCTGATAATAATCTCTCAAAAAATAAACAATAAAATTGGTCATTTTCAACCCACGGCTGTTTGTGGGGGACGCTGCTGTGCGCAATTGGCTGCCGGGTTTCGCCCACAAATATACAGTCAAATCACTTTACTATTCAATTCACCAGGAAACTGGGAGGTGGCGACAAAGTAAGGCTTCACCTAGGATTTGGAGGGAGGGAGGGAGGGAAGGAAGGAAGGAAGGAGGGAGGGAAGGAAGGAGGGAGGGAAGGAAGGAAGGAGGGAGAGAGGGAGGGAGGGAGGGAAGGAGGGGAGGGAGTTGCAAAGGGAGGTTTGGGGCTGTGGTTTTTGCCTTTGCTTTAATCAGTCAATGTCGACAACAAAATCATTGGAATCTGGAACTCTCTCCCTCTCTCTGTCTCTGTCTCTCCCCCAAAAGGCTGTGGATTATGGAATGGATCACATTGTCCGGACTGAGGGGGGAGGGAGAGATATTTGTCAGGTCTGGGGATCAAGGGATATGAGGGGCAAAGGCAGGTAATCGGGAGTTGAGGGACAGATCAGCCGTGATCTAACAGGACGGTGGAACAGGCTCGAGGGGCCTGAATGGCCTCCTCCTGTTCCTACGCTCCTGTAATTACGGCTGTAAAACACTGTTGTCTTTCCTTTAGCCTGAAGGGGAAAGATACGGAAATCTCGGCTCTCGAACGTGAAATCGCACAGTTCAGCAACTTAGCCGAGACACAGAGAAGCAAAACCGTGAGTTAGAAAAGCGTCCAGAGTAGCGGCAAATAATGACACTGACACATTTCTGCATTGTTTTTCAGGTCGGGGGGGGGACGTCCCAAGCCGCTGGACAGGGGCAGGGGAGGGAGATTTTCTTCGCTATCCGTTCACAAAAGCGTTTCCCTCACACGTCACAGACTTGTTTGGGTTATTGAGAAGCTCGAGCGCAGGTTACATGAAGTTATCGATCCCAGGTTAGAGAGTCAGTTGGAGAGACGTGGGAGAATTTGTGTGATTCAACATCGATTCAACGGCGTGCGAATTGCCGCTGCTGAGTTTCGCCCACAATTTATCCAGTCAATTCACTTTACGGTACATTCTGCGAAGCTCTTTGAGACGTCTAGAAGACGTGAAAAGCGCTATATCAAATGCAATAATTCTTATTAATAAAAACAACAACTTGGATTCATGTAGAGACCCTGACATTCAGCCACTGATTAACTGTTTGGAGCAAAACTGAGGTTGTCAGCTCAGTTATTGTTAGCAGCTGGTGAGAGAGATTAAAGGGGTGGGGGGGGGGGGGAATGGGAAGAAGACAAAGTTGGTTAGATGTAATCGTGTGTTTATATCTACAGCCCCGGTATTCTCTGCTCTCTTTGTGGCGTGTAGATAGACGAATGCTCTATGTTTAGATTGTGGGCGCCTCCTCATGGCGTCCTCACGATGTTGAAACGGCTCTTTGCGAACGTCACCCGTTTGCTGTTTTTAACAAAGAAACATTTCTCTGCTGATTTTGCAGGTGGAATCCGGTGGCAGTTAGTGCTTCCCTCCAGATGGATGTATCCTTTTTATAAAGATCTTTAAATAAAATCAAAATAAAACACGTAAAAACACAGTCTCAGCCGGGCTCGCCTGTCTCCTTTCTCTTTGGGTGAATGTCTCGCCAACGACATTAGGCTCCGGGAAAGTCTTACAGAGGAATAATAATAACTGTTCGAATCGGGACAGTGGGAGGAGAGAAACTCCCCCCCCTCTCTGTTTGACATTGGCTGTGGGATTACCTAACTCTGGAACAGAAGCCGCGGACGTGAGGGAGTGTGGCCTCACTCCCCCGGACGTGACTCTGGAGCTCTCGCTTTATCTCGCGCGGCGCGCAGACGTGTGACTGGCGAGGATTGTTCGGCGATGAACGAGTGGGAGAATGAATGAGAGTATTTTTTTTAATTCAGCTGGATGTCTGACATGTGTTGAAACGCACCCATGTGCTTCAGTTAATGAGACACACACACTCACTACACACACACACACACATACTATATACACACACACATTCCAACATACTACACGCCCTCACTCCCGGCATGCCCGGCAGTGTTTGGGGGACACAGCGCCCTCACTCCCGGCATGCCCGGCAGTGTTTGGGGGACACAGCGCCCTCACTCCCGGCATGCCCGGCAGTGTTTGGGGGGGTTGCACAGCGCCCTCACTCCCGGCATGCCCGGCAGTGTTGGGGGGGGACAGAGCGCCCTCACTCCCGGCATGCCCGGCAGTGTTTGGTGAACACAGCGCCCTCACTCCCGGCATGCCCGGGCGGTGGTACTCCGGGACCTCCGGTTGAAATGGCGGGAGCGGGAGGCGCGGAGTCGGCGGCTCTCCCGGACTTGCTGCCCGTTTATTACCGGCGGCTGTTCCCCTACCCGCAGTATTTCCGGTGGCTCAACTACGGAGGAGGTGAGAGAGAGTCCTCGGTGTGGGGGGGAGGGAGGGGGGAGGAGAGTGCTGAGGAGATTTCCCCTCAGAGAGAGAGAGGGAGACAGAGTGGGGGAAGGAGGGAGGGGGGGGGAGGGAGGAGGGGGGGGGGTTGGGGAGGGGGGATGGGATAAGTCTCCCCATTAGGAAGGTGGAGAGGAGAGAGACTTTCAAGTTATTTTTTTCTTCAAGATGATCGATGAGGTGAGGGTGAGGGGTGGGGGGGTGAGGGAGTCGAGGGGGTGAGGGGTGGTGGGGTGGGGGAGTCGAGGGGGTGAGGGGTGGGGGGGTGGGGGAGTCGAGGGGGTGAGGGTGAGGGGTGGGGGAGTCGAGGGGGTGAGGGGTGGGGGGGTGGGGGAGTCGAGGGGGTGAGGGTGAGGGGTGGGGGAGTCGAGGGGGTGAGGGGTGGGGGGGTGGGGGAGTCGAGGGGGTGAGGGTGAGGGGTGGGGGAGTCGAGGGGGTGAGGGGTGGGGGGGTGGGGGAGTCGAGGGGGTGAAGCGGGAGAAAGTATTTCCACTGGCGTTGGGTCAAAATAACCTGATTTTAAAACTAGTCAAAAAGTTCTCCCTTGAGGGGAGGGTGAGGTGAGGAAACGTTTTAATAATCGTAATTAATAACACCCCGATATTGTATTAATCCTTGCATTTTGATACATAGGCTTTTCACATCTCACGGACGCCTCGAAGCGAAAGCGAAAAGGCTGGACTGTAAAGTGACTCGACTGTATATTTGTGGGCGATATGTGTGTGTGGGCGATTCTAGGGTAATGGGGGTACTTTGCGCAAGTCAAAAACCTGCCTGCCATTTTCTGAGAAAGGGCGGATCCCCACGAACAATCTTGGATCCAAATGACCAATTTATTATTGTTTTTTTTGTGAGGGATTATTGTCAGGTGTGTGTGTGTCTGTGGAGTAAAGAAACTTGCCCAAGCTTTCGCTCTGACCTGACTTGACTTGACGGGAATCAAACTCAGGTCTCTCGCTTGTGAGGCGAATGCTCTAACCATTGAGCGACAAATATAACATCTACACACACACACACACACACACACACACACACAGAATAACACAGATTGTTCTAATGATTCCGGTTGTCATTGCAATGCAACGTCTTACCTCTTTCCTCTCACAGTGAGGAAGGGTTACTTCCAGAACCGGGAGTTCTCCTTCACTCTACGAGATGACATCTACGTGCGTTACCAGTCCTTCAGCGGCCAACAGGAGCTGGAGAAGGAGATGCAGAAGATGGTGCCCTACAAGATCGACATCGGGGCTGTCTATTCACACAAGGTACCTTCCCCGTTGACTTTACAGTACAGCGTATTCCGTGAAGCGCTTTGAGACGTCGACAAGGTGTGAAAAGGCGCTCTATAAAATGCGAGGATTATTATTGCTGTTCATTCCTGCAGCTCAGTGGTTAGAACACTCGCTTTGCAAGTGTGAGACCCGTGTTTGAATCCAGGCAGGTCAGGGCGAACCCGTGGGCAAGTTTCCTTACTCCACACACACACACACACACAAACACACGTATGCCTAATAATAATCCCTCTCCAAAAAAAAAAAAAACCCTTTTGTTTGCCTGTGATTCACTGTGTTTTTTTCGCAGCCAAACCAGCACAATTCTGTGAAGGCGGGAAACTTCCAGGCCCTGGAGAAGGAGCTGGTGTTTGACATCGACATGACCGACTATGACGACGTGCGGAATTGCTGCAAGTTTGTGATAATCATTATTATTATTATTATTATTATAATGATGTCTGTCAGTGATTGACGTTGGAGGCTGAATGACCTCCTCCTGTTCCCTGTTGCTCTTGTTTTCGAGTGCGAGGTTTCGCTTTGCGTGAACCCCACCCCTTCTCGCTCTCGGCCTGGTCGCTAATATACTTTACCTTTCTCTCCAGGGGGGCAGATATTTGTCGCAAGTGCTGGACGCTGATGACCATTGCTGTCAGGGTTTTGGACAGAGCTCTTGATGGTAAGAGAACTTTTGTATTTATATAAAGCATTCACTGCTTGTTGTGAAATTCAGCGCCTTGCGACGTCCTTCCGACAAGATGTGATGGGTACCAGCTAATAGAAATTCAGCAGTGTGCGTTATAATAAAAATAATAATTCTTGCTTTAGATATAGCGCTTTTCACGTCTTCTAGACGTCTCAAAGCGCTTCACAGAAGAGACTGTAAAGTGTATTTTCGTGGGCAAAATGCAGCAGCCGATTACGCACAGCAGCGTCCCCAAAAACAGCCGTGGGTTGAGTGACAAAAAATTTTTTGAGGGATTTTTATCCCTGGACAAGCGAGCCCTGAATCACCTTAACAACATGGTTCCTACTTCTTTCCGGTAAACAGAGGCATACGGAATAAGGAAACTCGCCCAACGTTTTGCCCTGTCCAGGCCGGGAATCGAACCCACGTCTCTCTCGCCAAGCGAGTGCTCTGACCGCTCGCTGAGCGACAGGACTCCGCAAACGGTTGATTGAAGTTCATTAATCTCTTGGAGGTATTATTGATTCCCCGTGGACTCGCTGTAGGGGTGTAATGTTGTTGTTGTTGTTGTTGTTGACAGAGGACTTTGGCTTTGACCACCGTCTGTGGGTGTATTCTGGAAGGAGAGGTGTCCACTGTTGGGTCTGTGATGACGTTGCCCGCCAGCTGTCCCAGAACGCTCGCTCTGCCATCGCCGAATATCTGAGCGTGGTCAAGGTCAGTGCCGCAAGATAAAGTCAGATGTCCTATCACATCCCTTACTTGAGAGTTACATCCCGACATCCGTGCCATGACCCCCTCTGCCTTTCTCACCCCCCCTCCCTCCCTCCCCCTCCCCAACCTCGCCCGGCTCCGCTACTGTCTCACTCAAAATCCTGGTTCTTGCCCCACCTACGACTCCCTAACCCCCCCTACGGATCTGTCCGTCCCCTCCCCTCCCCTCAGTGAGCTCCGGCCTGCTCCGTGCCACCCGTGCCTTCCTCCACACGCCTGATAATAATCCCTCAAAAAAAATTTCATGCAATCCACAACTATTTGTGGGATCTACTGTGCGCAATTGGTTGCCGCGTTTTTCCTATAAACTGCAGGCAATTCACTTTACAGTATATTCATATACAGGTATCGTGTCTTCAAGATGTTTTTAGACATCCCAAAGACATGATAATCTCTCTATCGAATGCAAGGTGTTGTCAAATTTAATCAGACTGCGTTCCCTTTCCTGGTTTTCAGGGTGGAGAAGACACGATCAAGAAAGTGCACTTGACATATCCCATTCATCCCTCGATTGAGTGAGTGAGTGAATCAGTCTGTCAGGGGTTACCTGGAGGACAAAAGATCTTCAGCGACGATAAATGCTATTTTCGCTCTCGGTTACAAGCTCCCATTCGGTTTGGGTCGCTAGTTCAATCACAATGTTTGTCCGACGCGCTGAACTACACCGAGCGTTTTACACTGTGCTCTCCCTCGATGTGAAAGGCGCTAAACAAATGTAAATGTGTAGTGTGTGTGAGAAGTGGGCTCTGTGCGAGGTGTTGCTGACAGTTGATTGGTGACGAGTTGCTATTTCAGCCGTTCCCTTTCCTCCTCGCCCAGAAAAGCCATCAAGCTGATAAAAGGCTACTTTCGAGAATACGCCGTGGAAAGGCAAGACATCCTCGGCAGTAAAGAGGCCTGGGAGAAGGTGCTGGCGATGGTTCCTGAAGATATCCTTTATCGGCAAACTGCTTCCCGGGCGTTAACTCACCTGGAAATCTGTGGCTTAAGATCCGGTTTCAAAACTCATCTGTCAACCATAATATCTTCCAGCACATCATAGTCTGGATGTGTCTCTACCCTGCGTGAGCGGCATGATATTAATGTTGCCGTTGATCTTTTCCTAATTGCACCCAGTCTACCCACCCTCCCCTCCCTCCCTCCCTCCCTCCCTCCCTCCCTTCCCACCCTCCCCTCCCTCCCTCCCTCCCTCCCTCCCTCCCTCCCTCCCTCCCTCCCTCCCTCCCTCCCTCCCTCCCTCCCTCCCTCCCTCCCTCCCTCCCTCCCTCCCTCCCTCCCTCCCTCCCTCCCTCCCTCCCTCCCTCTCTGCTCTCCTGACTGCTTCCCAGTGGGCCTTTACTCCACGTTGGAGGCTGCGCTTTCAACCCCCGGGACCTGATTCTGCAGAAAGTTCCCTTTTGTGGAATCCTGATCATGGTTAGTCAGTGTGTAATTCACAGTCACGGAAAGGGCATGTTTCTTAACAACCCCCGACACAGATTCGGGACAATCTACAAGCCGACTTCATCAAAGCAAAGAGCTCAGACAAGCGCTGGGACATGCTGGTTGTAAGTAGTTGCTCAATCGGTCGAGTTGGTCAGACAAAGATCCTGGAGAAAAAGAAAGGTTTAGTTGTACAACCACCACCACACGTTCCTGTGTTTAGCTAACTTCGGCTCAGTTACCCCAACCCAAACCCCACCCCAGCTCAGATCCAAATTCCTGACTGTCCAGCGCATTGGGATGACCTGATGTGAAGGGCACTATGGAAATGTCATTCTATGTTGTATTTAGTCTTATATTTTCCATAGTGACAAGACCAGAGAGTGAGCGAAGGGGCAGCTTGTGTTACTTGCCATTTGTTTGGCTCCGACACCTTTTCATTTCTTGCGTGAAAACTGTGTTTTCAGAAACACACCAAAGCCGTCTTCACGGCAGAGGAAATTATGCTCCAATACTGCTACCCTCGGCTGGATATGAACGTCAGTAAAGGTCTGAACCACTTGCTGAAGAGCCCCTTCTGTGTTCATCCCAAGACAGGTACGTGCCTCTGTGTGTACGAGTGTAAGGGTGAAACCTTAGGCGAGTTTCCTTACCCCCGCACACACGCCTGATAGTAATCCGTCCAAAAAAAAACCTATAATAAATTGGTCATTGTTACCTTTTGTGTGGAGCTCCTGTAGCTCGGTGGTTAGAGCGCTTGCCTTACAAGCGGTCGATGTGTGTTCGAATCCAGGCAGATCAGGGCGCAACTGTGGACAAGTTTCCTTACTCCACACGCCTAATAATAATCCGTCCCCCCCCCAAAAAAAAAACAATAATAAATTGGTCATTTCATTCCAGTGGGGGGAACGCTGCTGTGCGCAATCGGCTGCCGCGTTTCGCCCACAAATATACAGTCAATTCACTTTACAGTGTAGTCTGTGAAGCGCTTTGAGACGTCGATAAGATGTGAAAAGCGCTGTATCAAATACAAGGATCATATTATTACACAGCAGATCTGTCACCATCTCGTCCTGTATTTCTGACCCTGATCACTGACTGCACTATCCCCCCCACCCTCCTCCCCACTCACCCTTTTCTTGTTATTTCAGGGCGTATCTCCGTGCCAATAGATGTGAAAACATTGGACTCATTTGATCCTTTCCATGTACCTACGTTAAGGTAGGATTGTCCTGCAGTCCCTCCGCCTCAACCCTCCCTTGGCTCCTCTTCATCCGTGCCTTCCTTCCATCACCCTGTATAACAACAACTAAATAACATGTCTATGGGTTCAATTCCAGGCAGGGCGAAACCTTGGGCAGGTTTCCTTACTCCACACACACACACACACACACACACACAGATAATAATCCATCAAAAACAGCAATAAGAAATTGGTCATTTCAATCTCCGACTGTTTGTGGGGACGCGGATGTGCGCAATTGGCTGCCTGCTTTTCACCCCACAAAATATACAGTCACTGCACTTGACAGTATAATCTGCGAAGCACTTTGGGACGTCTAGAAGACGTGATAATGCACTGTATCAAATGCAAGGACCATTCTTATCTTTATTGGTGGAAACAAGAGTCCATCAGTGCTCTTAAAGGGTGAGCGGAAGAGACTCGATGAGGGAGATTGATAAGTGGAATGGAATCTGAGCTGTGGGGTAGAGGGGCAGAGGGAGGGGAGGGGTTTCAGTTGGTGGTTTTATGGTGGGAAAGACCAAGACTCGGAGCTACCACTGTCTCTGATTCCGTGCCCGGATCCACATCTTCCCCACCCACTCCCCCCTCCCCACCCCGCGTTTGTCTACACAAGCACCCGCTCTCACAGTAATAAGCTCCAGGGACAGAGACGTATTTGAGATGTTTTAATGCGGTGAGAGGTATCGCAGTGAGCAGTTTACTCTGCTCCCTTTCAGCTCCATCTGCCAGGAACTTGATTCAAATAAGAAACCCGAGGAGGAGGTGGTGGAGGAGGAGAAGGAGGAGGTGACCAGCAAAGAGAACGAGGGAGAACCAGCGTCCAAACGTCGCTCCAGAGGTGCTACTCTCAGTTTTACCCAATGAGGTGGGGGTGGGGGGGGGGAGAGGGGAGGGGGGGTGGGGGAGAGAGGGGAGGGGGGTGGGGGGAGAGAGGAGATGGTCACATCAAATCTAGTGGCCCCAGGCGTCATGGCCGATTCCATATTAATCTCTCCCTGTTTAAAGATTACAAGAGGACCAGCCTGGCGGAGCCGGTGAGGATCTTTGACGAGTTCTTGAGGAAGATGGAGCTTTCACGGAAGGGTGTTCTCCTGGAGCAGAGCGGTGAGTGCGACGGGCGCGCACATTCAGCACAACAATCGCCGCATAACCACCCACAGTCCTGCAGCTCGTTGCTCAGTGCCCCGGCCTCGCGAGCCACGGCCCGAACGCTTGGTAAAAGTGCTGGTGTTTTGTGTTTTTAGATTCACAGAAAGATTTTTGATGGCGGGTGGTGACTGCGCACTCCCGTGTCGGGGGCCCGGTGTGGCCGGGAGCCAGTGGGCAGATGTGACACCACAGCCCTGGCTTCTCTCAGGACTGGCTTTGCTTCCGTCCTCGTGAACACTGTCTCGCACTGACACTCGTCAGCTCACAGCTGGCTCGTTGGGAACGGTGACCGGGTGCGTTCTATTGTGTGTAAAAAAAAAAGAGTATTTTTTTAAACAGTTTATGAAATAAAGCGTTTTGTTATTTCTAGATTTGGTTTCTGTTTTTGTTTATTGTGGGTGGCATTTGTTTAGACTGAGCTGCTCTCGTCATCCTTATGGATTAAGGGATGTGGGGATAAGGTGGGGGCAGGTGGAGTTGGATTAGAAGATCAGCCATGATCTTATTGAACGGCGGGGTGGGCTTGAGGGGCCGACTGGCCTACTCCTGCTCCTTGGTCTGAGTCAGACACATACAGATAACCACATGCACATATACACGCATACACACACACACGTGCACACACATACATACAAACACATGTGCACACAATGTCTGATTGGTCAGGGCTCTCTGATGACCAAGTGGGTGAATGAACCATCTGGTGGTTAAAAGCCATAGAGTAATTGTGGTTCAGGGGTCAGAGGCACTCGTCTCGCAAGCGAAAGCTCCCGGGTTCAATTCCCGGGCAGGGCAAACAGTGGGCAAGTTTCCTCACTCCACAGGCCACCGTTTACCAGCTGTAATAAGTGAGAACCTGGCCGTTTAATGGTTTGCCGACTGTTGGAACACCCGTGCGAATCGGCTGCCGTGTTTCACCCTCGAAACATAACAGTCGCTTCTCTTCACGGTATTCTCTGCGAGGCACTTTTGAGACGTCCTGAAGGTGTGAAAAGCGCCATATATGAAATGCAAGGACTATTTAGTACTGTATTAACCACAGGGGAATGCGAAGCCTGTCGGTTGTAGTGTGGATTATTTGACACTAGAGGGTAACATCGAGTTTTCCTCAATACATTTTTCGCAAAATAATCTTTTGTTTGGATCTAGGATCCGCGGGAATGGCCAGACTGTTGGGAAATGTGGAGGTGGACTGGCCTATATATAAGCTGCATTATTGAGACACAAGTGGGAGAGGATATAAAAGAACAGAATCACCTTGTGTAGAAGTATAAATTGACAACAGGTAAACTAGAACAACCAAATTACATGTGTAAAGCGCTGAAACCGTTACTGGGGTAATGCTACAGACAGACCCCCCCCCCCCCCCCCAACCCAGGGTAAAAGTCTTGATGATAATAATCCTTGCATTTGATATACAGCTTTTCAAGTCTTCAAGACGTCTTAAATCGTTTCACGATTAATATGTAATATGTATATATTGTCAAGCGAATTGACTGTATATTTGTGGGCGAAACACGGCAGCCAATTGCGCACAGCAGCATCCCCCACAAACAGTCGCGGATTGGGTGACAACATTTTTTTTAGGTATTATTATCCACAGACAAGCGAGACATGAGTGTGTGAGTGAGAGGCTGAGTGTGTGTATATGTTTGTGAATGAGCGAGTGGCTGAGTGAGTGTGTGAGTGGCTGAGTGTATGTGTGTGTGAATGAGTGAGTGAGTATGTGAGTGGCTGAGTGTGAATGAGTGAGTGTGTGGGTGGCTGAGTGTGTGTGTGAATGAGTGTGAGTGGCTGAGGGTGTGTGAATGGCTGAGTGTATGTGTGAATATGTGAGTGTGTGAATGGCTGAGTGTATGTGTGAGTGAGTGAATGAGTGAGTGGCTGAATGTGTGAGTATGTGAGTGACTGAGTGTGTGTGTGAATGAGTGAGTGTGTGTGTGAGTCTGTGAGTGGCTGAGTGTGTGTGTGAGTATGTGAGTGAGTGAGTGAGTGAATGGCTGAGTGTATATAATGAGTGAATGAGTGAGTGATTGTTCGTGTGCGAGAGCCAACAACTGTCAATCACGGGCTGCGGGGGCCAATGAGCGGCTGAGGAGGCGGGATCATGAGAGGTCACGGCGTGACCCGGAAGCCGAGCTGCCCTTGCCGCTGCCGGGAGCCCTGCCCCCTCTCGCTCTCTCTCTCCCGCCATCTTGGGTTTCAGCCGCTGAGGCAGTAAGTGTCCGCTCGCAATCCGCCGCCATCCGCCCGCCAGACATCAGCAGCCGCCTCAGTCACCGGGCCGGGCGGCCCGGGACACCCGCCGCTAACTGTAGCCGCGGGAATTAACCGAAGGAGAGGCGGGAGGGGGAGGTGGCGACGGTTTTTAAACCAGCGTGTTGGGATCCAGAGAGAGAGAGAGGGCAGACACACACACACAGAGGGTAATGGTGACAGGGAGAGAAGGGAGGGGGGGGAGGTCGAGGGGAGAGAGTGAGAGCGTCTGGCGCCGCTTCGGTTGTGTGAGAGTGTTCAGAACAAACTCATGAAACAAGTGTCTTTAAGTGGAGGGTCTGTGTGTGTGTGTGTCTGTGTGTGAGGGTGAGGTAGGCCAGCCCACACACAGCCCAAGTTCACAGTAACTTTTTTTTTGACATTAAACTTTGTGGGTGTTGGGGGGGGGGGGGGGGAGGGGGGAGGGAAGGGGTGGTATGGTGGGTGGGTGGGTGGGGGAGAGACAGTTACAGGGGTCAGTCAGATGTCCCTTCAAGCCACTTTCGACTCCTGATCAAAATAAATACTGTAAATACATGAGCCATATAATGTGATGTGTGTGTCTGTATATACATATATATACAGAGAGAGAGAGATGTATATGTATCTAATGTGAGTGAATTGGTTTTGGGGAGGGGTGGAGGTGGGGGGGGGTACACCTGTTTGCGAGCTATAAAGTAACTTTTCAAAAATAATGATTTTCTATTCGGGAAAAAAAAGTTTGTTTTCAAATCATTAAGCGCTGGTGAAGTTTTGGACTTTGTAGTTGGCCTTGGTTCTAACCCCCCCTCCCCTCTCCCCTCCCTCCCCTCTCCCACCCCCCCCCCCTCACCCACCCACCGCAGGTTTGTGTCTTTTAACAGAATCCATTTCTGGGCAGATCATTTTCTGTGTGTAACACACTCTTCGCGCTATCAAGGTTCTCAGTTCTTGACTTTCAAGCCTGTTTTGTTTTAGGTATTTTGAGTCGAACTGTGTCGATCTCAAATCCCCTTGGAAGAAGGAAGAGATAAGCCATCGTTTGATGTAAACAATGTATTTACGCAGATTCTGTTAAAAAAAAATGCCGTGTTGAGAGATTGTTCAGGTTTAGCTTTGAATCGGTATTTTAGTTTGAAGTCTTTGTGATATTTCTATCCCTCGTTGTTGAAACACCAAACTTTTATTGGTACAGTATTACTTTGGTGAGAAGTATGGGCAGAGTATTTGTGAACAGACCTCGCTTTACTTTTGAATGACTTCTCACAGAGGGTGTGATTAACAAACCGGTTTATACAGCTGTCTTTACGTTTGCCCCAAATCTGCACCCTTTCCTCGCCCTTTGCTCACATTCCGGTGACAATTCCCTTTGTGTGATCTGGGTTGAATTGATAACCAGAATAAATCGGTAAAGATTCACGGACGCAAAATAATCTTTAAACTCGAGCGAAACTAGAACGAGAGTGGCCTGTCACTGCCCTCGCACTGAAGTCCCTGCTTTTCCTCTCTTGTCTGTGGTACACATTGCTAAAGGATAAGAGCTGGTGTGTGTATGTCTGCATGGAATTCCTGAAATGCTCCCTGCACTACAGCAAGTCGCAAGCCTTCTGTGTGTGATCATGTTAACCCTTAAGTTTTGCATAAAACCGTTCACGTCAGGAGGATGTTTCAAAGCCTGTCAGAGGATTTACTGTAAAAGAAAATTTGGAAGAAGTTTTTTAATGATTCATTCACCATTTATTTTGAACGTCACCAGTTTTGGTGCGTTAAGTAACTTGCAAAGGGGTTCTGACCGCCTTGTTAGCGGGTGAGTGACTGCGACAGTTTTGGGATCAGGTTTGGCAGCAGGTGGCAAGGCACATAGTCTGGAATAATATTATTTCTCTGCGCAATAAATTATTTCCAGGTTTCCTGGTGTAAATTCCAGTTCTCCATCCATACAAGTGAGACTTTTTGAGTGGGACATTGTTTGCCGTGCTTCTCCCACAAAATATACAGTCACTATACTTTACAGTATATTCCGTGAAGCGCTTTGGGATGCCTCGGAGATATGATAAGGCGCTGTATCAAATGCGAGGGTTAGTATTATTATTACAAAGCCTGAGTGTGATCGGGAGGGCAGTGCAGTGCAGACCCACCAAACACTGGCTATGGTGGTGCCCTGACATGTGTGACTTTACACTGGCGAGATTTGTGATTGAGGCTTGAGTTACTTGTACTAGCTGCTGTCTCTTTGTCTCCAGACATGCCTGGTGAAGCCACAGAAACCGTTCCTGCTACAGAACAAGAAATGCAGCAACCACAGGCTGAAACAGGTTTGTATTTGGGTTTGTTGATCTTTAGCTTGGGTGCAGGAGGGATCCTGGTTACCTGTGTGTGGGGGGGTGGGGGTGCTCGTGGCTTCACACTAAACCATATTTTTCCCTCCCCCCCCCCCCCCCCACCCAAAAAAAACCCAACAACTTTCTGCTGGGAATTGAACCGGTTGTTCTCTGATTCCAGAAACGGTGATCAAGGCTAAATGTATTGAGCTGCAGTCTGTTGAGAGCCTGACTGTTTGCAGTGTGGCTTCCCAGCCACTCGGATGCATAACGAACGCAACGAGTTCTGTGTTACTTATGCTAAGAATTTGTTTCTCAAGATTCCTCTCTGCGCGTTTCTATCCTGAACGGCTCGTTTTTCTCTCTCGTTTAATCTCCTCTCTTTGACTTCCCGACAAAGATTTGTTTTGTTACTTACACTTGCTTTGAAGAACCAGAGCAAGCAAGGCTGGAGTTTACAGGGCTGTTCCTGGTGTATGTGTGTGTGTGTGTGTGTATGTGGGTGGGTGGGTGGGGAGCAACACACTGTAAATCGCTAGTCTGGTCAGTGAGAAATCTCTTAACCCGTGACACCGGCTCCTGATCGGTCACTGGTGTGTTTGCAGTTGGAAGTTTATTAGATTCCAGCGAAAATCCAAGATGGTGGAGCCTCCAGAGAGGCCCTGAGCCAAATCTTGTGTGATTTGAGGCAAATGACCGATGCTCCCCAGCACAGTAAGTAGTTAAATTGCAACCGGCAATAGTGGGAGTGGGTCTGTCAGTGTTTCGGCTACCCTGACTGCTTATCTTTCAATGGACAATTGGAAGTCTCCCCCACCCCTATAGTTCTGCCAACTGGGTTCGACCTCAATTGTGTAAAACTGCCACAAGTCGAATGATCCCAGCAGGTGGGTCTTCCTCCGTGTGGGAAGGTGTGTGTCGTTCTGAGCGTTTTATTCCCAAACCACATCCGCACCGGGGCCAGAAGTGTCCGTTCACAGATCAAGACCGTGTGAACGTTACAGAGAGATTGTGGCTTTAATGATCTTTTCTTTCCCAAGAAACATCCTGTTCTCACCTTAAATGAGTGTTTGGTGTGTGTGTGTGTGTGTGTGAGCTTCCACTCACGGGTTGATGCTTTCTTGTCACCTCGATTGATATCTTTGCCTCTGGACATTTCTGTCGTGTTTGGTTCATTCCTCTCTTTCCTCTCTTTGTCCGACAAGCTGCCTTCTGATTCGAAGGGCGATCCGCGACTGCATATGGCAGTCCTGCCGCGGCCTAATTTTACGCTCTCTTGAACGCGTAAATTGTGCCGCTGAGAAGGTTATGCTTGAGTTACCACAGCGTGGACGGAGCCGAGGGCAGTTGGAAATGCCACCGTTTCTATGCTGCGTGTCGTCTTGTGTAACTGACATAGCTGCAGCCACAGCTCCTGTGAGGGTTACAGACCTGCTGCTGCAGTATGTCCCGAGGCCCGAGCACTGACAATACACGAGGTGTACTTGACTTGGGGACGAGGGGAGAGGGATATTGGTGGTGAACGCGGTACGTGTGGTTTTTACCGTGACGGTCACTGGACGTAATACACTTGATGCGTTTTACCCTGTCTTGCGTTTTGTTTCCTAAACTAGCGAAGCTCCTTAGCTCAGAAAGACCGTGGGATTTTCTTCTGTGAAGAAAAAAAGGTTTTATATCTCGAATTTTATAACTTAGCTTTTTAAAATAGGAACAAGAGGAGGCCAATTCAGCCCCTTGAGCCTGTTCCGCCATTCTGTAAGATCATTGCTGATCTGTACCTGACCTTTCCATATCCCTTAAGACCATAACCTAACAATTACTTTTGTACGGTTGGAAGAAGGACAAATATCTATCCACCTCTGTCTTTAAAATGTGACTGGATCCAGCTTTTCAGATAAGACTTTGGAAAAAAGAGACTTTCAGATAGAAGTATAATCCCCAAACGACCACCAACCGATGTATATAATGTCCCATTCGTTTTTTATCAAAAGATTTTTTTTGAAGGTTCAAATGTAATCGGAATTAATGTTAATGTGGAATGTGGAGAGCCACAGTTTAAATCCAGTCCCTCTCACAGACACATGTGGCCAATTCCTGGTTAACCTGCCGCTTGTAAATTTAAATTGTGCCAAAAAAAAAACAGCCCATGTTTCTTGAGGCTGGCAGTAATGAGGGTGTATTCAGCGCAGTGCTATAGTGAGGCCAGCTGCTCTCATCTCTCTGTGTTCACTTAGGTAACCAGCAGTCACAGAACATGAGGCTGGGTTCGGGTGGTGGGGGAGGGAGGGAGGGAGGGAGGGAGGGGTAGAGGTGGGTGGGAGATGTCGAGGCTGTGCGTGAGCTGTCAGGGTGACTGGACAGGCGGCTGCGGTCGGTGTACGGTTACGGTGACAGACCTGCCTGCGGTGGGGAGGAAGCTGGTGAACTGCTTGTTCTTCATCTGGTGAGTGGCAGGCCACATTATTAATGCATGCGGTGTTCTGTGGTGTCAGGTTAGATCACTGAAGGCACTTCCCCCGCAGGGCTCACACAGGTGGGCAGGGCAGAGGAGGGCAGGTTGGGTGTTTTATTGGCCGTTTGTAGAACTGTACAAATCCTTTACAGCTGAAGACCTGAGCGGGGTCAGCCCTCCGGCCTCTGGAGGAGAGAGTTCTGCTCCAGGTGAAGTGACGGCGGCCGCTGACACAACAGAATGTGCTACACCTGAGGTGGTTCTCGACGCTCGCAATACAGTGTCTCAGGCTATTCAGGAGCCTTCAGGTGTGTTGTAGATAGAGTAACCCGTCACCATCGTGTCTGTCTCTCCATCGGACGGACTGTCCACTCAGGCCATAATAATACCCGACTACTTTTCACCCACTTTTTTTTTGGCGGGTGGGGAAGAGGGGGGGTGTGGGGGGGAGGGGGTCCGAAATGCAGTATGGCCACCGTCTCGGGGTTGTTTTAACAGTCTGGAAACCAGCCCGTGAAATGGGAATTCACATTGTGTGTTTTTGCGCAAAGACGTTAATTCATTTTGCCGTGAATCCACAATCCTGTTGAAACACCCGGATCCCCGGTTTGCCGTTCTGGTGCTGACCCACTGAGTGTGCCCGGCTCCCTGGATAGTGAAAGGCCCTCGTGAACTTGATGGCCACAGGCAGCCATTTACACGTGCAAACGAGGGTGAGTGTGGAGGGGTGGCGGAGACTAACCGCCCACATTGAACAGCGTCTTCAACCTTTCCGCTCCCTCTGCTCAGCGGGCTCCGGCCTGCTTTGTGTCCGCCTCGCCTGATCCACTATTGGCGGGCAGGCCTTCAGACCTCTTTCTCCCCCCACCCCCACCCCCTGGAAGTCCATCATGCAGTCCCTCTGCCTCACCCCCTCCCTTGCCTCCTTCAAGGCCCTCCTCTTCAACCATGCTGTCGATCAACCTCCTTTCCCCTCCACCTTGCCCAATCCCTACCCCCAGTTTGATGAACATTGTGTTTGGGCAATGTATAATCCACATATCATTATTCTCTTCTGGGCGATCTTAAACCCAGCATCGACTTCAAGCTCCTCCATGCCCTAGCTCCTCTCTACGTCTGCGACCTGCTAACCCCATATCTTCTTGTCTGCACCCTCTGACTCCACCATTGGCTTTCGAGCCTTCAGCCTCATCCTTTGGAACTCCATCCCACAATCTCTCCACCTTGCTCCCGTCCTTGTGTCCTTCAAATCACACCTCAAGAGTCTCCTCTCCCACCCTCCCTGTTCTCCACTGATCCCAACCCCTCGGGTCCAAATCTCTGACTGTCTGGCTCCTCCCGGCGTGGGAGGCAGGCCCTGTGTAAATATCATATTGCGTTGAGTTTCTCCTATTGGATGCGAAGTCAGTTTAGTTGGATTGGCGTCCCGAGTGATCTGGGCACTGGCTGAATTCACAATGATCCATTAATCACCATCCATAGAACAGCAAATTGCTGCCAGTCTTGTCGTATGAAGTACCTTTTCTTCGGTGTTGCGCACTGCCCTCGCCCCTTTGAATATTCCGAGGTGGGGGGGGGCGGAAGATGTGATGAAGATAGCAATCGAGTCTCACGTGATCACAAGGCTCTGGGTGGGGTTGGGGGGTGGTGGGAGGGGGATGCTATGTGGAGTTTGTCGCTCTATACAGTCTTGTTACTTGTTTTGTTAACTAAGTCCCTCTGGCTGACTGTTCAGCAGTGAGGATTGGAGACTGGTTGAAGGGTGATGGGAGTGTGTGAGTGAGTAAACCAGTTACTCAGCAATCTATATTGTACGTGGGTATTGACAGTTTAGCTGACTCCCTAATTGTTTTGTGCTTGAAAGCAAAACAATGGCAGAATTTGGTGTTGCTTTCAGGATTGCAAGTGCATTTATTCATTCAACAAAAGGGTCTGTATTGTCTCAAATATATATAAGGCAACACTCAACACTATCCTTCTCCTCCTCCCCGCCTGTCCATATGTTTTGTAGTTATATTTGGAGTGAAACGGTGATTGTAGAGCTGACAGAAAGCACATATTGTATTTTTAGGGTACATTAAAATGACCCTAATAAAAAGGCAATACAATTTTAAAACTCAGACAATTAATTTTAAAAATGTTCTCCATGATTGCAGTGTGTGCACTTTCACTCCTGAGTGTGTTGCAGCTGAATATCTCTGCAAAGCTTTCTGTATCTCTCTTTCCTTCCAACACATTACCCAGCCTGTCAGATGATAGGTCTCACACTGGCAAAATTGTATTCCTGGAATATCACACGTATGTTTGCCTGTATGTAATCTTGCAGTGTTTGCACGTGTGTGGAACCGGCAATATTTTGCTGGTACCTTATCCTCTGCTCGTTAATGATTTAGACTTGACAATATAACGAGTGGCGATTTAAAAACTAATTTTGGGGAGAAAACGTTGCTTTATATTTGGAACAATACAATGATCGGGTACAAAGCAACAAGTGTGTGACTGTGGGCACTGAAGTTACCTCTTGCCCAGTGTGTGCTCAGATACCAGTGTTGTGTATATGCAATGACAGTGACGGTTGGCTGAAACACTGTACTTGACGCCACCCAGTTTATTACCAGTGAGATGCTAATAAGATCAATAATAAAGGTTACGGGCTGCGTTATTGCAAAGGACACTTTTGAGTTGAGGTTGGTAATGAATTGGCTTTCCTCGGAGGATTGAGCAACCGCAAAAGAATATGGCCCCCGAGAGGATATTTTGTATTTTGCTACTTTCCTCCCGAGGTCACTAATTCTTCATCACGGTCTCAGTGGTATCTCAGCCCAAGTGGCCAAACATTTCGGGAGTCAAGTCGGTGCATTCGCTCTTACGCAACTTTGATTTAGGCTCAAGCTCTCACTCAAGCAGAGCAGATCGTCTTATTAACCTGTTCTCTTTTCAGCAAATGCCTTCCTTCCAGGTCTCTCTGTTCAGACTGTATTGTAGTAAATGTTTTATTGCCTGTCCAAAGCATCGATATTTTGTTGTGTTATTATTTCTAATATATTATTATTGTACTCAGCAACATTTCATTGGATGCTCCCGGGGTTTTGCCTGCTGTTATGATTACTGTTGCTTTGTTTCCGATGATTTTTACTTTTGACATTTAACAGATTTGCCCTTTGAGCTGTTTGATTATCCCGGGGGTGGAGGGGGAATTCTCTGAGGCATTGTTAGACCAGGACAAGAGAAATGGGGTGGGTCACTCAACCATCATGGGCAAATCACGTAGGACAAGCGCAGAAATACTGCCTGGAGAAACCGTTGCAACAAATATCAAAGATAATAATAATAATTTGGTCCCATTGCAAAATTTGGTCCCATATTGCAAAGGACAAAAGTGTCCTTTGCAATAACGCAGCCCGTAACCTTGGACATTACAGTCAATTAAACTTTATTCTGTGAATCACTTTGAGACATCTTGAAGTCGTGATAAGGTGCGATATCAAATACAAGGATTATTATTATTATTATTATTATTACCTTGGACTGAAATGATTATGAAGAGCTGTGAGATGTTTCAACGTGTTAAAGCGCAAGTTATTATTCTCTGTGCATTTAGGAGCCAATCAAAATAACTGACTATTACTTATTACTAGCTTACCTTAGTAAAATATTGCATAGTGGCTGCCTGGCAATATTTTCACGCTTCCGTGTTCATGAACCAACACAAAATAGGCAATTTGGCGACACCCACAGGTTCCCACATCACGTTTGATTAA
Source organism: Hydrolagus colliei (assembly GCA_035084275.1). NCBI lineage: Eukaryota > Metazoa > Chordata > Chondrichthyes > Chimaeriformes > Chimaeridae > Hydrolagus > Hydrolagus colliei. Next base: position 2,896,606 of record CM068772.1, on the reverse strand, counting down.
AAACAGCTTCAGTTTCCCATGATTTGAAAGACACTGGTTGCAAACTGAGCCACTGTTACTCCCATTAGCATCTCCCACTGGGCTGCAAATGGTGAACAACAACAAAATTACGCTGGTGTATATAGCGCCTTCTACATAAGCTGTGGGCATTCGTCTCAATATTTAAAATCTCTTTTATCAATTCATCGGTGTTCTTTGCTAGTTGTTCTGGCACAGCCCAGAATGGGACACTGCTGTTAACCACAGTTACATCTCTGGGACTCCCGTTCGATCGGCTGAATCAATCTCTTGCCTCTGGTTACAGCGATGGCCTTGAATGGTGTCGATCAGCGGAACAGGATGTTGTTGCTGTTTGCTATCCACAGAGACGGGTGGTGCTGTCAATATAATGGAGGGCTTTGGTCCAGCTCACACTCACACTCACTTATCTGTCGTGAGAGTGAGTAACCACAAGTGTGTAAAAAAAAATCTATACTTTATTACTTTGAGCGTGGTCCTTGGAGGCCGTGTTCACCCACCTCCCCCTCACCTAATTGATCCAATTGTTGTTGTACACAGTGTATGCAATGTGTTGAGATGTCTCCAGGTTTAACCCAGATTGTTTTACCCGTGTTAGGCAATGTTCTCGGCCTGCTCTGTAACCCCTTGTTATCGCTCACCTTTCTAGCTGGGGCTGGTGCTCCCGCCTCAGATGTCCCCGACACAGTTCCCGACACAGTACAAGTGCCTGTGTCCCCTGTTTCTCCTGAGAAGCCTGTTCACACTGCAGGTAGACTTGATCATGGGTGAAATCTTCCTACTAACAGCAACCTGGGACTTGAAGTTCTGCTAACCGTTTGAACTTGTGCACTCTTCCTTCTGTTCTTTCACCTGTTAGACAGACCCGTCGAGCACTCGGCAGTGGCGTGGTGCAAGCGGGTTTTAACGCGATGTCTTTTAACCAGCGATGCCCGGAGTCTGTGTGGTGTAGATTACTAGGATGAAACTTTTTTAAAAAAACTTATTTTTCTGACTGCTTATAAAGTTCAAAGTGAAATCGATTTGGGGTGTACTACTTTCCGAATGCGATAAGATGCACAAAATGCACCCCCCCCCCCACGATTTGATGGTAGATTTTGGTGAGCTCCCCCACGGCCTGGCTTGGCTGTGTGGAGATAGTGAAGATGATTTGAAGTAGGATAATTGTGAGCTTTGTGACATTCACTGGACTAAAATTGTTCCCCTTCCTATTATTTACTCAAAGCAATTGAGGAAAAGTTTTGGCCCCAACCCTATTCATTTTTTATGTTGAATTATTATATGCAGTCGTGGTTCTTTCTGTAAGGTATGGTTTCCCTAAGTCTTTCCATCCACTTCCCGAATGCAAGGTTACAGGGGGTTTATGGTTGCATTGGTCCTCATCGTGGATGAGCCTCGGTTAAGGAAAATTGACAGATTTGGGAGTGGGGAGGGGGAATAAAGTCTGATTCTGTTCAGTAAAGCTCCCAGCATCTGTAAGCCTAGTTTCTAAAATAAAAAGTTGCATTCCCTCTTTGTCGCCTTCCACACACCCCCTGCACCGCCAACTTCCCCCCCCTCCCCACACCACCAGCCTCCACCTCCCCACCCCCCCCACCCCCTCCACACCTCCAACCTCCCCACACACCGTCAACCTTCCCCCCCCACTCAGTCAACCTCTCTCCTCTCCCCACACTGCCAACCTCCCCCCACCCACCCACCACACCACCAACCTCTCCCCACCCACCACCTTCCCCCCCCCCCCACACCGCCAACGTCCCCCCCTCCTCCACCAGCCTCCACCCCCCCACACCTCCAACCTCCCCACACCCTCACACACCGCCAACCTTCCCCCCCCCCCCCCACTCAGTCAACCTCTCTCCTCTCCCCACACTGCCAACCTCCCCCTCCCCCACCCACCACCAACCTCCACCCACCACACCACCAACCTCTCCCCACCACACAACTCCCCCCGCCCAGGCACCAACCTCTCTTCACCCCCCCACCCCATTAAAAACTCAGGAAGTGCTGAGTTCAATTGGATGGCAGGTGACAGGTGTGGTCTATCACTGAGCAGCAACCATGTGATGCATTTTCCCATGTAACCATCGGGCAATTCTCTGCGTTGGTTTTAATTCACAGTAAAAATCTGTGTGTGTGTGTGGTGGGGTGGGGGTGGGTAGAAAGGTGCGTGAGTGACGTGTGTGACTTATTTACAGTATCTCAGAATGACTGCATCTCAGCAGCTCAAACTACCTTCTTTTTGCATGTGACTGACACCTGGTTTGTTGTATATGAGTCTCACTCCCTGATCCCATTAAGTGAATATAATCTTGGTCTCTGAATGAATAATTTGCAATTCCTATGCACTTCACAAAGATTGATGTGTTTGCTCTGATCAGATGAGATTGTTTGTATGTAATATACCTTTTGAGTGAGTGTGTCTAGTCCTTTCTTCATTCCAACTGTTGTCTGTCTCTCTTGTGTTCTGTGATTTTCTAACTCTTCGCTCTCTTTAATATTAGCTTCTATTGATGCTTTCTTGGTTATATTCTACAGCTGCTATTGAAACCTGTTCTGAGCATGAATCAGTTTCTTCAGCCAGTGAGTATATACAGGCTGAATCTGAACCCAACAGTTACAATAAGATGGAGCTTTCGGCTGCTACTGAGCTGCATGGCCCTCAAATTCAGCTTGTTTCTCCCCAAATGTGTGTTTGTAATCCTCCATCCCTCCTCTCCCAACCCGAGCTGTCTCTCTCTCCTCCTCCTACTCCCACTGCTGCTGCTACCAGTGACACTGTTGATCACCCAACCTTATCTGCTAACCCGATCCCCACTGCCGTCATTGACCAGACCCCACCGTTCGCTGACGTCACCCCTGACACTACCGACTGCCTGTCTTCATCTGAGCTTCCTGCTGCTGCTGCTGACACCATAGCTAAAACCGACTGTACTGACCGACCTTCACCCACTGACCCCAGTGTCACTAACGCTGGACTGTCTCCCTCTGACCCTGCACCTCTATTTGCTGATGCGGTTGCCGCCGATGCCATTAACCCTCTGCCTGTTTCTGCCACAGACCAGCAGTCTTTGGCTGGTGAAGTAGACGCTGCCGTTCATCAGCCTCCTTCGTCGACCGAGATGGTCGCCACAAACACTGGCCTGATTCCATCAGGTGCTATTGCTACCGCTTCCTCCCCTGCCGTGCCTTTTCCCACTGACCCAGACGTTTCCTCCGCCGGGGCTGAGGATTCGGCGGCTATCGCTGACCAGGCCGCTGTATCTACTGCTGACGTGTGCCATCAGCCTGTGGGTCTCGTATCTAGTGAGAAGCCACTTTCATCTTCAGGACCCGTTAGTACTGATGAGGTGACACCCACTTCCCCACTAATGGCCGTCGCTCCCGATCCTTTCCCCGCTGATTCAACCCTTGACCCACAGCCTGTGGCTACTGCGGTGGCTGCAGTCACAGAGGAGCTGGCGTCAGCTGACGATGTTTGCGACGGCACTGTCGCGGGGCCGCCTGCCATTGATACCGTGGCTCCCATTGCTGTTGAAGGGCCAGATTCATCTGCCAGTGAGGAGAACCCACTGCCCAGTGAAAAGTTACTGGCCAGTGATCAGGCCCCATTGCCCAGTGATACATTACTGATAAGTGATCAGCCCCCATTGCCCACTGATACATTACTGGTTAGTGACCAGGCCCCATTGGCCACTGACAAGGCCCCATTGCCTAGTGATACAGCATTGCCCAGTGACCAGACCCCATTGCCCACTGATACAGCATTGCCCAGTGACAAGGCCCCATTGCCCACTGATACAGTATTTCCCACTGACCAGGCCTCATTGCCCATTGACCAGGTCCCATTGCACAGTGACCAGGCCCCATTGCCCACTGATACAGTATTGCCCAGTGACAAGGCCCCATTGCCCAGTGATACATTACTGATAAGTGATCAGCCCCCATTGCCCACTGATACATTACTGGTTAGTGACCAGGCCCCATTGGCCACTGACAAGGCCCCATTGCCTAGTGATACAGCATTGCCCAGTGACCAGACCCCATTGCCCACTGATACAGTATTGCCCACTGACCAGGCCTCATTGCCCATTGACCAGGTCTCATTGCCCAGTGACCAGGCTCCATTGCCCACTGATACAGTATTGCCCAGTGACAAGGCCCCATTGCCCACTGATACAGTATTGCCCACTGACCAGGCCTCATTGCCCATTGACCAGGTCCCATTGCCCAGTGACCAGGCTCCATTGCCCACTGATACAGTATTGCCCAGTGACCAGTCCCCATTGCCCACCTACCAGGCCCCATTGCCCACTGAAGTGGCCCAATTGCCCACTGACGAGGCCCCATTGCCCATTGATATTGAATTGCCCAGTGACCAGGCTCCATTGCCCACTGACCAGGCCCCATTGCCCACTGACGAGGCCCCATTGCCCATTGATATTGAATTGCCCAGTGACCATGCTCCATTGCCCACTGATCAGGCCCCAATGCCCACTGATCAGGCCCTATTGCCCACTGATACCGTATTGCCTACTGACAAGGCCCCGTTGCCCAGTGATATTGTATTGTCCAGTGACAAGATCCCATTGCCCACTGATACAGTATTGCCCACAGACGAGGCCCTATTGCCCAGTGATACATTACTGGCCAGTGATCAGGACCCATTGGTTACTGATGAGGCCGCATTGCCCAGAGATATTGAATTGCCCACTGACCAGGCCCCATTACCCACTGACCAGGCCCCATTGCCCACTGACCAGACCCCATTGCCAACTGACCAGGCCGCATTGCCCACTGACGAGGCCCCATTGCCCATTGATATTGAATTGCCCACTGACCAGGCCCCATTGCTCAGTGACACAGTATTGCCCAGTGATCAGGCCCCATTGACCACCAGCAAGAACATGTTGGACACAGTTCTTGATGCCCCTGAGGAAGCCCCCTTACCCATCAGCACCGCAGACAGTCAGTCTTTGGCTGGTTTAGTGCCAACCAGAGACCCAGCTGCTCCACCTGCTGACACAGTTGATGCAGTCTCTGACACAGTTGATGCAGTCACTGTAGATGTACCACCTTCACCTCCTAGTAAAATTATTGCTGAGTCTGATGCCAAAGCAGCCTCCGCCACCTCTGTGCCCCCTGGTGACATTGTTGCCAGCACGACTGGCGAGCCACCGTTGTCCGTTGACCCTCTTGTTGATGCCCTCGGTGGTAAAACACCTGAGCCCTCTCCGCTGGCCTCCCCTGTTAGGGCCTCCCCTGTGAGTGCCATCACTGAGCTGCCTCCATCAGCTGCCTTTGAAGTGATAGACCCTCTTCTGATGGCTGACACTCCTGACCTGCCTGACGGCGGGCCGCCCGATGGCTCCTCAGTTGATGCGTCCAGTGCCGTGCCTTTGCTGCCCAGCAGCACAGAGGAATGTCGGGTGTCCCCTGCCACTGATGTCGCTCCAATTCCTGAGGAGCCATTACCTCTAGCTTCGGTCACTGAGGCACCTCAGTCCACCGACCAGTCAGTTTCAGATGTGACTGACCACCCCACTCAGATCCCCCTGTTAACCCAACTTTCTCCCACTGCTCCCGAGCCACCTGTACCTGGCGTTGCCCCTTCTCAGCTACTTGCTTCTCTGCCCGCTGTTTCCGAGTTGCCTCCTTCTTTGCCTGTTGCTGATCATCTTTCCCCTTCTCAAACTCCTTCACCCGCTGACCTTTCTTTACCTTCAGCACCCACTGCATCTATCACTGAACCCCCCCCATCTCTCTCCGTTCCGCCCATCCCTCTTCAACCCACCATTCCTTCCCCTCAACCATCTTCAACTTCAACTGCCCTGCTTGATGAGGAGGAAATGCCACCTTTGATTCCCGGTGTGGAAGAGACCCTTCCCTATGAAGCTCCTGCCCCACGCGTTGTGGAGAAGGCAGTTCCCAAGACAGCTGCGACTCAACAGCAGGCTGTGATGAAGCAGAATGATAAGGGTATTTAGACTGGTTGAGGTGCATGCTGTCATTTTCTGCCTAGTTGAGTTGTGCACTGCACTGGGTGGGGGTGGGGGCAGTGATCGCTTGTCCTCGTGTAGTTTGTATTCGGGAGAGGCTAACTTTTAAGTGAAGCACTCGCAAACACCCAACGACCGGAGGAGTGCAATCTCATGGTGGGGGGGGGTGGGGAAATGTCTTTCTGCCTCGAGCTCTCGAGAACGAATTGGGGCACCTTAAAGTTAGCCTGTCCTTCGGCACAGGATTATTGTGTGGTCTGAAATCTGTACTTTTATGTCGAAAGTGTTCAGCCTGGAGTAACGCCCTTTCCCTCGGTAAAATTGGGGAATATTTTCGCAATTGAATCCCTTCCAAATTTGACAACGGTTGGAATTTGTGAACTAGCCAGTTAAGCCCACAAAAATACAGTCACCCAGCGTGACACCGAGGTGTCCGAAACTTCCTGCGCTCCCATCAAATCCCGAGGGCTGTCAGTGGCCTTGCTTGCTCGGCTGTCCACCATTGCTTTAGTCGGGTCAGTCAACATAAGGTACAAATTTCAACCACGTCCACAGGGTGATTTATGTCTGTAGAGCTGGTGTGTACTAACGGCAGCGTGGACTCCCACTCTGTTTTTTCACCTTGTGCATATTTTCACGAGTTGTGGGGACTTTTAACATGTAACTGAAGTGTTTTTGGAGTAGGTTAGAAGTTGACTAACCTGCATTAACCTCCAGCCTCACTGGTGCTAGAGCAGGCCTGCGTGCCTCAGCCTGTGAATATTTACTTGCATTCTTGATTTGCGGATTGCTGCCTCAAAAGAAAATCGTGTGCAGTTCATTCTTTGCATTTTGGAGAGCGAGAGAGAGAGAGAGTGAAAAAAAACACACACGTACGTTGCGTTGTTCCCTTTACGTGCCCATTGTTTTACACACAGGTTGAGCATTGCAGATGTAACTGCCGGGAGAATCAGCGTCCAGTGTAAACTGGCGTGTGTGGTGCCCTGATTGTTCACGCTAACCTTTTGCAGGCTTGTGTTGCATGGTGTGAAAGCTTAACCTGTAGACAGCACTGCCGTTGTCCCGATATTTGTTTGTAGATTTATTTTTGCCCTGGGAGCAATCCCAAGGTAAAGCCTTTCCAGGATTACGTGGCGTTGGATTTTCAGGTTTGGATCTTGTGGCTTAACAGTCGGACCCGATCTGAACGTACGTGTCAGAGTTATGTTTTTTGTAAGCCTACTGTAAACAGGTTTAAGCTTTGATGCTCACCTCTACACTTTCTCCACCTCCGCATGGCTGCCTGACATTAGACACGGTTGTGGTAACGGCCAATAAAGTAACGTGCTCTCCCTCCCTCCCTCCCTTCCCCCCCCCCACCCAAGAGCATCACATTTTCTTTCAAACGAACAGTTAAAAATCCCTCTGGAAATTGGGTCAAAAAAGGGCAGAGAAGCTGAACACACTGTTGATTTTTTAGGGTCTGGCACAGAATCGGACACCGATGAATCTGTTCCAGAACTGGAGGAACAAGACACAGCTCAGTCAGCAACACAACAAGCGCAGGTGAGTGGGCCCGCACACCTCCAGCTTCCAACAGCTTCTCTCCTTCCTCTCCAATTATATATATATATATTTTTTGATGAAAGGTGTCTTACCATTTGCTCCCGTCTGCTGTCCAGGCTCGACTTTTTCCAAAACCCTGCCTGTCAGCCTTCCCTTCCCAACTCCTCCCTCCAGATGGTACAAATCACCCAGAACTCCGCAGGCCTTGTCCTCTCCCGCACCAAACTCCGCGACCCGATTTCCCCCCGTTCTCACCTGACTCCAGTGGCTCCCCGTCATCCAGAGGATTCAATTTAAGACAAACGTAAAATACTGCAGATGCTGGAATTCTGAAACGAAAACTAGAAATGGCTGGGAACACTCAGCAGGTCAGGCAGCATCTATGGAGGGAGGAAAGTGAGTCGACGTTTTGGGGTCCACGACCGATCGTCAGAACTGGTCATCCAATTCTGACGAAGGGTCGTGAACCCGAAACGTTGACTCACTTTTCGTTTCTCTATAGATGCTGCCTGACCTGCTGAGTGTTCCCAGCCATTTCTGATTCAATTCACGACCCTGGTCCTCACCTTTAAAGCCTCCACGGCCTTGCCTCGTCCTGTCTCTGCGACCTCCTAATTCCCTACTAACCCGTCCGCCCCTTCCGTTCAGCGGGTTCTGGCCTGCTCCATGTCCCTGACCCACCCGGCCTGCCATCGGCTAGAGAGCATTAGTCACTCTGCCCCCCAGCCTCTGGAACTCCATCCTGCTCTACCTCGCCCCCCCCCTCCCTAGCCTCCTTGCAACTCCCGCCTCAAGACAATGTGAGTGACTTTACTCTCTTTCACTTGCAGCTTGCTGCAGCAGCTGAAATAGACGAAGAACCGGTCAGCAAAGCAAAACAGAGCAGGAGTGAAAAGAAGGCGCGGAAAGTGAGTTGATGTAGTGTCTGACTTTAAAGCCCTTATTCAATCTGGGTTTACTCCCATCACAAGACGGCTGGGTTCTGTGCCTCTACCACTACTTGGGGGGAAAAAAACAAAGTTGTATTTATTTGATACCTAATTACATCGTAGCCTGAATCATTTCATATTTGGATTAATTTGCTTCTGATAGGGATGTAAATTTATTCTAGTGGAATTTTATTCCCAGGAGGTGGGTGGTACAGCAAGAGAGAGATGGGTTTGGGGGATGAGAGGAGAGAACAGCGGATTGGGATGGGAGGGAGAGATGGCTTGGGGAGTGGGAGAGAGGTGGGATGAGGCAAATATGGGTTGGAGGGAGAGAGAGATGGATTAATATTGTGAATGTTTATCTACAAAGAGTTCCCTAACGACAGCCTTTCCTTTCTTTGCAGGCAATGTCCAAGTTGGGGCTTCGCCAGGTAACTGGGGTAACTAGAGTCACAATACGGAAATCGAAGAACATTCTGTTCGTCATTACAAAGCCAGACGTCTACAAGAGCCCTGCCTCTGATACCTACATTGTCTTTGGTGAAGCGAAGGTAAACTGGGGTATCAATCTGCCTGTACGGTTTGAGAGGCTTCACTGTAAGTGAAATTCCCCCAAATACAACTCGTTGGAGTTGAGTGACAGAATGGCGGAACAGGCTCGAGGGGCTGCCCTTGATCTTGAGATGATTGGGAGCTTTGTAAATGCTGAGTGGAGCTCTGGAGTTATGTGTGAACTGGTGTGTATCTCACTGGTATGACTGGAGTATGAATCATGTGGAAGAAGGGAAGGAGACCACCGGGATTGCATGGGGAGATGAGTCAAGAAAGGCTTGACACGACAGGACCAGGGTTTCCATTTCTTCTCTTGTCTTGACAGCAAAGTCATTTGTGTTTCTATTTGCCTAGATCGAAGATCTCTCCCAGCAGGCTCAATTAGCCGCTGCAGAAAAATTCAAAGTACAGGGCGAATCCGTGGCCAATATTCAGGAAAACACACAAACTCCGACTGTACAAGAGGAGAGTGAAGAGGAAGAGGTACGTACCATTCACACCTGTGTTTACTGTCTTAATATCCTTCTTTTCCCCCCCCAAATACTCCTCTAAAGGAAGATTCCTTTCTGCTGGAGCAGTTTGTCAATGCTTGTATGTTGGGCATGAGTGTTTGTGTTTCATTTTCATACCAGGCTTGATTTAAACTTCCATCTCTGTAGTAGGAACAAACATCACAATCATTTATTGTATTGACTAGAAGATGTAAAAAGCGCTATATCAAATACAAGGATAATTATTATCATTCCCGAAGCTATTACTGTTTCCATTTGGAACGGCTTGAATAAGTGTCCTTTGCCATTGAGTACTAAGTTGCTCTGGAGGGGAAGCCAGGGATTGGGGGAAAAGCCATGTCAGCCAAGTGCTGTTCCTCAATGCCATTTCTTGAGACTTGCAGAACTGTTAAGTTCTTTTGAGAACCTGGCCTACATGGCCTGGTTACTGGTGGCTAAAGAGGACGAAGGGTGGAGGCAGAAATAAAACATTACTCTTTTTTGTTCCCCGTTCACCCAGATTGACGAGACTGGAGTAGAGGTCAAAGACATTGAGCTGGTTATGTCTCAAGCCAACGTGTCTAGGCCCAAGGCTGTCCGAGCACTGAAAAATAACAACAATGATATTGTAAATGCTATTATGGTAAGTGTTTTGGTCATTCCACTTTATATTCTGTGAAGCACTTTGAGACGCCTCAACCATGCGATAAGGAGCTAAAATCAAATCCACAGATTAAACAAATTGCTAGAGTGAGTGAGGCCCAAATATTTACTGTATTATGTTCGCTTATAATTGTGTGACTTGTTTGCGAGAGCCCTCACCTCGTAAGTGGGAGACATGGGTTAGATTCCTGGCAGGGCAATATATTAGGCAAGTTTCCTTACTGCTAGGTGAACGGAGATGTGTGGAGTAAGTAGGAACCCTCTTGTTTGCAGATATTTTTTTCTGGGGGGTAATAATGCCTTCTAAAATATAAATAAATAATATTTTGGTCACTCAATCCACTACTGTTTGTGAGTCACTGCTGTGCGTAATTGGCTGCCACATAATATACAGTAGTCTGTTCACTTTACAGTATATTCTGCAAAGTGCTTTGAGATGTTTTGAAGATGTGATAAGGCCTGTATCGAATGCAAGGATTATTAATAAAACAGTTCTTGAGGTGGCTGTAATAGATGAGGTGGCTGTCGTTGCTGCCAACGCTTCAGATGGGATTGAGGATTTATTGCGTGTTTGTCCTGATATGATCTTTCCTGCTGGTGGGTGTTTGGAGTGTACACGCTCTCTGAAATCTGTATTTTCTTTAAATCTCTGCAGGAGTTGACAATGTAAACATCTGGAACGCGGCAGTGGTGAATGGTCCGTTTTTGGCGCAGCTTCCGTACATTTGTACCATTTATATTGAAACGTCAAATAAAAATGTGGCTTGAAATTCACTGGTCTCTTTTCCAAAGGGTTGGTTGACTATGCATGGAGGTCACATGTAAGTGAGGTTAGAATGATGTCCCTTTTCTTTCTTTCTCTTCCTCGCCCCCCACTCCCCGCCCCACCCTAACCCACCCCACCCTTACTCAGCTTTACCCCTTGTTCCCTTTCCCAAACCTTACCTGTAGCTGTTGTGCCTTCTCTTGAGAAATGAGCTAAGGGGTGTTCTCTTTCCCCCTTGTTACTTTTGCCATTAAAATGCAGTTAAGTCTGAGTTGATTATCTTCTCTCTTCCATGTTTGAGCTCCTCAAAGTCCTTTGACCATATTGAATAAGTTCAATCTCATCCCTCAACAACACCTAAACTATCAGAAGCTCAACAAAATCTTGCACTCATGTAGCACCCTCTATGCCAGGTAACACCTTTGAGCCCTCGAACAATAACAGCTAAAATCTAACGGTCAAATCTCTTTAACAAAAACAGAAATGGCTGGGAACAATCAGCAGGTCAGGCAGCGTCTATGGAGAGAGGAAACGTGAGTCAACGTTTTGGGTCCACGACCCTTCCATCAGAACTGTCAAATCTCTTGCTTCTATGCAAAACACGATATTTCAGTTCTCTCCCACTCCCCACATCTACCTAAACATACCCTATTGTAGAGGTTACTGTGAATTTAGGGTAGAAATTCATACAAAACACACAGGAGATATCCACCCTGAGTAAAAACATTAAAACTCCTAATAAACATTTTTGTGTCTCTGCTACACCATGTGCTACTAGTTAGTCCAACTTTACAGTACACATTACCAGAGTACTTACCCTTTAGGAATATAGGAACAGGAGTAGGCCATTCAGCCCTTCGAGCCTGTTCCGCCAATTAATTAGATCATCACTGAGATGCGTCCCTCACAGAATTGTGCTATTGCTAATCTGTAACTTCTTCAAAAGGTGCTGAGTTGAGTTATGTTAAGAGTTCCATGGAAGAGTGACATCCCTAATCTCAAAAGATCTGTTAGTACAGTATGTGGAAGGTGGGTGATCAACAACAACAACAACAAAATTACATTTGTAAAGCGCCTTTCACGTCGGGAACGCCCCACCCTTGGTCCACATGTGAACAACAGTCAGTGATTGGGAACTAGAAACTGCCTGGCCTCCCCATCCACTTGTGTTGGGATATACATAAATTAATTCACATATTTAGGGAAGCCGAAACAATTCAGCTGCTCCCAAATTCTATGCAGTAAATCTTTAGCGTAGTCCATGTCTCGGATCTTCCTGCTTTTTTTTAAAAAAAACTCTTGAACTACACCAATGGCCATTAATTACCGTTGGCTCAGCCATGGAGCTGATGAGATGCAGACCGGGCTGAAAGATGAATCCGCTCTCGCGTAACCGCATCACTGGCTATTTTTAGCGGTTGGTTTGTAATGGACCCAGCGCTCTGCAGCACAGGCCTATAGAGTTACAGTGTGAGGGTTCACTAGCCTTGCTGGTGAACGACACCACCTGGTTCATATCATTCCAGTTCAGTCCTGGAGGGAGGCCTAGAGCTAGAGTACGCTCCTCTGGGTTTGATCCCTGACGCAGAGCGAAACCTTAAGCAGGTTTCCTTACTCCACACGCCTCTGGTTACCTGGTTGTTAAGTCAAATTAATAAGAAGTAAGGTTTATTAATATTATTATCGGTATTATATCTGCAGAGAACACAGTCACTACACGTGCTTGGGGTCGGGGGAGGGGTTGGTGAAGTCAGGGCACGTGGCTTTGCTCCATGGGCGCCATTAGCGGCTGATCGCGCGGGAAGGCTGCCGGCGGGAGGGCGGGGCGTAAGGCGGGCCCGGAAGCTGTCTGTCGCGGCTGATTGACGGGCGGGGGGAGCCAATGGCAGCCGCGGGATCCGCGAGTGCGTGCGTGCGTGCGACGTGGTTACCATAGCTGGCGCTGCATGGTGCGTCAGTCAGTGCAGTCAGTCAACCACCGACTGAGGAGAGAGAGAGAGAGAGAGAGCGCGACACCCGGCCCCGCAGTCAGTCAGTCAGTCACCGTCATCCCCGAGACCCGCCGCCACCTCCTCCCCCTCCCCCCCCCCAACCACCGCCGCACGGGACTCAGACCGACGCCAACAGCAGAACAGCAGCAGCCGCCGCCATGTAAGAGGGTGATTAGCCGGGAAGCGGGGGGCGGGGCGGGGTGGGAAGGCAGGCAGGCATCTGAGGCGCGAGGCCGCGGGCGCTTGTCATGGCCGTTCGTGAGGAGGGGAGGGGAGCGGGGACGGGAGTGGGGAGAGGCGGCGGTAACTCTCTTGTGTGTATGTGTCTCCCGTTTGTTCTCCGGTGTGAGAGCGCACTGGGGTGTCCAGGCCCCCTCAAGGCCCGCGGCCTCTCGCTCTCCCTCCCCCATTTCCCTCCATTTCATTTAAACACGTTTAATCCCGTCTCCTCGGCCCGCGGGCCGCCACATGCTCTCTCTGCTGGAGGGAGGGAGGGAGGGAAGGGAGCATCTTCTCTCTCTCTTCTCTGCCAGATATTCTCACTGAAAAGGGAAATTACTGGGAGTTTAATTCTCTCTCTCTCTCTAAATTGTTTTTTATATGTATAATTTAATGGCAACATTTGCAAACAGATTGCATCTATTATATTAGACGTACCCATCACTCGCTCGCCCCATATCGCATTAAAACGGAAAATGCTGTACTTTTTTCTCCCTTTTTTCTCCAATTTAATTTGAATTATAGAGACATACATACTGTGTACATATATATATATATATATCAGTCACACACACACACACCCATCACACCAAAAAAGGAAACTGATGTACATTATTCTGCACAATTTAAATTCTATATATATATTAATATATATAGAATGCCTCCCATATTGCACTAAAAAACAAACTTGTACTTTTTCTCCACCATTTTTAGATATATATATACACACACACACACACCTATTTATCACTCTCTTCCCCCCCCCATATACTAAAAAAAACTGATATTTTCTTTCGCCAGTTAAATTTAACCAATTCTTTATGTTTTAAATGAACTCAGGAAGTATTTTTTTTAAAAAAGAGAGAGATTAAATTTCGCTTTCTCTCTCTCTCTCCCTCTCCCTCCCTCCTATCCCCAACCCTGGCATCTTCTCTCCGCTCCCTCCCCCAATTTATATATAATCCATACAATGTATATTTCTTTATTTTTAAAATAAAATAAAATCAATGCCTTGGGTGGGGAGAGAGAGGGAGAGAGGGAGGGAGGGAGAGGGAGAGAGCCGTGTTAACACGCAAACCATTGGGTTAGCGACGCACACTGACTGGCTGTTTCTAGAATATTCTGGGCTCCTCCCCCCCCCCCCCCCCAACCACACACACACCGCGCTGACTTCATGTGTAATGGTAGTTTCTCTAGCTCCTCTCTCTCCCATACCCTAAGCTTCTCACACACAGGTATATTTCCTTGCTCCTTCTCTCTCCCCCCCAGACACACACTCACTCACTCACTCACTCTCCCTTCTCTCTCTCTCTCTGCTCCTCGCCACAGTGTTGACGCTGAGCTGCTGTGGGGTTGGGTGGGTTAGAACAGCCGCCATGCTACGCCATTCATTGCCTGAGCAGCGTCAGTGCTCAAAGCTCTCTCTCCCACCCCCCTCCCATCTCTCCCTTATTGCTCTCTCTCTCTCTCTGTGTATTTCTTTTTTTTAAAAATTTTAATTGAAATATTTAGATTCTCTGTGTGTGGGGGTGGGTGGGGTGGGGGGGGGGAGGAAGAAATTTGCAGAGTTTATGTCCCTGCCCTTTGGTTTGATTTAGGATGGACTGTGCACACCCCCTTTTTTTTTAACGTGGATACAATATATATTATATAAAAATAACTAAAAAAAAACCTTATAGGATCGCGTGCCCGCCGGACATATTTTAGATTCTCTGATTATTCTAATCACCTGCATGCAGTATGGACCATTTCATTCAGTACGCATGCAAAATATGTCACTTCTTCCACTGTCCCCCAATTTCAGATGTACTCAACTCTTTTCTAGTCTGATTGTCTCCTCTTTCTTAACCCTCCCTCACCCCCCAACAAAAATAATAGGGCCTTAAATACAGGTAATGAGAAGAGTTTAAGAGTTTCAGGCTCTGTGTCCAATTCTATTAGTTCCTGATTGCATTCTTCGGACTGTACTTAACTGGCCTCTGGAATATTGCTTCCTATTTTTTGGTTCAGCCAGTTAGTTGTCTTGACACACTAGAAACCCACGCTCGGGTACCCAAACCATAGAGAATTCTATATACAGTATGTTTTGTCACCTACGTCTAGCAGTTTCCCCTGTGTCTAGAATGGAACATGACTCTCTGTTAGAAGGACACACCCTATTTGCGTAGTTCTGGAGAATATTTCGGACACCATGGAGACTGATGCCGTTTGGATGTGGATTGGACACTTAGGTGGAGTGTTGGAGGGCACTCGATATTCATATTGCAAGCCAGGCTGTAACAATATTATTAAGAGAAGCCAGTTGGGAAATAAAGTAGTCCTAGCAATCGAAACATCTGGAGTGAATTCACAAAATGTTATTGCTTTATTGAAGTAGGTGATTAATATTTTGGTTAATTTTGTAGATACTCTAGGAACTTAGTAACAAACTTTGATCAAGTGGAACGGACATGTAAAGCACTGTGTAAATGACATGTGCTGGTGAGTGGGTTACGTTGCTACTGTGATTTTGTGAAGTGTTGGGTTGGACCATCCAACATGGGCTACCACTCGAGAGTGTTTGTGTCTCTTTCCCTTCGCCGGCGTTGCTGGAGTGACTGAGGGCAGCTCTCGGATCATCCAGAGAAGTCAAGATTCCTACATGTCGGGAAGATATAGTTTTCAATTGGGAGGGAGCAAAGGCGAGGCTTTGAGCAGAAAGACCTTCCTGGTGTTTTTGTCCTCTGTTGCAGTTGCCCTCATGATACAATATATGGCATAATTGTACAGTCAAAATTACATCTCCAAATTAGGTTACAATAATCGCGATCCCCACTGTGATGCAGTTGAACTAGTGAAGGCCTTATTCGTGCAATTAACATTTAGCCAGAGAATAAAGAGCTGCCAAACCTATGGCTCCAGTATTTTATGTGGGTTAGTCGCTTCAAATTGGCTCTTCGGTAAAGATAGCAACATGGGGATTGTAGTATTTCAGTGCTAAACGTTAGCTCACGTCAGTGCCAAGGATGTGTAGGGTGGAGTGAGTCGCTTTCTGTTCTCAGCCTCCTCCACAGCGAGTAAAAAACCATCTCAGAGGTGACTTGGGCTGCCCTTGCACTTAACCTTGTGGCTAGCGGAGAGAATCATGGTTAATCTGCTTTGCTGTAAGATGTACTGTCATTACTGTACAGTAGAACAATTCAAACCAGACGTTTGGAGATGTGTGGGTTCAAACCCTATACCCATTGCTCTAAAGGCAGGCTGTTAGAGCATGAGACAGCTAAATGGGTTACAATGTCTTGTAAATTGGCCCTTTAGAGTAGAATGGCTTGTATATGGCCTGTGAGAGTAATTTAGGAATAGGGGACCAGGTATTACGAGAGCACATTCCCTGCGAAAGGCAGTTCCTTTTCAAGGAAAAGAACATTCAAGAAAAACTGCTCTAGAGAAAAACTGCAAATCATAAATCCTCTCTCCTGACCTCAGACCAGTCTGGCCCTCATTCCAGTTTTCTTTCGAATTCTTGGATTTACTAAATGGACGTAAACCATCTAGGCACGCAGGTGACAAATTGTTCTTTTGTTTCGTTGCTGAAGGCAAGTTCCTTTTTTTAAACAAAAATACTTTTATCAAGACTTGGCGCTGGGGCGGCTGGGGGAAAGAGAAGTGTGTGTACGTGTATACGCAGGAGGGATGCATTAGGAGCCGTATAACAACAACAAAATTATATTTATAGAGAGCCTTTCACGTCGGGAGGATGTCCCTAGACACTGATACAGTCCTCATCAATTTAATACTTATTTAAGAGATCCTGATCTACTAGAACTAATGTGAACGATTTGTAAGAAACTTCATCAAGATGCATATTGTGTGTTAGTGCGTGTTCACCAGTTCACTATGATACACTCACCATCTCATCAGATGCTTCTCTGCTGTATGAATTAAATCTAACTTAAATGCATCCTACTGGGAAACTGTCACCCTTTAACCTTTAACTAGTTTAACCAGTGTGAGGTTAAACTCTGAGAGAAACATGTCTGTCTAGTTGGTTTGAAAGAGATTTTCCCGATCCTCCATCCCCTACTGAACATGTGTTTTTTTATATAAAAGTAAAGAATAAGAACAGAAGGTCATAGAGTATTACAGCACAGTAGGGGCCATTCAGTTCTTTGGAAGACCTATCCAATCAGTCCCACTCACACTCCCGCTCCTTCTCCATGCACTTGCAATTTTTTTCCTTTTCAAGTACCTATCTAATTCCCTTTTGAAAGTTCCTGTTGAATCTGTTCCCAACAACTTTTCATGTAGTGCATTCCAAATTCTAACAACTCTTGTGTGTGTGTTTTTTTAAAAAAAAAACTTCTCATCTCCGCTCTGATTAGTTTGCCAATTAATCAAATCTATGTGCCCTAGTTACTGACGCACCAGCCAATGGAAACAGTTTATCCCAATCTTTTCTATCAAAAACCCCTCATAATTTGGAACATCTCTGTTGAATCTCCCCTTAACTGTCTCTATGCTAAGGAGAAAACGCCCAGCTTCTTTCGTCTCTGCATAATTAATGCATCTCATCTCTACTCCCATTCTGGTAAATTTCCTCTGCAGCCTTTCCAAGCCTTCACACGATTGAATGTTTTGTCAAGTGACCATAATACTGTTGGCTGTTTTGCTGTTTCGTTCCACATTGCGACATGAGTTGGAGTCCAGGCAATTTCTTGGGAGAATGAGCTCTTGGCAGCGAGTTACAGGACAACAGTTGTATCTCTTAATTTTGCCAGCATGGTTTAAACGGTGTATGAACAGGACCCGGATTCAATTGATTAAATTGTACAAGCCACTGTGTGGTGCAAACATAATATATTTTTTGCAACTTTGAAAACCTGTACGTTTGTTATTCCCCACTCCCCACCCCAAGCACACCCTTTTGATTATGTTTCTCTCTCTTCCCTCTCCCATCGTGTGTTTAGGCAGCTCGCCTCTGCAAAGTGGTATGACCGAAGAGACTACGTCTTTGTTGAATTTTGTGTAGAAGACAGTAAGGATGTCAAAGTAGATTTTGAAAAAGAGAAGTTCACATTCAGGTATGTAGCTGATATCTGCCAGGCGCTGCACACTTTTTTTTAAACCCACATGCATTTTCTTTTTTCTAGTTCTTTTGCTCATTCAGGGTTCTTCATGATTGGGCGGTTGGTGGGATCTAACATCTTATGGAAAGGAATGAGAGCATTCACACCATACTCATCCGTTACATTTTACATTGGGTACTTTATCACATTGTGTGTTTTGCTAGATTCCCATGGACCTGTTTTCAAACAACTCCCAGTAAACAAAGCAAATGTCTTTCTGTGTTGCTTTTGTGTGTGTTTTTTTTACATATTGAGGATGTTTAGTTATTTGTTTCCTTTTTTTAAATGTACAATCTTCCTTAACCTTGAGGGCAGCAGATAATAAGCTCGTAGAGTTCTACCCTTGTTGTGAAATGCAGCGTATTTGCTCTTGATAAAGAAGCCTGTTCTCTGTCGCTCCTGGTCTTCGATATTGCCTGACGAAGCGGGTTTTGTCCCGTCACCTTTTATACCCGATCCTCACACTTGTTTTTAATCCCCTCAATGCCCTGGCACCTCCCGACCTGCTTACCACCGAACCCACAATCTGCTCTGCTCGACCGCATATCCTTCGTGTTATCCATTCCACCATTGCTGGCCACGCTTTAGGCCACTACGCCCCGAAACTCTGGGACACTCTTCCTCTGTCCCTCCGCCTTGCCCCTTCCTGTCCCCATCTTCAGGTCGCTCCTGGAAACCTTCTTGTGCAGGCCTTTGGCTCAGCGGTTAGAGCCCTCGCCTTGCAAGTGAGAGACCTGTGTTTGATTCCTGGCCAGGGCGAAACTCTAGACAAGTCTCCTTGCTCCTGTGTCCTGGCTAGCAATCCCCAAATAAAATAGGTCAGTCGCTCCTTAGCTGTTTGTGAGACATAGTTTTGTGCAATGGGCTGCTTTTTAACGACAAAATAAACAGTCACTTTACGGTATATTCTGTGGAAGTGTTTTGGAGAACCTTGATAAGGTGCTATATCAAATGCAAGGATTATTATGATTATTTAATATGTTTTTTAAACCTCAATATCCTTTAAAACACTATTTGAATGGATGGCTTTGAGAGTAAGTCTCAAGTCTACTGCTGAGTCAGGCTTGGGTTTGGGGAAATTGGCCGGAGTCCTTGTTAACTTCAATGTCCACTGGTGGATGTTGTGTGGAGTCCTGTAGCTCAGTAGTTAGAGCACTCGCCTTACAAGCGAGAGACCTGGGTTCAATTCCAGGTAGGACAAAACCTTGGGAAAGTTTCCTTACTCCACACGCACATTATTAATTTCCCCCAATAATAAATGGATCATTTCAATCCACGACTATTTGTGAGATACTGCTGCCCTGTTTTTCCCACAAATATAGTCAGTTCACTTTACAGTACCTTGTATGAAGCGCTTTGAGACGTCTAGAAGACATGAAAAGCTCAATCATCAGTCAATCAATCAAAACTTACATTTATATAGCGCCTTTCATGTTGAGAGGACGTCCCAAGGCGCTGTATACAATTTAAGGATTATTATTATTATCAACCCCGGACTGGATTGATTGAGCGTACATGCAAAATCCTTTTGTGATCAAGTTCCTTGATGACACTTTATGAGTCAGGGAGAAACTTCTCCCAATAGGCCCATCCTCTAGACATTGAGTGTAGAGAATTAAGTTTCTCGGAGGATTATAGAACAGATGGTAGAACGTAAAGTGTTGCCTCTCTCAGTGGGTACGACTTAACTGAACAGCCAGCCGTGGTGTGTTTTTGACCATCTGGTTTTCAGCGCTGGCTGGGACGGCGGTACGTTCTGCAGGCCAGCACTGCACAGTCAGGGATTGGATCAGGAAGGGGAGGAGAGCATGGAGGGTGGGGGTAAGAGAGTGACCAAAGAAGAGGACGGTCTTGAGGCGGTAGGTGGGGGGGTGAGGGAGTAAAGCGAAGGAATTGGAAGTTCCAAAGGTGGGTGGTGGGTGTGAGATGCAGAGGATGAAGGCCAGATATGAGTTGGAGGAAGATTTGTCCAATCAGTTTAATCAATACTGTTACAGATGCAGCAAAGGCATGTGAGCCGTTTGCCCAGCCTCTGTTAATAAAACCCTCTGGGTTATTGCTCTAGAATTCTGATGTGTGGTTCCAGCAGAGGATCTCTTACAATAAATGTTTTGTGTTGTGGGTTGCAAGCATGTTAGTAAATTTGAACAGTATCTTTCATAATTCAAACATTATCTTGCAAACATTTGTGGTGATAATACCCATTGTTTTTTTTCAACATAGTTTATCTGCCCATTCAACTTCCCCTGCAACGTTTTACGGAATAAAATTATAAAGATATGAGTTTTATTTATTTTCTCCCCCCACCCCCCCCCCCCCCACCCCTCCTGCAGCTGTCTTGGAGGAGCTGACAACGTGAAGCATTTTAATGAAGTTATCCTTTATAATGCAATTGATCCAATGGTAAGTATGTGATCTCGATTTATAATATTGCAAGTCACCATCTTGTGTGCCTCCCCCCCCCCCCCCTCCCCTCACACACATACACACACACACACAGACCCCTCTACCCTTCACCCAGGGAGGGGAAGCCTGCAGAACTGCATCTCTTGTCCTTTGCTTGACAGAGGAGCATTTGTTGAGTACCCCTTTGACCTTGTTTCTAAATCTATCCCTAAACCTAATTTAAATGGTCCATGGATCTGTTTCCAATCTTGCGCTGAAATTCCCTAGCTTTTGTGAAACCCTGTTCAGTTAAATGACATCCAAATGACCTATGCTGTATTTGAATATATTTTCTGAAGATCTATGCCATTTATAGCAATAACTTGTAAGGAAACAGTCAGAGAAGTCTGACGAAGGGTCATGGACCTGAAAGATTGACTCACTTTCCTTCCTCAATAGATGCTGCCCGATCTGCTTTAGTGTTCCCAGCAATTTCTGTTTTTGTTAAAGAACATTATCTCTCATCCAGGACTTGTTGTCTGACAGTAAGTCTGTCAGGACAGCAGTGGTCCTGGAATCAAGGGTGGAGGTAGAAAGATAGAGTTGGGTGTCATCCGCAGTTTAACGTCCTGACCCTCACTTTCAAAGCCCTCTGTGGCTTTGCTCCCTCTACCACCGTGACCCCCTAAACACTTGCCCAACCTGAACTCCCTCCATCAGCAGGTTCTGGCCTGAGGAACTCTACCTCAATCCCTCTGCCTTGCCCCTTCCACCCCACTTTCAAATCCCCGAGAGACCTTCCTTTTTGTTTTCATCCTTTCCTCACAGAGCTGTTCATCTTCTTATGGCCTGTTCTGAGATTTATCCTTTCTGGAGCAGAGCACTGTGAGGCCTGCCAGTTAGTCTCAATGAAACACCCCCCCCCCATCCTCCTTCTGATTACAAAGCACTGTCAGGCAGGATATTTGTTACTACAAGTGTTCTCTTCTTGGTGTGCTGTTGTAGGATTCCAGATTTAAGCGGACAGACCGATCGGTGCTGTGCTACATACGAAAAGGAGAATCTGGGCAGTCATGGCCACGTCTAACCAAAGAAAAGACAAAGGTGAAAGTTTAGTGATTGTGTCAAGTTTAGTGTTTTCCCTCAAACCTCTTTTGTTGGTTTCCTGGTGGTTTTCATGACTGACCTGACCTTCCTTTTGTGCAGTCAAATTGGCTGAGCGTGGACTTCAATAACTGGAAAGACTGGGAAGATGAAGGTGATGATGACATGCCCAGCTTTGATAGGTTTTCAGAGGTTAGCTTGTTTATCTCTTTGTCTGCTTTTGGTCATTTCCCATCTTGAGCTCCAACCCCATTCAGCCTTGTCAGGCGCTTTGAGACACAATTTTGCCCACAAATATACAGTCAATTCACTTTACAGTGTATTCTGTGAAGCGCTTTAAGGCGCCTAGAAGATGTGAAAAGTGCTATATCAAATGCAAAGATGGTTATTAATATTATTAATTCACAACGAATCTGCAGAAACGCTACTTCATTGAGCGAGTAGTAAATGCATGGATTAGGCTCCCTAGGGAGATAGGTGGTGAAAGCAGAAAGTATTCTTTCTTTCAAGAACAAATGAGATAGATTTCTGTTAGGATATAAAATCCTGGGATTCAGTGTATAGTTTGAGACATGATATGTCAAGCAACTGCCAGGATGGTGGAAGTCTGACTGGATAGTCCTTGGGTCTCCTTTCGCCAGCAAATTCGTAACGTCCTCAAGATGTGAAAGGCATCGTAAAAACAACAGTGGCATTTATTGTATAAGTTTTATTGATTTGAGTTATGACCTATAAAAGGTCTTTTAGGGGGAAAAAAAATAGGGTTTACGTGAGCATTATTGAAATACAATCTTCCCCAGTGTCTCACATTTTCCATGTTGTTCTTTACAGATGATGAACAATATGGGGGGAGAAGATGATGGAGATATGCCAGAAGTAGATGGAATGGATGATGTAAGTATAAAGCTGGTTTATTAAAAACTTTAGCTTTTTTTGTTTTGCGTCGACATTGAATGAACATTTACTAAAGATGTTGTATGTACAATAGCTCTCAGGGTGTACTGAGTATACCAGTTTGAGGCTGCCATGTAAGCGCACCTGCTATGTGGGAATCCAGTTGGTGAGGAAGAGGTGGGAGTGGGTATGGCGATAGTTACCGCAGTGCGATATGAAGAACATTCAGGAAATAGCTCAGAGACACTGCCTATTATGAAACGCCTTGGTCAGCTCCCTGGGCTATGCTGGGTGATCAGTGAGCACGCAATTTTGGGAGGAGGGCAGGCGGGCGAGAGCAAGTTTGCCTTGGGCTGTTTTCAGGTATAATAATAATAAAAATAATAATCCTTGCAATTTGATATAGTACTTTTCGCATCTTATCATGGGGTTTTTTTTTAGACGGATTATTATTAAGGCTTGTGAAGTAAGGAAACTTGCCCAAGGTTTTGCCCTGATCTGCCTGGATTCGAACACAGGTCTCACGCTTGTAAGGCGAGTGCTCTAACCACTGAGCTGCAATTCGCATATAGTGTGAATTGGTTTCAAACAGAAAGGCAGGCAGGAAGTCAGGCTGGATCTGTGAATTATTCATTGTATTTGTAATTGTTCAGTACATATTTGTTAACATATAACTTTCACTATGCTCCGCAGGAGGATTCGGATAGTGATGACGAGAGTAAGTATAATTTTGTACAATCATCTTTTAAAGGGAAGTAAATGGCTGCTTGTCTGACCAATACGTAACTTTCTGTTTCTCTTTTTTTTCCAGAAATGCCAGATCTAGAATAAAGGAATTCGGTGGGGGGGGAATGCTTCAGGGATTTGGAAGCAAAAAAAACATTCATTAATCTGTTGATTTCAAACAAAACAAAACAATTATAAGTTGATAGCTGTTAAGGGCAGTGATGCATCTTTTAAGCCATTTTCAACCTGTTTAAAGGCTTTTTATAGGGGTCGATGCATACCAGGGTATTGGAAACAATTGCTTGCCAGTACAGTACTATATAAAGATATGCCGTTGTGTGCAAAGACTTCAAAAAGCATTGAGTTTTAAAAGTTATTTATTCAGTGACTGGGATTGTACTGGTTAGTACTAAAACCTCAGTATTGAGAGTTTCTATACAACCTGGGGAAGTACTGAATTCCTTCACCATCACACCCCCTAATCCTGCAACAGTTAGAACTTTTGAGGTTTCATTAACTTTCCAAATTGGCCAGATCCCTAATAATTGATTTTAAACTGTTAACGGTATCGGTTGACCCTTAGGCTTCTACATCTGTTAGTAAGATGAGTGATTAAAAGCTGTACATTGTCGCTTGCTGATCTTAAAGTGGCTGTACATTTAGATGACCAAAAGTGTATTTGCACTGTCTTGAGTATGAAAGTTCAGAGGGGAAGATGTCAATACACTCTCTTTAGGATGTATTTTGTGAAATCTGCTCAGTACAAGCTGAAAACCTCAATTTATGTCAAATGCAATGGAATTTTTTTTAAGCCTACAATATTTCTAATAAAGTTAACACTTACACAGATAACACATTCAATGTTTTTTTTAATTGATTAGGATTTCTGTTCTGATTTCTGTGTCAAAAGATAACAGTAGAATTTGGGAGTAAAGGCCCTTTAGCCTCCAAACAGTTCAATAATTTGTTCTCTGGGGGTGGGGGAGTGGGGGAACCCAGGAGCAGGAGGAGGCCATTCAGCCCCTCAAGCCTGTTCTGCCATTCTATAGGATCTTGGTTGATCTGTGCCTCAAATACTTGCCAAAAAACCTTCACTCTAACCTAATTACGCACCTTTGATTCTGAAATATTTCACTGTGATATACATTGCCAATTCTATATCAGAGGCTTTGGTTGCTGGTGAATCTCTGCAATTTATCCCCCATATGGAGTTGGTTATTCCTCATGACTTATAATTTGTTTTTCTTTGTGGCTCATTTTTATGCCTCCGATCATCTCCGTTAGTGTCCCCGTCCCCCCGCCTTTATGACTTTGTATACAATGCACCCAGTTTAGCATTCTCCATAAATGTGTCTGCCAAGGTAATTTGAGTTAAAAAGGACTAGACCGTGCTGTCTAATGGAGGCCACACCAGTCACCTGCCCACCCGTCCCATCTCCTGCTCTCCAGACTGTGCCTATCAGCCATCCATCTTGATGGCCGGCTTAGTCACCTTCCCCCTCTCTCCACCCCCCCGCCCGGCTCAGTCTCGAGCTCCGCCATTGTGAAGTGCTCTGAGACGCTGCCCGCCCAGCGGGGAGGGAGGGAGGGCGCTGGATAAATGCAAGTTGTTGTGGTTAGTATTCATCTCCCAGAGTCTCCAGGTTGTGGGTTGGAAGCTTTGTTTGCCACTCGATCCACGGCTGTTTGTGAGGAGAAGGTCGCTGGGCGCAATCAGCTGCCCGCGCGTTTCCTCCACAGAACACACAGTCACTACACTTGACAGTACAGTATATCTTGTGAAGATGTCTTGGGAGACGTCTACGCCACGTGCTTTTCCCCTCCCCCCCCCACCCCTTCGCGTAGATTGACAGCGCTTTTGGCCAATGGCAGCCGAGGAGCGGTCGGTAACCACGGCGACGACGATGGGTGGACGGGCCAATCCGAGCGGCGGGTTTGCCGACATTTGCCTGTCCAATGGCAGGCCGGGTGGGGGGCGGGGCTAGTGCTGAGCGGGAAAGAGGACACCCGCGGACGCCATGTTGTGGCTTGTCAGGCGAAGCGAGTCAGTCGAGTCAGTCACGCTCAAAAAGATTACCCCCCGTCCCCCCCAACACATTTAGAGGAAGGCTGAGCCGGGCTGTTACTGAAGGAGGTAACTTTTAACCCACTAATCATAACAGCAACACCTTTAAAAACACATGTTTCTCCCACACAACACAGTCACTACACTACAGTGTGTCCCGCTTTGAGGCGCTGTATGAAATGGTAGTGTCAATTCTCTTAAAATGCTCCCCATGTGAGCCTGATTCGTCAGTCACCCCCTGGCAACCTGGTAAACTCCCCCCCCACCCCCCCAAACACACACACAGACACACACACACACACTCTCTCCAGGACAAACAAACATCTGTATAAATCTGGGAGTCAGGCATTGACCATAGTTTTGCTACAGGACACCCAGAGCTCTGGTTAGAGCCCGCGCCTCGCCTGTGAGAGACCTGGGTTTGATTCCCAGCAGGTCAGGTCAGATCTTGGGCAAGTTTCCTAACTACACACACACACACACACACACATACGCCTGATAATAATCCCTCAAACCCCCCCCCCCC
The DNA here is from genome assembly GCA_035084275.1 of Hydrolagus colliei. NCBI lineage: Eukaryota > Metazoa > Chordata > Chondrichthyes > Chimaeriformes > Chimaeridae > Hydrolagus > Hydrolagus colliei. Next base: position 2,870,628 of record CM068772.1, on the reverse strand, counting down.
CCCCCCCCCCCCCCCCCAATAATGGTCATTTTCAATCCACGGCTGTTTGTGGTGGGGGGGGGGGGGGGTGGAGGGTGACGACAACGACGACACTGCTGTGCGCAATTGGCTGCCGTGTTTCACCCACCAAATATACAGTCGATTCACTTTACAGCCGCGGTGGTTTACAAACCGTGGGGCGTTTCGAGCCCCCCCCCGAGGGTGTGTGGAGCCGAAGGCAGAGCGGGTCACGGCTGGGATGTGAGGGTGGGCAGGGTGGGGGGTGAAGGAAAGACGGTTGAGGATGGAACAAGACAACTAGGTTCCTGACTGGCTTGGTGAGGAGAGGGATTGGTGGAGAAAAGATGGAAAGGAGGGGAGGTCAGTGAGGGCCGGAGGGGTAGGAGTTCAGATGACTCGAGGGCAGCAGAGAGGGAGGAGGGGGGTGGGGGGGAGAATTGGGTGACCATGGATGTGGGTGGCAGAGTGGATGTGGAGGGAGAGATTAAGGGAGCTAATCAGAACAAACACACCATTTCGCTCTGACTGTATAACACACCCCACACAGCTCTCAAACACACACTATATAATACTCCCCACATCACTCTCGCTCTCTAACTCACACTGTACATAACACACATCCCACACAGCTCAAACACACACTATATAAAACACACCCACAGTTCTCAGATTCAGAAAATATATCTCACACCCACAGACAGCTCTCAGATTCCCACATTATATATCGCACACCGCTCTCAGATGCGCACACTGTATAGACACACACTGTATAACACACCCCAGACAGCTCTCGGACTCACACACTATATAACACACGCCCTACACCACTCTCAGATTCCTGCACTATATAATATGCACTTCGCTGTCAGACTCCACATGGCATAAGGTTTCACTAAATAGCTTTTCTCCACTGGGTGAGATGGAGAATATATACTTTGGACAAGTTTCTGAAACTAGGACTGAGAAAATACCGGATTTACCGGTAACATTCTGCAAAGTGTTTCTCTGGCTTTTTATTATAAAGGTGTGATTGGCTTTTCTTGAGGCATGATTAGCTGGCCATTTAGTTACCCGGGTCTGTTCTGCTAGATTTTCAACCATGACAGACTTTAATACCTTTATTTCCGATCTAACCTCCTTTAAACATCCAAATTGATGCTGTGTATACCTTTGAGGTACATTGTGCTTCACAATCTCACAGCCTTTGTGCAAAATTATTTTCTTCAGACCTTACTAACCAGTTCCCTCCAATTGTAAGGTAATTGTCTCCTTTTTGAGGGGATGAATTTAATGTTCTTAAAATTTCCAAGGAGCCAGATTGAGAAGAATAAAATTGTTCAGATGAAATAGTCGATGACTGGAATGGTGCCAACCCAGTCCCACACAATTTAAAGATTGGTCCTGCGTTGACCAATGCCATTGATGCTGTTTCTACCTCTGTAGAAACAAACAGTTGCCCACTTTATAGTATATTCTGTGGAGTGCTTTGAAAAGTCTAGAAGACTTGAAAAGCACTATGTCAAATGCAGCTATTATTATCACATCCCATAATGTAATCAAAGCTGATGAACATACACCCACACCGCCATAGGTATGGAGTCTGAAGTTCCACAGAGGTCAAAAGACACCCATGAAACTGCCAGTTTAGAAGTCACTATTAGATGATATTGGTTATATCTTTGCACCCATATAAGTTGTAGGTTCAATCCTAAATTACGCTTTTAAGGGCATTCAATGGAGTCCTAAAGTTCAGAGATTAGAGCACTCGCTTTGTAAGCGAGAGATCTGGTTCGATTCCCGCAGTGCAAAATGTTGGGCAAGTTTCTTTACTCCTCACACATCTGTTTACCTAGCAGTAATTGGGAATCCGGTTGTTAGTAATTCCTTCAAAAATATTATAATAATTTGGTCAATCAATCCATGACGGTGTGGGGACACTGCTGTGCACAATGGCTGTCACCTTTCACCCATAAATACACATTATTACAGTATATTCTGTGAGACGCTTCAAGAAATCTCAAAAGACATGATCAAATGCAAGCGTCCTTATTATTAAAATGGGGTAGCTGCAGAAAATCTATTTCCCCAGCATCCGCTACCTTTTGGGGGGAGAGAGTTCCAGATTTCTACCAACCCTTTGAGTGAAAACCACCTTTTGATACCCACCCGTAACCCCTAGCACACACCAGTCCTTGCCTCCCAATCACTGAACAGATCGATTTCAAGATCTTCTCACTCAAGATTCTTTCACTGAACGGCCTCCCTCATTCCTATGACACACCACAGTTTGGGAATGTAACCAGTAAATATCCACACTTAAGATTATTGACTCCACAACTAAACTCGGTGTGTGCAAACAGCTGTATTGAAATAAGTATTATCCTTGCAGCTCAGATGTTGCCAGTACTACATCTGGATAAGAAGTTACCCTTCACCAGGGCGGAGAGTGCCAGACATTGGCTGTTGTGCTGAGACCTTTGACAAATATTGAAGACACATACGTGGAAGCTGAATACATTATCTCGGCCGTTTGCTGAGAGGTCAGAAGGTAGACATTTTGAACATTTTAGTGCAAAGCAAACAAATCAATGACCATGAGAATACAGGTAAAGGCAATAAAATGCCCTTGTTGTTGACCTATACTCAGTATTCAGGATGTAAACTCACTTATGGAGAAAAGTTGGGGTGGAGGCAAACTTGAAAAGAGATATAAGTAACAGTGAGAGGGAGAGCAGAAGCTTTTATTATAATAATAATAATAATAATAATCCTTGCATTTGATAAAGCGCCTTATCACATCGTTGAGACGTCACAAAGTGCTTCACAGAATATACTCTGAAATGGATTGGCTATTTTGTATGAGACGTATAAAAAGAAATCAGAAAGCGCACAGAATTGTGCAGAAGTACACAGAGAGCGGTGAGTGTGTTTGGAGAATGGGGAATTGGTGCTGGTGTTATGTATAAGGGTAGTGAGTACTGAATGAAATTAAAAGACTATTATTATGGTTAATAATAATCCTGGCATTTGAAATAGCGCCTTTCAAGTTGTCTCTATTACCGAGATGTCTCTATTCCCTACAGGCCTGCAGTGCTCAACAGAGTATGTCAGTGGTTGTGTATTTTAGAATTCGTAGAATCTCACAGAACAGTGGGAGGCCGATCAGCCCATTGTGGCTCAATCAAACAACTAGTCCCACTCCCCTGCTCTTATCCCACAGCCCTGCAAAACCTTTAATAAAATCGGTCATTTCAATCCACGACTGTTTGTGGGGACGCTGCTGTGCGCATTTGGCTGCCGCATTTCGCCCACAATTGTACAGTCAATCCACTTTACACACGGTATATTCTCTGAAGTGTATTGAGATGTCTAGAAGATGTGAAAAGCGCTATGTCAAAATTCAAGGATTATTATTTATAGAACTTTCCTTTTTAAGAGCTATTTTTGAATCTACTTCCACCACCGTTTCAGCCAGTGCATTCCAGACTGTAACGACTCTCTGGGCAAAAACATTAACTGGCTTATTCTTTTGTTCCCAGTAACTTTCCAACCAGTTCCCAAACTATGTCAAGACTGTCGCAGTTTAACAAAACTCAAATACTGTGGCTAAATATACCGTCTATATTGAGAGTGGATCATTAGTTTCCTTTCCTTTCACAAGTGAGAAATCCTGGGTTTGATTCCGACTATGAGGAGCTATATCAAATGCAAGGATTGTGATTTATTATTATTATAATACCTTGCGTTAGGTGTTGCTCGGCTATCCCAGGGTTAGAAAGGTAGCAACGCTGGGCAGCAGGAATTAGCCAGTGATTGTCAGGCACATGCTGATTGGAAGGATAATTCATGTGCAATAGATTTCCAGGTTGTGTAATTTCATCTCTCTCTCTCTCTCCTCGCTCTCGTTTGGTGGGTCGGCTAACCTTTGCCTTTCCCGGTTCCTGCTTTTTAGGCCAAGGAGAGCAGAAAAATATTATTTGTGAAAACAACAACAACAAAATTACATTTTGCATCGGGAGGACGTCCCAAGGCACTGAACAGTCAGGTTGGGACCCGAGTAAGGGAGAGGGGCAGGGTAGGATGAAGTGCAGGAGAGAGTTAGGAGTGAAGGAAGAGAGTTGGGAGGGAGGGCTGCCGAAGGCACGGTCGAAGAGGCGGGTCTTGAGACTAAAAGGAGACAAAGGACATTGGTCTCCATTAAATTATGTATTAATACTGTTGTTGGAAACTTGTGTAATATGTTGGTGCCCTCTTGTGGCTGTACTAACAGCAGCCTGGATCGCATCTATCTCATTTAATAATAATCCTTGCATTTGATAGAGGGCTTTTCACGTCTTCTAGACATGTCAAAGCACGTCACAGAATGTACTGTACAGTTTGCTCTTCGTGTTGGCTTGGATTTTGTTTGTTGCTGGACAGTGTGGTTTTTAGTTGGTTAGTTTCCAGTCGTTACCACAACACACTCTGAACTCCCCCAGCACACACTCTGGGTGGCGTCTCAAACCTTGGCTTTTTCCACTCTGTGCTTAATGCCTCATGTTCCAGTCCCCTCACTCCCTGGCACCTCCCTACCTCTCTGACCCCTTCACTCCGTGCCTCGCACACTGCGCCCCACAATCGGGAAACCACGCTTTCAGCCACCACTACACCCCAAATCTCTGGGATCCCTCTCCTTGCCCGTTCTCTCCTCTTTTTCAAGTCCTGCCCGAAAAACTTCCTCTTCCACCATGCTTACTGTCAGTGGGGACAGCGATGGAGTGCAACATGAGAATGAGCTTCAGTTCTCTTCTCCCCCCAGAAGGCAGATTATATCATTATAATAATTTTTGATACGGCATCTTATCACATTATCTGAACACCACAAAGCTCCTCGCAGGGTATTTATCGGGGGAATATTGACCTCCAGAAACTGACATCTCGTTTTGAGGACAGCGGGCCCATAGGATTTAACACCTGGCTGATCAGGCAGACTGAACCTTGCTTTTATGCATACTCTCCTTTCCTCCCCTCCCCACCCCAGCCCATCCCACCCCAGCCACTGCAACCCTCTTCAGTGAATGACTTGACTGAATGGAGAATAATTTACAGAACATGATGGGAGCCACATTATTTCAGGACAGCGTTGTCTCGGCATGGCCTGGGAAGGCCACAAGTGGCAAGCTGAAATAAATAAATCATACACACACAGCACACAGTGTTATAATAAATTATGGATCAATTCATCATTAATGAATTGTGCAGGAAGATGGGAACTTTTGAGTTGAGTGTTTTTTTTCTTTCATCGAGTGTCTCCTGTGTTCCTCTGTTGAAGGTGTTTGGCTTCTTTGACCTTGTGTTTGGTGTGGTTCGGTTTCACAGCTCCCCTCACGCATTTGGCTTGTAGTAATTTATGGTAATTATACAGTAAATTTAGGATCCTCACACGTATTCAAAGCCCTTCATGGCCTGGCATCTCTCTTATCCCTCCAAGCTTTACTCCCCACTACCGACTGCCTCTGCTTGACTGGCCTCCTACATGTGTCTCGTGCCCTCCATTCCACTATCAGTTGGCGCGCTTTCAGCCATTACCCCTTGAAACTCTGGAACACTCTCCGTCTATCCTTTCGACTTGCCCCCTCCTTCCCCATCTTCTGGTCGCGCCTGAAGACCTTCCTTTTTGACGGTGTCTAACGTCACCTCCCCCCAGCTCGGGTGTCTGTTTTAAAAACACAGTTGTCCGGATTACAAACTCCAGGTGTGGAACAAGTTCAAAATGTATTCTCGTTCTCAATCCTGGTTTGCCTGTACTGTATACACTCCTCCTGCCAATGCTGCTCTGGCCACTAGAGGATGGGCAGGAGCAATTCATTGATTGTCATCTTAAAGATTATTGATTTCCTCCCTCCCTCTCTCCTCCCAATCCCCCCACCTCCCCCACACACACACACACTGAGATCCCACACAGTCAGTGGATGTGGAGAAGGTGGTGACTGGAATGCTGATTTGGGTTTGGAATCTGAGAGCTAAACTTGACACTGTATGAAAGTGGTTTCACCGGCCAGGGATCGGAGGCCGAAGGATTGGGACTTGGGGAGTGAGAGCGGTCGGGAAGAACATCTCCCAGAATCAGACTATGTGGAAGTCGGGACTGACTGATGAAGCAGACTCAATTGGAGGCCTTTAAGAGAGAATTAGACCGATAATAATAATAATTCTTGTGTTTGATAGCGTGCCTTATCATGTTGTCTTGAAGAATGTATGCTTCATACTGTATATATACACTGCAAAGTGAATTGACTGTTTTGTGGGTGAAATTACTTTTTGGTCACACTGTATTAGAGGTTATGTAAATAAGTGGACAGAGTGGCTTCCCAGAGTGTTATATGTTTCTATAGATAATATTTTTATTGTTTCAGTTTTCTTCCCATCCTTTCCTTTCTCTTTAAAATTATTTCACTCCATTTTTCCCTTCTACTGGATTAATGTTCCATGGTTTCCAATGCTTTGCCTCGTCCAAATTGCCATTATTCAGGTTTCGTTGGCGTTTTTCGTCCATCCTTAATGGGAATCTAATCCCAAACACACACACACACACCTTGCAGCACAGAGGAATTGCCACAAGGTGGAATTCATTGCTGGAATTTTCAGTCTGATTTGGATATCTTAAGCTCGGTGATGCGTTTCTGCTTTGGAAACCTGCCTAATCAATAAACGTGATACCTACAGATACTAGACTATAGGGGGTGGCCTCCTGTAGCTCAGTGGTTCAGCAGTCACCTCCCCAGCGAGAGATCGGAGTTTGATTCCCGGGAGGGCGAAATTTTGGGCAAGTTTTCCTTACTCCACACACCTCTGTTTACCTAGCAGTCAGTAGGAACCCAGTTGTCAGTTGATTGGCGGATTGCTTTTCCAGGGGTTGTATAATTGCTTCGAAATCAGCATAATAATAAATCGGTCACTTCAATCCTCGCCTCCTTGTGGGACGTTGCCGTGCGCAATTGGTATGGCCCACAAATCGTATAGCCAGATCACTTTACAGTGTATTCTGTGAAACTTTTTGAGACACCTGAAAAGATGTGATAAAGCGCTATATCAAATGCAAGCATTATTATTATTATTATTTGCATTCGCTGAAAGGAACTTGACTGTTTCTCTGCTGTCCATTGGTTACTTGCAGGACCTTTATTGCCAGTTGAATGAACCAGCGAATTAATCTACATAAGTCACAGATGGTGGGATTGTTCAGAGCTGGAAACGTGCGATATAAGATGTATGAAAAAACAGCACAGGGCAGGGACGAGACCTGGCATAGAGACTTGATGGGAAGGCACACAATCATTGCTGCTGCCGGCTCTTGTAAAGAGTTATTAACTAGTCCCACTCCCGTGATCTTACCCTACAGGCCTGCAAATCTTTCCTTTTTAAGAGCTGTTATTGAATCTGCTTCCACCACCCTCTCAGGCAAGTGCATTAACTCTCTGGGCAAAAATCACAACAACTCACTAGTCAGGAGTTGAATTTCTCAGACGGCAATAACAAGCTATTTGAACCACTGTACCTTCCCAAGGTGTTATTGATATTTAATTTTAAAAATGATGTGAAAGGGACACGATGGTGTGTAACCCCCCCCCACACACACACACACAGATCCAGGTTGACTAATACATCCCTCCATTAGAGAATGATGAGGTGAGTTTTCGATTGGTGAGACGCATAATAAATCCATGCTTACTCTTTCTGTCTGTCTGTCTGTCTTCAGCGCCGCTCATTGTTCTGCATCAGTGCTCTGGTGTGAAGTAAACAAAATATGGCATGAGAGCAGAATAAATTTTTAAAAAATTAAAACCTTTCAAACAAATGTTTTAATGAAGAACGTCCCTGTCTGTACGCAGGAGCCAGCATCGTCCTGTATCTTGTGTATTGACTTTGTGACAGCTGGCAGGGGGAGGAGAGAAGAGTAGGGAGAGGGGAGAGGAGCAGGCGAGAGGAGAGAAGAATAAAGCATTTATATTTAGCACATGGCTCCACCTTGTGCCTGGATGTTCTGCGGTGCGTGTTCTGCAGCCCACAACGAATGGACACCCACTCGTTCATTAGTCCTGTTAGTCCTCAGTCGTTAGAACTCTTGCCTCGCAAGCGAGAGAACTGGATTTGATTCCCTGGCAGGGCAAAATGTTGGGCAAATTTTCTTACTCCACACGCCTCTGTTTACCTAGGATTCTGGTTATGAGTTGATTGGCAGATCGCTTTTCCGGGATTAATAATCCTTAAGAAAACAATAATAATTTAGTCACTCGATCCACGACTGTTTGTGGGGGACGCTGCTGCGTGCAATTGGCTGCCGTATTTTGCCTACACATATACAGCCAATTCACTTTACAGTCTATTCTGTGAAGCGCTTTGAGACGTCGATAAGATGTGAAAAGCCGCGATATCAAATGCCAGGATGATTATTATTATCTGTTAAAGGGCTAAGTTGCCATGTAGGGAATCAGAATGCTCTCAGATACTGAGGTTTCTCACATGTCAATCATTGAATCAATAAATAAAGCCCTGGGTAACTAGGTGTGAAGGAAAAAGTAAGGAGTTCGGGCATTCCTTGAATTGATGTGTATTGGGACGTCCTCCCGATGTGAAAAGTGCTATACCAGTGTCATTTTGTTGATGTTTTTGTATTGCTTTCCCTGTCTGTTTACCAAAAATAATGAATGAGTCCAAAGCAATTCTAGCTGTCACTCTAACCTCAGCTACCATGGTAATAATAATGCTGGCATTTGACATGGGGCCTGATCGCGGCGATGAGACGTCTCCCAGCGCTTCACCAAATACATTAAAAAGTGGATTGACTGTATTTTGTGGGTGAAATGCAGCAGCCAATGGGGCACAGCTGTGGCCCACAAATAGTGGGGGGATTGAGTGATAACGGATAATGGATTATTGCAATGATAATAATAACAATCCTCGCATTTGTTAGAGGGCCTTATCGAGTCGGAAGGACGACTCAAAAGTGCTTCGCAGCAATCACTGTGAAATTCTGTGCGTTAGTAGCCCAAACCGGCAGCACGATTGCAGTGACCACACTGACTCATTTGTACACAGCGACGTCCCGCAAACAGGCAAGTGAGCGACCAAATGTTATCTGGGAGGAGAGTCGGCTAGGATGCCCCGGGAAAAACTCCTTTCTCTTTTTGAGTAGCTCCGCGGGATCCTTAACCCGAACAACAACAGATGATGGTTACACAGCGACTTGCCTTTCATGTCTGGAGGCCGTCCCCAATGTGCCGGACTGTTAGGGATTTGGACCCGAGCTGGGGAGGGGGGGAGGTTGGTGGATCAGGACGGGTGGAGGGCAGGAAGGTGACCGAAGGCACGGTCTTGAGATGTGTCTCGAAGGAGGCAAGGGAGGGGGGCGAGGGTCTGTGGGATGGAGTTCGGAAAGGTAGGGAAACCCCTTCGGTTTAATGTCTGATCTGAAGGGAGAGCACCTCTCCTTGAATTGTTTAATGTCATCCTGAGTGTGAAACTGAAGTGTAAAAAGTACTCCATGAAATCAATGTAGTTGGGTTTACAGAGCAATCGTTACTTAGTCCCTAAAACCTTCACCAATCCCCCCCCCCCCCACCCACACAAAAAAAACCCAGTTACTTTTTTTTAAACAAAAAAATTAAAAAATATTTACAATCCGGTTGGCTTTCATTTTAATTTGTTTACTCGTGCGTTTTGTTTTGTTTTAAACCCATGATCCCACATTGAAAAAAAATTGCGTGCGACGGAGACAGTCAGAAAATAATAATTGATTCTATTTTGATTAATAAGCCACTGCATTCAGAGGCTTGGGGGGGAAAATGGAGGCGTTTAATTGCAGGATAAATGTGCAGGGATGTGGCAGCAGGGTGTGTTGTGTGTGTGTGTGTTGTGTGTGGAGGAGGGGGGGGGGGGCATGTCAGCCACTGACTGACTGCATATTAATGAGTTAGATGCTAATCTTTTCTCTCTCTCTCTCTCTCTCTTCCCCCAACAAAGTCAAATTTATGCAGATGATGCTGTGGTTCAGAGCCGTCTGCCTGACGTCAGCAGCCATTCAGCCACCTGCCTGAGAGAGAGAGAGGGAAGAGAGAGAGGGAGGTGGGGGGGGTTAGAAGGAAGGAAGGAAGGAGAGAGAGAGAGAGAGACTGACTGACTGCGAAAATACATTGAAACTTTGCCCCCTTTTCTTGGCTACTGTGAGAGTCCAGGATGGGCTCAGACATGTGCTGAATGGCTTAGGTGAGTGAGCTGACCCTTGTTTACTGTGAGTGTGTGTTTAAAGCCCCCCCCCCCCCTGGCTGGGGGGAGTAGGGGAGAGAGAGGGGGTGAGTGTGGCTGGGCTGGGCTAGACTGGCTTCTCTGCAGTTATTTACTGTATGTTAATCTCTCTCTCCTCTCTCTCTCTCTCTCTCTCGTGTTTGTATCACTTCCTCCTGCGGCCTGCTGCTGGGCATTCCTCGGGGTCTTAGCGCTCCACACGTTCACTCACACTCACTCACTCACTCACACACTCTCACACACACTCACTCACTCTCACACACACTCACTCCCACACGCACTCTCACAATCATACTCACACGCTTACACTCACACACGCTTACACTCATTCACACACTCACTTTCACTCACACACTTACTCTCACTCTCACTCACTCACTCCCACTTACTCACACACACTTACTCACTCCCACACGCACTGTCATTCATACTCACACACACTTACACTCATTCACACACAGTCACTCACTCTCACATATATACACACTCACATATACACATACGTATTGTATATGTATGTATATACACACGCACACTCACAGACACTGGGGGAGTCCGCGGGGTCCTAGTGCTCGTTATGCGGGGGTTTCCTTTAGAGTACATCCATAACACCATCCCACGTGTCACAACAAATAGTTCAGGACTTCCTAACACGTGCTTCCCCCCCCCCCCCCATGTGGCAGGCAGACCCTGTGCTGTGATGGGGTGGGATAGTTTGCTTCGCCCCCCCCAAAAAAAAATGGTTGATTCACTTTGCAGTGTGTGCTGTGGCTCGCTGTGAGACGTCTGAAAGATACGACTAGGCGCGGTATTAAATGCAAGGATTATATTGTGTGTATTTGGGGGGTGGGGAGGTGGGGAAAGAGACTTAGGCATTGCAAATAAATATTCCATAAGCGGTTGAAGAGTTTCTGCGCAGTTATAGATTGTCCGGATAGCCTTTTTTTAATGGTAACCTAAGTGTGACAAGTGTCACAACCTTTCGAGAAATCCGATTGCCAGCAGGGCTGTAGCTGTGGTAATTATTCAAGTGATATTTTATTGCCCCAAGTTTGTATTTTTTTGACACACAAAACAAACGCATTTCGCTTAAACTAAATGTCTGAATAAATAATAATCCTTGCATTTGATAAACTATAGTGGCGCATCAGGTCTTCGAGACATCTGAAAACGCCTCACTGAATAGAGAATTGACTTGTATTTTGTGTTCAAATTCTACAGCCGATCGTCCCACAAACGGTCATGGCGGATTCTTCTTCTTTATGTTTTTAATTATTCTTTATGTTTTTAATCATTATATAGAAATTGTACTTTTCACAAAAGTAAGTAGCATTAATGGGGGAAGTTAGCACAGCACAGACAGGAGGGGGGGGGGGGAACGAACAGGGGAATGGAGTTCCAGTGGGGGGAGCTAACACCAGCACAAACACGTTGTGGGAAAGAGCAGAGAATGGGATTACCATCAAATATCTCTCGAGGGGCTTTCAAATAATGTTTCAAATGCTTTTTAAATTTTTTATTATTAATTTGACAGCTCGGTTGGTGAAAATGTTTCTACCTATGTAAAACAACAACTTCAAAATTACATTTACAGAGAGCCTTTCACGTCAGGAGGGCGTCCCAAGGCACTGGGTCTGTAATCAGAGGCGTACAGTGGGCTCAAGACCCTCCTTTTTGACCATGCCTGTAGCTGCCCTCCTACCCTCCCTCATCCCAACCATTCCCCCCTCCCCACCACCCCAAGCTTGAGCCCTGACCCCGGACTGTTCAGCACCTTGGGACATCCCCTCAACATGAAAGATGCTCCACAAATGTAATTTTGCTGTTATTGTTGCTCAGTCATCTGATTTCAACCCAGTTAACAGTAGAAGTTACAGTCAGTGTGTGTGTGTGGGTGAGGAGGAAATGATAGGAACCCAGGCTGATTTTCTCCTCCCAAACCCAGCCCACTCTATCTCCGACTGCTGTTCTCATCTGAGATTAATAACCAGCCTGACCAGGGGATTGGTAACCAGCCTGACCAGGGGATTGGTAACCAGCCTGACCAGGGGATTGATAACCAACCTGACCAGGGGATTGGTAACCAGCCTGACCAGGGGATTGGTAACCAGCCTGACCAAGGAATTTATTGTTCTGTGAAATTCTGTTTATTGAATACTGAATTGCTTGACATTGAAAATTAAATTGAATGAACTAGACTATTCTTATACCAGGGCTATACATAATCAGAGCCTCGTCTCTCAGACCCCTGCATCCTGTTCAGTAAACCAAACAATTTAATTGTCCGATATTGTCCGATATTCGATTCACCAAATTTCACTGAGCATGTACCACTAACCTCGCTGAGTGATCAAAGCATCTCCTCCATCAGCCCTTTGTGACTGTGATTTGGAGAAAGTTAAGAAGGGGTGATTGCATGAGGGGGTGTAATAATCACTTGCCTAGAGTTCAGATACCGGGGAACGCCTTTTAAAAATGACTGTGAAGTTGGGAGTGAGAAGGGAGGTTGGGTGGAACCTTGTTGCACAAAACAGGGTGAAAGCCTGAAGTTTAAGCCCTCCAGAGCAGTCATTATATGTGACATCGAAAGAGGCAACATTTCTGAGGAGAGAAGGGGTTAAGGGATTTGTTGCCAACAAATAGTAATGTTACATTACACAACTCTGCCTAATCTTCCTCCCTTTTTACTAATTATCATTAGTCTCCAGTCACTCACTCGCAACCAATCAATGGATATAATTTCTCTTCTATGACTGTCAAAAGCCCCTCGTCATTTAAAGACGTTGATCAGGTCTCCCTTCCGCCTTGGCACGTCCTCCTGACGTGAAGGGCGCTATCTGAATATAATTTTGTTGTTTGTTGTTCTCTGTTCCTGTGAAAATGGTTTCTCCTGTAGGTCAGTGCGGGTGGGTGATGTGTGTTTCTTTTGTACGAAACCCTTCGGGAAATTACTCAATAGGAATGACAAATAGCCAGACTTCCTGCTAGTTTCTCATAAGTAAATTAAAATACAGTATCTGGAAGAGGCAGCTCCACCCTTATCATTGGAACTAATCCAATGGCAGCCACACCTCTTGAGAGGCTTTGGGTGTGTGTGTGTGTGTGTTTGCGGGGTGGGGGTGGGGCAGGTCAGGTCAGTGAAATGGGCTTAGTATTTAACAACGACAAGTTACATTTGAATAGCACCCCTCTCGCAGGATAGCGTCCCAGAGCGCATGACAGTTGCAGAGGTGGGGGTGGGGGGAGAGGTGGCTGTAGGCAAAACCTGAAGTTGGGGGAGGAGGGGGCAAAGATAGAGTTACAGAGTTCTAACGGGGCAAGTTCTTGGTCTCTAGTCAAGATCAGATGAAGGTTCCTGAGCGGTGTGGAAAGTCCAATGCAGACCGAGCTTTACGACTGGAACCAGCGAGAGGGTCTCAAGCCAAGGTTTGAGTTGCTGCCGCTCTGCATCCACTGATTTAATTTGACCTTACAATTGGCCCTCAGTACCCCGGACCCCAGGGGGAGTGGGGGGGGAGGGGAACATTGTACATGAGCCTTGCCTCCTTTGTAGCCCTATCATTAATCACGGGTCGTATAAGTGCCCCCTGATAGAAAGTACTCTGGCCCTAGGCCCTCCTTCCCCCCCCTCCCCCAACTGGGATGTGGGTGGTTGTGAAGTGCAGGCTGGAGCAGGCGGGGGCATCGCCTCGAGTGGATGCTCATTGTTTGGGCTCACGCTTAAATACTGGCCACTTGGGCGAGGAACGGTTCAGTGAGCAGCTCCTTTGTAACTAGATTCTAGTTAAGAATCAACAGCCGGAGAAGGTCAGAGAATCGAGTGGTGGTGGTGGGGGGGGGCAAGGAAAGAGTTTTGAAAACGGTAACTAACAGTCTCAACACGACTCGCCCTTTGAACGGCCGAATTAAACCGTTCACCGAGTGAGGAGATGACTCGGTGGCTGGGACTGGGTCAGTCCCCGAGTGCGACGGCACAGAATTATCGGGCTCGAAACACACAGTGGGTCTTGTCTGTCGTGATCCAGACTGCTGAATTATTGAGCATTTGTAATGCGTCATGTGTGAGTCATCTGTGAGTGAGTGGGCAGAGACTCCGGCATCAGACAGACCAATAGGCTGCTCGTCACACAGCCACACACAGTCACACTCTCTCCCTTTCCCACTTTTTAATGTCATTGAAAGAGGCTGTGCGGGGATAATACGGTATTATTCCTGGATCCGTCAGTGACCGATGTGTGTAAGCAGGATCTTAGCGTGTCCATTACAGCACAGAAAGACACGCCGATACTCCCTAACGTGTGACAGTGCGTGGTAACACTCGGTGATGCCTGTCAGTGCGGTGAGTGGCTGTGTCGGGAGATCGTTGTAACACAAGGTAATAATAATACTTGCATTTGATATAGCGCCTCAAAGCGCTTCACAGTGTATACTCTTAAAGTGAATCGACTGCATATTTTGCGGGTGAAACACGGCAGCCAATTGCGCCCAGCAGCGTCGACCCGCCCCCCCCCCCCCCCCCCACACACAAACAGTCGTGGGTTGAGTAATGACAGATCCACCTGGGGAAACAGAAACCAGTCCTGGATTCTCTGGTATTTACGTTGGATGTAAAAAAAATTATTCTCTCTCCAGATGAGGTTTGAACACTTTTTATTCTCTCTCTCTCTTCCCCAGTAGGGTTCCCCAACCCTCCCTCCTCCCTCGAACAACTCTGTTAGTTTAGAGTTGTATCTACGCCTTACCCTTCCTTCCCTATCTTCAGGTCACACCCGGGGACCTTCCTACGAACACCTCCCCCCCCCCCCCTGGCTCGGTGGTCGTACTCAGCAGCACTGCTGTGGAGCGCTCTGGGACGCTATCCCGCGCCGGGGGCGGTGGGAGGGGGGCTGTGACAAATGCAAGTTGTTGTTGTCAGTGGTGAGGGGCAGGCGGGCAGGCGGGCCTGAGGAAGCTCGGGGCTATTGTAGCCCAGGAGGGTGGGAGAGAATGCTTTCCCTCTGTAGTTTGTCAGTCAGGTGTTTAGGACCCAGAGGAGAGCTCTCAGCCTGTTAGAATCCACTCACTTCCTCCCTTGTCTGGCTGCACGCAGCATTCTCATCGAACCATGTTTGTCACTCTCCGCTTAGATGACAGAGATTGTGACCTGCTCTGTCCTCTCTCCCGCCTCCCCCTCCCTCCCTCCCTCCCTCCCGCCCCCCCCCCCCCCCCCCCCCCTCCCCCCGGCTCACACCACCAACAACACGCAGCTCAGACATCTCACCCTAAACTAGCTTGTTCCCGAACAATTTCTCTGAAAGTTCCTGGGATTGTTGTTGTTTGACTTATCACGGTGAGCGAAGGGAACCCTCACCGAACCTGTTAACAGCGCCGTTCGGTGATTGATTGCTCTTGTTGTTTGGCTAACGATAAATCGCCTGAATTTGGCTCCCCGACTGACCGATGAGCATCTGTCTCTCAGCACTCCTTGAGAGCCTCGGTCGTTGAATAAAACTTTACCGGTGGAAATGATGTGATGAGCAGGCGGGTTTAAGCTTTCCTCCATTGCTGCTGTGGCGATTCCTAATGAGGCCCAATACTGCTCTCTCTATCTCTCTCTCTCTCTCTCTCTCTCTCTTTCTCTCTCCCTGGGTTTGTACAAAGAACCATCCCTTCTCGCACCAGATGCCCCCAAATTAGTGCTTTTGTATTTACTATTTAATAAGGGTTATTGAGAAGGAGAAATGAGCCAGATTGTCCATTTGTTTTTCACACACCAGCCTGCCTGTGCTTTATAAATTCCCTGTTTTTTTATTGCGGACACAGCTATCAGTAACCACATTGCCCCCTCTCACCCCCCCCCCCACTTTCCTGTCAAACATCTATTTATTTAGATTCAGCATCGACGCTCTTGTCACTGGTCTCACTCCCCTCCAACCCGTTTGTGAAAGAAATGTGACATTGTTATCTGCCCCTCCCCCTGACCCCACCCCCCCCCCCCCTCCAAACATGGTACCAATAACAAATAGAGTAAGTTTGATTTGATTTTGTTTCTTTAGATACCGGCTCTTTTTATTTTAAAAAAATTGGTCAACCCACTACTGTTTGTGGGACGCTGCTATGCGCAATTGTCTGCCGGGTTTTGTCCATAAAATACACAGTGAATTCATTTTACATTATATACGGTAAAGGGCTTTGAGACGTCTAGAAGACGTGAAAAGTGCTATATCAAGGATTATTATATTATTTTCAAAGGGCCTTGGAGAGAGAGTCCCTGTAAGCTTCAGTTTTATCCATAAAAGTTCCTGGAATTTGCATTCCCTTTACTTGGAACTAATTACCTTATTTGTCTCAAGTTGTAGGGAAAAGATCTGTTTACCTATATACCTCTCTTTCCTTTTTGCCCGATCTTTCAATCAGCTTCAGCCAGAGTTAGAGTTTGTACTTTGGGTGTAGATTAGGGAACATTATAATAGTAATCCTTGCAATCGATAAAATGTCTTATCACATCTTCAACAACTCCAAGCGCATCACGGAATATATTCTTGAGGCAATTGACTGTATATTTTATGGACACAACGCAGCAGCCACAGCAACATCCACATCTGCTAACGTTCAAAGAGGAAGGTCTTCAGCATGATCCAAAAGATTGACGGTCTTATTCTTGCCTTTGTTACACATTCGTTTTATTATTCATCTAATTTGGGATAGGTTTGTAGGGCTGTTGAGGAGAGGGTGGGTGGGGAGCAGTGGGACTGATTTAGACAGCTCTTTTCAAAGACCCGGCACAGACATGATGGGCCGAATGGCCTCCTTCTGTGTTGGATAATTCCATGGTTCAATGTATGGATCATCAGGTGGTTTAGAGCTTAGGTACAGACGAGCTATGAACAGGTTACGTTAGGGAGTCTTATCCCAGATAAGAACATAAGAATTAGGAGCAGGAGTAGGCCATTCGGCCCTTCGAGCCTGCTCCGCCATTCAATAAGATCATGGCTGATCTTCTCATCTAACTCTAATTACCTCCCCCTAATCCCTCTATTTTTCAAAAATCTATCAGTCTCAGCCTTGAAAATGTTCAAGGGCTGAGCATCTACAGCCTTCTGGGGTAGTGAATTCTATAAATTCACTACCCTCTGAGTGAAGAAATGTTTCCTCAACTCTGTTCTAAAAGCTGACCCTTCTAGGTGTTTCCTACGTAATAGCTGTGAGGGCGTTGCAGTGGATTCAGCAGCACACCAAATGTTTCTTGGTTTCAAAGCCGCTGCTTCCTTTTCGCCCTTTTCAGGTTGATAAAAATGAAAGGCAACAACATTCACAAATTGCCTGTATCTACAGCACCCTTCCCACAGCAAGTCTCTCAAGGAAAATCTATGTTTAAAAAAAATATCGGCGTGAGGCGGATGGAGCTCCACTCAGAGCGCTCTGGGGCGCTACCCTGTGTGAGGGGCGCAAGCTGCTGTTGTTGAGGTATGCGTGGTTACTGTGAGCCATCAACGTCTGTAACTGGAGAGTCGCCAGGCAGAGTACGAAAGTATTTGTCGTTCGCCTGTGTGACTCATCACCACACTCGGAGGTGTGGACGCGTCCACCTGAGCAGCTGACACGTGAGGAGGGGAAGGCAACTCCTGGAGAGGCGGAGGGAGTGTGTGATTTGTGTTTGTCAGGAAGCCGTGGCCTGGGCCGGACTCCTGGAGAAAAAGCCTCTTGAGGGAGACGAGGAGAAAATTAGTTGTACCCAGTGAGTTGTCACAGCCTGGAGCTGCAAGTGTGTGGCGGAAACAGATTCCATTCTAACTTCCAAAAGGGAATTGAATATCTACTCGAAAAGGAAAAACGTGCGGAGCTACGGGGAGTGAAGGGGGACGACTGGGGGTTGGGGGGTGGGGGGGGGGGAAACCGTGGGGGGGGTAGTAGTGCGAGAGTGGCCCAAAACTCTGGAACTCTGAACCTCAATCCGTTCTCCCTGCCAGCATTCAAAATCGCGCCCGTAGACCTTACTTTTTGATCGTCACCTCCCCCTCCCCCTGGCTCGGTTTTCAGACTCCGTCACATGTCAGGTTTTCCGGGATCCCACACCCTGCGTGAAAGCCGCCACGGTTGTAGTAGTTGTAGCTGCTGGGGCACTGGTGCGATGGGCTGATTGACTTTATTCTGTTGAGATTCTCTCTGATGCTATATACACAACTGTGATTTTTTTTGTTTTGTTTCCAGATATGGAGATCAATGATCCACGGCATTTCTCTTGTCTCTCCTCATCACCTGCTGTGGCTTCTATCAAGTCTTCGCCTTCGCTGGAAGACAGCTTGCACACTAATGGGACCAGAATGAACTCCACACAGCTGGGCAGAAGGTAAGGACATAGAGAGAGAGAGAGAGAGAGAGAGGAAGGACACGGAGAGAAAGTGAGAGAGAGAGAGAGAGAGAAGGCCAGAGAGAGGAGAGGGAAGGCCAGAGAGAGAGAGAAAATGAGAGAAGGGGAAGTACGGAGGGAGAGAGCGAAGGACAGAGGGAGACAGCGAAGGACAGATAGAGGCAGAAGGTGGGAGGGAGAGGGAAGGGAGAGAGAGAGAGGCAGAAGGTGGGAGGTAGAGGGAGGCGGGGTGGTGGGTGGGAGAGAGAGAAGGAAGCAGAGTGAGAGAGAGAGAAAGGCAGAGAGAGAGGTAGAGGGGAAGAGAGTGAGATGGAGAGGGGGGGGTTGAGAGAAGCAGAGGGAAGGAGAGAGCAGGGGCAGAGGAAAAAGAGAGGTAGAGGGGGAGAGAGAAGTTGGGGATGCAGAGAGAGGCAGGAGGAGAGAGAGAGAGGGCAGATAACAGGACAGAAAGAGAGGCAGAGAGAAGGAGAGAAAGAGAGGGGCAGAGCGAAGACAGAGAGAGAGGGAGCGAAGGAGGCGGAAGGACCGAGAGGGGCGGAAAGAGAGAGTACAACAGCACTAGATATTAGAGATTAATCAGGAAGGAACGTGATCAGATCTTGTGCTGACTACAGAAGGTTGCAAAGCCCAGGGGAAACCAAGTAGCATTGCCTTCATTGACGTCCATCAGGCTGTTGACCTCGTGCTTCAGGAATCTCTGGTCTCGGAGCTGGGAGTCAGGGGGACAGTGGGGGCAGGATTGCAAATTTCCTCTGTGATTGGCTCCCAAGCTCACCCCCACACAAATCGCTTTCTCCTTTATTTAACCTGACAATCCCGAGCTCTGCTGGAAGTCTGGTGCGGTGTGGAATCCCGACCCCAGCTCTGTGCTGGAGACTGACTGGTCACCTGAGTGATCACCAGTGCGCAGACCAAAAGTATCACAGACTTTATTCCGGCTGTTACTGATGCTGGATATTGTAAAGAGCTGGTTAGACTCCAGCAGTTACCGCAAGCCCCCCACCCCCCCCAAGCCTTGACTCTTGCCAATGTGCGCCTAATACATTACAGAATTAGGTTAGCTGGATGTTTCCCTCCAGGGAGAGAGAGAGAGAGAGAGAGAGCACATCCCATTCCATCAATTTCCGTGTGTGGGTGGGATGCATTGAATTCTCAGCTTGGTTTGGAGTCCCTTAAGCAATGGTGATGGGTTACTGCATGTGTCAGACACTCAGCTGACTCCACACTACTCCCCACCCCATCCCCCCCCCAAAAAAACATATTGTGAAAAGATTGTTGTGATGGTACCTTGCTCCTCTCACTCACACCGTCTGTCGTTCGCTTGTTCGTTCATTCTCTCTGTTGTCGTTCTCTCTGCTAGTCATCAACGGTGAGCTGAACCTGAATGGAATAACCCTGGACCAGGGAGCCAGTACATCGGAGGCCTTTGCTCCAACAGCACCTTCCCCTGAGACCAGGGACTCCAACCCCAATTCCATGAGCGGCTATGACTTCTTCTGGGACTGTGGACAGTACCAGCCAACAGACTTGGAGAAACTCAAGGAGAAACTCATGTTGTCTCAGCTTGCCTCTCCAGGACAAGGGCAGCACCAATCCAATGGTGTGTTTGAAGCCGGTATTAAGGACATCTCCATCGATCACAGTGCGATGTCCAAAAGCCCCAAACTGTGTGACGAGAGGACTCAGGGCTCCACCAGCCTGGAGTTTGATCCCTACGGTTTATGTTCTCAGAAGACCCATTTCGATATGGTTCACGAAACGTTGCCGTTCTCCCCGAACCAGGAGTTTAGCAGGACTATGTCGGAGGAGGTACAAGCTTTCTCCTATCCTTACGAGCACTGTGTGTCGCAGCCCGACATGGTAGACCTGGAGGATGCCGAGCTGCAGCTGTTCTGCAGCAAAGATTACGAGGACGTTGTTGACGTGGGTGATAAAGGTTGGTAAAGAGATGAAGGTTAAAGCACTCCCCTTCACTCGAACGGGCTCTGGCCCAGCCTTCCCTACCACCGGTGGCCAGGCCTTCATCCACTCTGGTCCCATCCTTTAGAACTCCATCCTTCGCTTTGCCCCCTCCCTTTCTCCGTCAGAGCAGGTCTCAAGACCTTCCTCTTCGACTGCGCCTTTACCCAACGCCCCGCCTCCTGATCCCAACCCCCAGCTCAGGTGAAAATCCCTGACGATCCATCCTCCCCATTACACAATTGAGTCTGTACCTTGTCACCTCTTGATTACCATCTATATGTAAAGAAATACTTCCTGGTGTCTGACCTAAGCTTGCCCTTCAGAACCCTGATGGAGCTTATCGTGCGACTATGGCGTATTATTCTAACTTTGCTTTCAACTGCAAGGATTATTATTGTTGTTATTATTATTAAATATGTAATCTGCTCTCCTCCCAGTGGAGGTAATGTTTAAGCCAGTGCTGAATGCCGCATTGTTCTTAGAGGTTCTCACCAACAACAACTTGGATTTATATCCACGCCTGATGGCGTCTCAGAGCACTTCCCAATAATGCACTTCCCGGGGCCGAGCAAAGTGGGGGAGGGAGAAAAAGGCGACCAAAAGCGCGGTCGAAAAGAAAGATCTTTAGCCGAGACCTGATAATAGGAAGAGAGAGTGGGGTGGGGGCGAGGCGAAGGGATTGAGGAAGGGAGTTCCAGAGCCTCGGGGCGTAGTGGCTGAAGGCACGGCGTTTTCAAAGCACTTTGGGACGCTCGTCTGTGTGAGGGCGTTATGTAAAGTTGTTGTTCTGACTACTCTCAGGCTAGTGGACCCCCCCCCCCCCGCCGCAGTATCGTCAGTGTAGAGCTAAGCCCCCTAGGAATCTAGTGCCGGGCGATATAGTTGTTGTTGATTGGGTAATAGGTGTTAGGGTCTCAGTGCATGTGAAAGTGGGGAGGGTGTTTCCTCAGGAAACCCACACAACCGAGCCAGGGGTGGCGCGTGGGGGGGGGTGGGGCGGGCTCTGCTGATATTCACAGCAGATTTTCACAGTGTGAAATGAGGTTGTGGTGTGGTGTGGTGTACCGCAGGAAGGAAACGGTGCCCTTTGTGATCACAGAGGCTGGTCCCCCTCCACCCCTCCCACTCCCCACCCATCCACCCACCCACTTCAACGCCTTTTTTTTTAATTTCTAGGCTGTTGTGCAAAGGCCTTGTATGTTTCCTGTCCCCCTGTGCTGCACAGAGCAGAGACAAACCCCTGATTGGCCAGGAAATGTCTCCGTTAGATGCCTTCAGAGCATTGGTCGCCAGCAGCTGCTCAAGCGAGTGACACAGACCTCAGTGAATGGTGTGAGGTCCACTACAACAACAACAAAATTACATTTATAGAGAGCCCTTCGAGTGGGGAGGACGTCCCAAGGCGCTGAAAGTCAGGACGGGACCCGAGCAAGGGAGAGGGGCAGGGTAGGGGGGAGGATGAGGGAGAGAGTTGGGAGGGCAGCAGAAGGCACGGTCGAAGAGGAGCGTCTTGAGACCGGCCTTGAAGGAGGCGAGGGAGGGACGGAGGCGAAGGGCCTGTGGGGATGGAGTTCCAGAGTGTGGGGGCAGAGAGATGGGCAGTCTGTGGAACGTCGGATGGGTAGAGATGGAAAGGAGAGCGCAAAATAAAACACAAACATGGTGGCGGAGAGGGTTTTGTGTATGGAATCCCTGTGTGCTGTGGCTTGGTCTTTTGCTGATTCCCTTCATTCACATCACAACCAAGGTTGTGTTGCTTCAGGGCCCTGGGCTATACTATAGTATACACTATACTATACACTATACTATACAGAATTGTATTTGTACAATGCTTTTCAAATCTGGAGGACATTCTGAATCGCCGAGCCAGGCCAGCGTTCCCGCTTCTGATTATTATCCAGAGACCCGTGTCGAGAGCAGCACCTGTGTGTGTCTGTTTGTGTATATAATCATTCTTACATTTGATATAAAATCTTATCATGTCATCAAGAGGTCTCAAAGTGTTTCACAGAATATACTGTGAGGTGAATTGACTGTACATTCTGTGTGTGAAGCACGGCGGCCAATTGCGCACAGCAGTGTCCCCCACAGACATTATTGAGGGACTAAATTGTTATCTTTCAAACAATTTTTATTTATGAGGGAGCTATTACACAACGGAAAGTGATCCGCCACTGACTAACAAGCAGCTCCTACTTATTGCTCGGTAAACAGAGGCTTATGGAGTAAGGAAACTGAACTAGCATTTCACGCCCCGCCTGAGAATCGAATCCAGAGCCCCCTCGCTTGCGAGGGAGAGCGCTCTAATCACTGAGCTACTGCGATATACTCTTTAACACATTTAAATGCTGAGCCATTGTGTTGTTTTCAGAAACCAGGCGTGCTTTGGACGGCGAAATCAACGGATGTGCGGAGTCAAAGATGGAGGAGCTGAAAATGGCTGCGAGCCAGGACCTGTCCAGCCACCCTCTCTTCACGTACGACACTGTCCAGTGTTTAGAGAACTCTGTGGCCTTCAACATTCCCGACAAGGAATCTCCCCATGATTCATCCTTGGCGTTGATGATGCCCTTTTCCTCGGCCTCTGTCATAGGTAATCACACACAGGAATACAGTTCCAAGTTCCTGGTCCTTACCTTCAAGCCGTCTACTCCTAACCCATTCCCAACCTGCCCACCCCCTCCGCTCAGCGGGCTCCAGCCTGTTTCATGTCTGGGGTGGGGGAGGAGAGTGGGTGGGTGGATGGAATGGTGAGAGGGGAGGAGAGAGGGAGAAATATGGAGGAGGGAGAGAGAAGGGAAAAGAGAGAGATAGTATCCTGACAGATATTGATGGGTAAAGAACCACATCAGTAGGGGCAGCATTAAGCAGGGTGTGCTGCCTCCATCACTATTTAATTCTGTGACGTAATAATAATCCTTCCATTTGATGCAGCGCCTTATCTTATAGACGTCTCAAAGCGCTTCACAGGATATACTGTAAAAAGTGAATTGACTGTATATTTTGTGGGCGAAACGCGGCAGCTAATTGCGCACAGCAGCGTCCCCACAAACAGCCATGGGTTGAAATGATCAATTTTGTTTATCATGAAATGTTCTCCGATACTCATTCCAGAGTCTGGCAGCGAGTGTGAGAGTGAGAGCACCGACTGTGACGAGAGGGAACTGGAAGCGTGTGGAGAGCCGGGCACTGGCATCCCAGAGAGCCAAGGGAACTCCGACCACAGCCCGGGAAACTCCGACCACAGCCCTGGGAATATGGACCACAGGTTTAGGAATCCCGATGACAGGTCTGGGAATACGGACGACAGCCCGGGAAACTCCGATCACAGCCCTGGGAATATGGACCACAGGTTTGGGAATCCCGATGACAGGTCTGGGAATACGGACGACAGCCCAGGAAACTCCGACCACAGCCCCGGGAATACCGACCCCAGTCCCGGGACCTCCGACCACAGCCCTGGGAATATGGACCACAGGTTTAGGAATCCCGATGACAGGTCTGGGAATACGGACGACAGCCCGGGAAACTCCAACCACAGCCCCGGGAATACTGACCCCAGTCCTGGGACCTCCGGCCAAAGACCTGGGAATATGGATGACAGCCCTGGAAATTTTGACCCCCGGTCTGGGAATACAGCACCTTTGAAGACCCCTGGTCCCACAGGTCAGTGACACTATATGCCACATGGGATGGATGTTGTTGTCTCGTTCTCATAACTCATATGATCAGTGTCCAAAACTCCTCTCTGTCTCAATGCGCAGCTAGTTCCAATGCGTTCTCTTCATTGTCTTTGTTTCGCCCGCAAAATACACAGTACCTCCACTTCACACCATATTCCGCGAAGTGCTTTGAGACGTTTCAACAACATGGTAACAAGGCGCTGGCTGTACCGAAGGCGAGGATTCTTCTTCTTATTGCTATTATTGTCTCGTTCTCTCTGTGCAGAGTCCACTGACAAGACGGAGAGTGAAACAGGCAACTGTTCCGAGGGAGAGGAAATGAGACTGTCGCTGGGCCAGCCCGTGTCTGTGCTCGCTCCCCCTCAGGAAAGCTCGGCTCTGGGCCAATCTTCACCCCTTGAACCTCAGATCCCGGCCTCCCCTCTGATCATACCACCAAACCCCACACTCTCGCCTCGCGCAGGTAATCCTTGCTCATCTGGGCTGTGATTTTATTAAATCAGAGTTTTATTTGATGACTTTCTCCAGTGCCTCACTACGCTCCGTTGTCTCGGATGCCCCTACTAACCCATCAATAGTAATTAATACCGCTTAACATTTATTAGGATTCAATGATTATGAATTAAAAATGATTAACTCTTGCTTCATGTATATTGTTAACTGATCAGATACAGCTGTGAAATTAACCTGTACTCAGGTCCCAAATCCCTGATTATTCAGTGCCTTGGACCGTCTTTGCGCCCAATGGCGTTCCGCAAGTGTCATTTTTTGTCGTTGTTGTTGCATGAGGTGGCGCTGCACAAAGCAAGTTGTTGTTGTTGTTCGTGGTTAGGTTCGTTATCTTCTAAATACGCTATTGAGTTGCTGTGAGGGTGAAAGGAACTGTTTGTATTCCAGATTCCTGCAGCTCAGGCCCCGACACCGCTGAGCGCAGCGAGACTGACGTCAAAACCCTTTCCGGCCTGGTCATGTCCTCCCTGTCGCTGTCCGACGGCAACAGTGGTGCCTGTGAGGGTGCGAAGGTTCTGCCCCCGGCCTCCGCCTCACTCAAAACTCCCGTGAAGAGGAAGCAGAAGACAAAGCAGAAGATAAAGAAACTTAACCCCGTCCCGCCCACACCTCCCACCCCTTCCTTGTCCACCCCTGGTAAGCTGTCTCCGAAACTCCTCTTCCTGTCTTAAAAGACTCCTGTGACTCGCCGTTCAAGGGTGAGACTGGGTTCGAATCCAGGCAGATCAGATCAGGGCGAAAACTTGGGCAACTTTCCTTACTCCTCACACACACGCACACGCACGCGCGTCTAGTAATAATCCACCCCCAAAAAACCCCCACAATAATAAAAATTGGTCATTTGAATCCACCACTGTTTGTGGGGGACGCTGCTGTGAGCAATTGGCTGCCACGTTTCACCCACAAATACACAGTCAACTCACTTTACAGTATAGAATCATAGAATCATAGAATTTTACGGCACAAAAGGAGGCCATTCGGCCCATCTAGTCTGTGCCGGCTCTTTGAAAAGAGCGATTCAATCCCACTGCCCTGCCCGCTCCCCATAGCCTAATAGACCCGTTCTCCCTAAATAAAGATCTTCTGTGAAGCGCTTTGAGACGTCGATAAGATGTGAGGAGCGCTGTATCAAACTGCAAGGATTATTATTATTATTATTATATAACTAGTCCCACTCCCCCACTCTTACCCTAGCTAGTCCCTATCCAATTCCCTTCTGAAAGCTACTATCAAATCTGCTCTTTCAGGCCGTGCGTTCCAGTCAGTAACAACTCTGATTCTCCTCGTCTCTCCTCCAGTCGTTTTGCCAATTATCTTCACTCTGTACTTACCGAGCCACCGGCCAGAGGTAACACTAGCTCCCTGTCTACTCTTTAACAAAGCCCCTCATCATTTTGAACACCTCCATTAAATCCCCGCTCAACCTTCTCTGCTCTGACGGGATAATAATCTAGGGTAGTGGTAAGGTAACACCAAGATAGCTTGTGGGAGGAAGGGGAGCCTGGAGCTGGTGAGTAGTCTGCAGTGAAATACAATGATTGGGAGACGGTGCAGTCAGTTTTGATTTCAGCGCAGTGACTATCTGTGGACAGGGAGAGCTTGTGGAAGTCGATGCTGTACGCTCAAGTGAAATGCCCTTGTTTCTCCTCCCCTCAGGCGATTACACACGCAGAAGAGTGACGGACGAGACAGAGCTGCGGATTCCGCTGGAATACGGGTAATTAGCTGCGCTGGTGTGACGGCAGCCAGGGGCAGGGGCAGTGCAGGCAGAGAGCCGTTAACCTTCAGCGTTGGGAGGTTTGGTCACAGTGGAGATCTGTAGACCACTGTCTTTAGGGGGAGGGTGGGTGCACGCGGGGCTTTAGCTTCGAGCCCCTGAGTACGCATGGAGCCGAGGACCTGGTTGTGTGTGGAGCCGAGTGTGAAGGGGGTGGTGGAGGTGGTGGGGGGTGGGTGCGCAACGGAAAGTTTGCTGAGTTAGTAGGGGACGTGGCTGTTTAGAGTTTGGAAGCCACCGCCTTAAGAAATGTGCAGCCGCATGTGTGGATCTCCAGTGGGTTTGGTTCTGATGCTGTTTAAAGTAGCGCAGGTTTCGCCACCAACCCCCACCCCCCCTCCCACCCCCCACCACCCCCCTCCTCGCCTGATCCCAAACCCAACATCTTGAATCCAAATCCCAGTGCCTTGGGACGTCCCCCTGACGTGAAAGGCTCCGTACAAGTGTCATTGTGTTGTTGTTGTTTGTGTGCGTTTCTCAGGTGGCGACGTGAGATCAGGGTGAGAAGGGTCGGGAGCCACCTCCAGGGTGAGACCATCTACTACGCCCCCTGTGGGAAGAGGTTACGTCAGTTCCCTGAAGTTATAAAGGTGATTCATTTATTTTTTGCGACTGAAAGCCAAACTGTGTTCGTTAATGTTTGGCCTATGGTTTCGGTTTAATTATGGTCTTTAAACTTCTCTCTGCCACCACCAGCTCTGTAACCAATTTATATTGTTCGATTCCCAGTAGGGTGATACCTTGGGCTGACCTTCATTACTCCACACACACGCCTGATAATAATCCCTCAAAAAGACAAAATAATAGAGGTTAGAGCACTCGCCTTACAAGCGTAAGACCTGTGTTCAAATCCAGGCAGATCAGGGTGAAACCCTGGGCAAATTTCCTTACTCCACACACACTCACACACACACACACACACAGACACACACTCTCACACACACACACGTCTAATAATAATCCCTACTGAAAAAAATACAATAATAAAAATTGGTAATTTCAACCCACGACTGTTTGTGTGGGGGACGCTGCCGTGCGCAATTGGCTGCCTCGTTTCGCCCACAAACATACAGTCAATTCACTTTACAGTCTATTCTGTGAAGCGCTCTGTGACGTCGATAAGATGTGAAAAGCCGCGATATAAAAATACAAGGATTATTTTTATTATTATTATCATGTTCTCTATGAACTATTTTATCTTTCAGTACCTGGCACGGCATGCGGTGACGGAGGTGGGCCGGGAGCATTTCAGCTTCAGTCCCAGGATGAATGTGGGGGATTTCTTCGAAGAGCAGGAGTCTGCTGAGGTTTGTGAGCCATCTGTCTCCTACCCTGTCTTTTCCTTCCTTCCTTGCTTCCTTCGGCCTCCAGCCCGTCTCCTCGTTTTCCCTGTTCCTGACTTAAAGAGTCCTGAGCAGCTTAGTGGTTAGAGTGCAAGCGAGGGCACCTGGGTTTGATTCCCGGGCGGGTCAGGGCGAAATGTTGGGCAAGTTTCCTTACCTCTCCTACCTCTCTGCTTTCATCCCAACCCTGCGCCACCTCCCCCCCCCCACCACCACCCCCAAGCTTGGGACGACGTCCCGACGTTATGTGTGACTGTCCTGTGTTGCTGGTTTAGGAGGAGCAATGGCAGAAGGTCAACCCGGACGATGTCCCGTTACGCATTAAAGCCATGATGCGGCGTCGAGGGCGGCCCCCCAATCCCGACAAGCTGAAGGCCCGCGAGCAACCGCCGGTCAGGAGGGGCAAAGGCCGACCTCCTAAACTCACCAGGGTCACCATCCTCAGCAAGGCAGACGCCAAGCTCATGAAAACAATCGAATCACAAGGTATCATCTCACTGTTTTAATCACTCACTCATGCACGCACTCATTCACGAACGAACGAGCGAGCGAACGAACGAAAGCACACACTCACTCACTCACCCATTTATTCCAAATTTACCGCCCTTCAGTTGCAGGCTGTGAGGTGGAAGTGGGAGACAAATGGGTTTAGGAGGTCACGGAGGTGTGTGTGTATCTGAGTTGGAAGCAGTTCTTGTTGAAAGCTCAGTGATTATTTAATTTTGAGATCGCTTTTCGTGACTCTGCTTTCAGCCGTTCTGAACGACAAGGACAAACAGAAACTGAAAGCCTTGATGAATAAACTGAAGCAAAAGGTAAAGTGACATGGTCAGACTCCACCACTGGCAAGCGCTGTGTGAAGGGCGATGTATAATTTGCTTTGGATTGTTCCTGCGGTAGTGCAAGTGGCCAGCCTGGATAGCTTGTGACCCAATGTCAAATTCAACAGCCACAACAACTCACATTAACGAAGCAGCTTTCATGTCAGGAGAAGATGTCCCAAGGCTCTGGACTGTTAGGAAATTGCACCTGAGTTAGGGGCTGGGATCAGAAGGGGTGGAGGGCGCTGAGGGTGGGAGTTAGTCGGGTGAACAAACGCACGGTCGAAGTGGAGAGTCTTGAGACTGACCTTGAAGAATAGGCTAGGGAGTGGAGTTCCAGGGGGTGGGGGGGTGCGTGAAATGTGGGGGCCAAAGGTGAGGTGGCCAGGGGACATGGAGCAGGCTGATCCAAAGATATCGTTCACAGGGAGTGGACAGGTCGATGTGGAGTTAGCAGATCACAGATGTAGGAGGGGAGCAAGGCCTTGAGGACGAGCATTTTATACCCTATCTGCTGGGGGATGGGGAGCCAGTGGAGGAGGGTGAGGGGAGGGTAATGGTGTGGGAGAGGACATGAGCTATAGACCTTCTGGATGAGCTGCAGATTGTGGAAGGAAGAGTTGGGGAGGCCGACAAGGCAATTGGTAATTGGTCTTGGCCGGACAGAGCACAGACACTGGGTTCAAATTTTTGAAACAATTCCCACGGTTTTAAACTTCTTTTCCACATTTAACAGCGGAGTCAGAGGAATCCCAAGCCACAGAGGAAACCACCCAAAGAGCAGAAGGTGAAAAGCAAACGGAAGGAAAAGCAAGTGAGCCAGCGAGGGCAGCGAGCGGGACAGACACAGCAAAGGACACAGGTGGTGGAGCAGATCAAGAAGCCAATGGAGGATATGTACCTGAACAACCAGAAGGTATGTGACTGAGCCCATCCTCACACGTGCCTCCCCTCGCCCCCCTCCGACACACACAGACACACACACTCTGAGACCTTCTGGCTCCCTCACACTCACGGATCAGCTCCTGCCTATCTCTCTCATCACTTTCACACACACACAGTCACTGGCACCTTCTGCCTCCCTCTCAGACACACGCACAAGATACTGAGATGTATCAAAACACTTCACAGAATACACTGTAAAGTGAATTGACTGTATATTTTGTGGGTGAAACGCGACATCCAATTATGCACAGCGGCGTCCCACAAACCATTATGGATTGAAACGACCACATTTTTTTAAAAAAGAGAGATTATTACCTCCGGAAAAGGAATCTGCAGCTGATTAACGACCGGGTTACTAGTTACTGTTGTGTAAACAGAGGCACGTGAAGTAAGGAAAGTTGCCTAAAGTTTTGCTCCAACTGGGAATCGAACCCGGGTCCTTTTGCACTTGCGAGGCTCAGTGCGCCTGCGCGTGGAGCTGTAGGACTCCCAGGTCTGATCCACCCGAGATGGCAATGGTACGGACTGGGGAGAGGGGAGCGGGCGCGTGATGTATTCAAACCTCTGCTTTGCCGTTCCCACAGCCCCTGCCGGAGTTTGGCCAGATCCCGGGTTTGGTGCTTTCCGGCCCGGCCTTCTCCGACTGCCTGATCGTCACCGAGTTCCTGCACAACTACGGCAAAGTGCTGGGCTTCGATGGCAGCCGAGAGGTCCCCACCCTGAGCGGGCTCCAGGAAGGGCTGCTCAACGTGGGAGACAGCCTCGGCCTACTGCAGGATCTCCTGGTCCGTCTGCTCCACATCGCTGTCGCTGACCCGGGCCTACCTCAGGAAGCCCAGGTACATACTCCCTAACCCACCCTCACACTAACCCACCCTCACACTAACCCACCCTCACAGATAGAAATACCACCTGCTCACTGAATCACTAGTGATTCCGCGTATGGTTCTATCATTATGTCATTGTATAATTATTCAATTAAAAATCTTAATTGTTTAACAGAGAGCTTGCTCCAACCCGGACACGGAGGCTGTTCCCACAAACAGCCGATCGAATCTTACCTCTGTTTTTTTTGGCAGCCCGTAACAATTCTCGGCAAGCAGCTGGGCGACATCGGGATTAACAGGGACAACGTGTCTGAAATGCTGCGGGTTTACCTGGAGGCCTCGGACACGGACAGGGAATTCTGCCAGAGCCTCAGGGTCAAATCCTTCCACGCTCACCCCGCGGGGAAGAAGGCATCGGTGCTGGCTTTCCTGGTCAACGAGCTCCTGGGCAGTAGCATGGTCATCAGGTGAGGGGCAGATAGCAACTTGCCCTCACACGGGGGGCAGTGTCTCGGAGCGCTGAACATTAGAATAATAATAAGAAGAATAATCCTTGCATTTGATATAGGTAGTGGTTTTTCACATGTCATCGACGTCTTAAAAGCGCTTCACAGACTTTACTGTGAAGTGAATTGACTGTACATTTGTCGTGGCTGAAAGTGAGGCCTCCTGATGGTGGAGCGGAGGGGATGAGGGATGAGGAGGAGGTCGGAGCCAGCCGAGTGGAGGCAGTGGGTGGGTGGGAGTGTGGGGTAGGCACATCAGGAAAGGTAGGGAGGTGCCGGGGGTGAAGGAAACACAGCCAGGCCAGACAGATTCCACATTCATTAAAGACTGGAAAAAAAATCTCTCATGTTTTCTCTCTCCTCCCCTCCCCTTCTCCCCACCGCCCCCCCCCCCCCCCCCCCCCCTTCTCCCCCGCAGAGAAATCGATAAGAATATAGACCATCGGGTAAACATTCGCAAAAACAAGTGGATTGTGGAAGGGAAGCTGAGGAGGTAAGAGAAAAATCTCTTTGAAACGCAAACAGAAATGGCTGGGATCGCTCACTCAGCAGGTCAGGTAGCAACTACGGAGAGAGGGAAGGAAAGTGAGTCGAAGGTGAAGGGTCGTGGACCCGAAAGGTTGACTCACTTTTCCTCTCTCCATAGATGCTGCCTGACCTGCTGAGTGAGCGTTCCCAGCCATTTCTGTTTTTATTTGCCACGTAAGGCTGAATTCACCAATCAGGTTTGTGATCCCAATGTGGACATAGGCATGTCACCCCCCCTCCCCCACCACCACCATAGAGACATAGGAACAAGAGGAAGCCAATCAGCCCCTCAAGCCTGTTCCCCCATTCTATTAGATCAAGGCTGATCTGTACCTCAACTCCCAATTACCTGCTTTGCCTTGTATCATCCCTTGAAGATAATAATCTTTGTATTTGATACAGTGCCTTATCACGTCTCCCAGACGTCTCAAAGCGCTTCACAGAATATACCGTAAAGTGAATTGACTGTATATTTTGTGGGTGTGACGCGGCAGCCAATTGCGCACAGCGGCATCCCCCACAAACAGTCGTAGATTAAGTGACTAAGTTATTGTTGGGGGTTTTTTGTGAGGGGTTATTAACAGGCGTGGGTGTGTGTGTGTGTGTGTGGAGTAAGGAGTAAGGAAAGTTGCTCAAGTTGCCTGCCGGGAATTGAACCCAGTTCTCTCGCTTGTGAAAGCTACAGTTCCCTGACCTGACAAACACTTAACCACCGTAGTCTGGAAGATTTGACTTGGCACTCGCCATTGCTGCCTTGGTCATGGCTCTCAATCACTGTTCCAAACAGAGCTCCACTGCATCTCATTCAGGTCAGCCTCGCTAACCTGGTCAGCCTGAGGCCCTGGGTGAGGCCTCACCTCTGTAAGATTGCTAACAAGTCACCCTGTAGGTAACTCTGTTCTCTCTTGGGTCCAACAGCCTGGGAGGGAATGAATGCATGTTATCCAAACCATCTGTTGACAAGTAAACTCTGTGTGACTCCCCCGAGCGAGAGTCGGAGATACAGATCTGTTCTCAACCCTTGCGCTTGAAGCACTCCCCATCTCCCCGGCCACCCGCACGCACCAGCGCTTTTATTACTACCAGACTGGGTAAGATAGGAGTGGCGTGTGTAGAGGGGGGGTTGTGTTTAATCTCCTCGCTGGCGTTGGGCAGGTTAAAGAGAGCCCTGCTCAAGAAGCAAGGCGTCCGAGAGCTGGCCGAGAGCAAGGTGGAGGACGGGAGGAGGAAACGGACACTCGACCCGGAAGAAGAAGACAACGGCGGCGGCGGCGGCGGCAACGCAGGCGAGGAAAGGGTTAGGGAGAGACCAGAGAGGAACACGTCCGAGGCCAAGGCTGGGAGTCTCAGTCGGGTAAATGGTTTGGCAATTCTCTTCCGTTCCGTCTCCCTCCCTAAAGGCTGGGAGAATCTCGTCGAAGCCAAATGTCAGCCCAGCCACTCATCCACTCACTGTCCACCTGCCGACACTCTGGAACACTCTCCCTCTCCCCACCCCCCACTCCCCACCCCCTCCCAACTGCTGTATTGTGTGTTGATCCTTTGCTCGGCTGTTAATATTATTCTTGTACCTTCCTCCTCCCAGACCGATGACCATCACTCGACGAGCGTGGCTGAACTGGAGAGACAGATTGAGAAGCTCAGTAAGGTTAGTCAGTGCTAGTTAGTCAGTGCTAGTTAGTCAGTGCTAGTTAGTTAGTGCTAGTTAGTTAGTGCTAGTTTATGGGTCACCTTCGTGTTACCAGCCGGCCGGTCCCAAAGTCAGTTGAGGGCAACCCCCACCTCCTTCTCCCCCCACCCTCCAACCACCCCCAATAATAATCCTTCCAAAAAACCAAAATAATAAAAATTGGTCATTTCAATCCACGACTGTTTGTGGGGGGGGAACGCCGCTGTGCGCAATCGGCTGCCGCGTTTTGCCCACAAATATATATAGTCAGCTCACTTTATGGTGTATACTGTGAAGCGCTTTGAGACGTCAATAAGATGTGAAAAGCGCTATCTCGAATGCCAGGGTTATTATTAATTGGCTGCCGCGTTTCACCCGCCCGTTACACAGCCAATTCACTGTTGCAATATACACCATGAAGGCGCTTTGAAACGTGGCAAGGCTCCGTGTCAAATGCAAAGATTATTTATTAATCCTGTCTGTGATCAGGGACGTCGCTGCGGACCGGGGAATCGAGCCAGTGATCTATCTGCCTGATCAGCACCACACGGGGGTGTTGGGGGAGGGGGAGGGGCAGGGGTTCCCTGTATTTTGTTGGTGTAGTGACTGACCTTCTTGTTGCCGCTCTCAAACTGTGTACCCTGTGTTTGGCCCCCGACAGAGACAGAATTTCTTTGCTCGGAAGCTGCTGCAGACCTCCCAGTCCCTGAGAACCTTGCTGTTGGGGCAGGACCGCTTCCGGCGACGGTACTGGGTCTTCCCCCACCTCGGGGGGCTGTTCGTGGAGGGCTCCGAGGCAGCAACAGGTAACACTGACTCCCTCCATCGTCCTCTCCCCCCCTCGCTCACTCACTCACCCACCCACCCACCCACAAGCGAGAGACCTGGGTTTGAGATCTTGGGCAACTTTCCTTACTCCGCACACCTAATAATAATCCCTCAAGGAAATAAAACAATTGGTCAATTCAACCCACAGCTGTTTGTTGGGTGGGGGGGAGGAGACACTGCTGTGCGCTATCGGCTGCCGCGTTTCACCCATAAAATATACAGTCAATTCACTTTACAGTCTATTCTGTGAAGCGCTTTGAGACACGGTCTACAACACGTAAAAAGCCGCGATATCAAATGCAAGCATTACTATTATTATTACTGTTTTGACGTTAGCGCCCGATCAGTCGTTGAGACGTTTCCCCAAACTCTCCTCTGTTTACCCCGGCCAGAGACCGAGGAGCCGAGCGCCGACCAGCCGCCCGCGGCTCACGTCAAACTGGAACCGGGAGACGGGAGGTCGAGCGAAAACGTCAACGCCCCTGGGAGGCCCCGGGGCCGGCGAGGCCGAAAACGCCAGACGGAGCCGCCGGCCTCGGAGTCCCCCAAACGGAGGAGAGCGACCTCCGACCCCCGGAATGACCCCTGCTGTCCCACCACCGCCCCGGCCCAGGCCCCAGCCCCGCACGGCGCGGAGCACTCGGCGGCTTGGTTCGCGTGGCTCAGCCTCTGGCAGAACTCGATGGCCGCTCCTCACTGTAGCACCGGCAAACCGGGCCCTCACCCTCACCCACACCCCGTGTCACCCGAGCTGCTCCTGGCCAGCAACAGGCGCCTGTTCGACCTCAGCGTCCCCAGCTCCGAGAGGAAGGTCAAAGACTGCGCCGAGAGACACGGCCAGTGGTTCAGCCTCCTCCCCAGGAAGCCCTGCGGCGTCGCCCAGCTCCCCCCCCCGGCCTCGCGTCAGCCGGCGACTCCGCGTCCGGCCTCCCGGCTACAGCACCCAGCGCACGTCCAGCTACCGGCCTCCGCTGTGTTTGCAGCGTTACAGGTAGGTGTACAACAACAACAACAACTACTACTACTACTACTACTTGGGTTTATATAGCGGAGGATGTGGGCGGGGACACACACGCAAGGAGGGAGTTCCAGACCAGGTAGAGTGATAAAGCAACGGGTGCTGTTGTGAGGAGAGAGGAGGTCTAGGAGAAGTGGGGAATGGGGTGGGTGGGGGGGGGGCGGTGGGGGTGCAGAGGAGTGGAGGGATTTGAACACAAGAGCGAGGATCTTGCGGGGATCTCTCCGGGGGCCAGGGCAGTCTGGCGAGGACTGGGGGCCAGTGGGGGGAGCGGAGTTTGGTGAGGGTGAGAACGCGGCGGTGGCGGAGTTCTGGATGACCTGGAGTTTATATGAATGGCGTTGGCGACGAGTGGTAAACGCGTGGGATGTAGGGACGGTGCAGGCAGCAGCAGCGTCGATCCTTTGAAGAACAAATGAGAAAAAATATATTATATCTGGGGAGACGACGACAACAACAACAACAAAATGACACTTGTACAGCGCCTTTCACATCAGGAGGACGTCCCAAAGCGCTGGGATATTAGTGTATAGTTTAGGACGTCGCTTGTTAATTAACTGCCAGGACGGTGAACTTAAGGTGAACCAGAGGGACCTTTGGCCGAGCAAACCCTAGAGTGTGCCTTTCGCTCATGTCTTCATTCTTCTTCTCTCTGTCTCTCTCTCTCTCTCTCTCTCTCTCTCTCCCCCCAGTTTATGCCGTTCATGGGCGTTCCGCTGGATGGGAGGTCGGTGGCTCTGCTCAGCCCGGTGGCATCTAACGGGACAGTGGTGCCCCCCGGGGGCCTGTCGGGCTCCGCTCTGGCTAAAGGCAAAGCCAGGGCAAACCTCTCCCCTCCCACTCCGCACCTCCTGCCACAGAAACCCAGGCCGAGGGGACGTCCTCCGACAAAGTCACTGAAGGAAACCAGTGATCCCCAACCGAGCCCCATCCCCAAAGGTAAGGATCAGGTTGGAAATCTACACCACGTGGGAAACACACACACACATATATATATATATATATTGCTCTCAGAGAGAGAGTGTGCATTCCATTCCTTTCAAATATGGATTGAATTTGATGGTAAACAGTGAAGCTGTGTTTACCTGGAGCTCAGTGGGTTAGAGCGCTCGCCTTACAAGTGTGAGACCTGTGTTTCGAATCCAGGCAGGTCAGGGCGAAACCTTGGGAAAGTTTCCTTACTCCACACACACAACACACACACACACACGCCTTATAATAATAATCCCTAAAAAGAAACCCACAATAATAAAATCCACGGCTGTTTGTGGGGGATGCTGCTGTGCGCAACTGGCTGTCACGTTTCACCCACAAACATACAGTCACTTCACTTTACAGTATATCCTGTGAAGCGCTTTGAGACACAGTCTAAGAAGACGTGAAAAGCGCGATATCAAATGTAAGGGATATATTATTATTATTATTATTATTATTACCCAGGGCCTGTGTGAGCTGTGTGTGTGAGTGTGTGTGTTTGTTGGCTTTCCAGAGATGCGGAGTGGCTGGTGGTGTGTTAATAGCCCAGAGGAGCTGACTGTGCTGTTGAAGGCGTTACACCCCTGGGGCCTGCGGGAGAAGGCTCTACACAAGCAGCTGAACAAACACATGGAATACATCAGGCAGAGCTGCACCAAGGAGAGGACAGGTAGCCAGCCGCTTGTTCTTATTAACTGTGCCCTCTCTCCCTCCCTCTCTCTCTCCCTCCCTCTCTCTCTCCCTGGGCAGAGTGCTTTACGCCATTGCCATTCAGCCCTCGAGCCAGCTCCGCCATTCTATATTAGATCAGGGACGCGGGAGGGGGGGGTCCAATCTTATCGAGCTCCTGTAGCTCAGTGGTTAGAGCGCTCGCCTTACAAGTTTGAGACCCGTGTTGGAATCCAGGCAGGTCAGGGCTAAACCTTGGACAATTTTCCTTATTCCACACACGCACACACACACACACACACGCACACACACACGCGCACATACATGCGCGTACGCCTAGTAATAATCCCTCATAAAAACCCACAATAATAAAATTGGTCATTTTCAACCCATGGCTGTTTGTGGGGGGGATGCTGCCGTGCGCAATCGGCTGCCGCGTTTGGCCCACAAATATACAGTCAATTCACTTTACAGTCTATTCTGTGAAGCGCTTTGAGACACAGTCTAGAAGACGTGAAAAGCACTATATCAAAATGCAAGGATTATTATTATTATTATTTATTGTTATTATCTTCTCCTCTCAGATCCCATCTTCAATCCCGTCGGGGACGAGTCAGAGAGGACGGTGTCCAGGGAGATGCTGGAGACGTGGAAGGAGGAGAAGTGGGTGTTTGAGTCGGATCTGAACGCTCTGCAACAGGTGGAGGCGCTGGAGCAGAGAGTGGTGTCCGCCAGTCTACAGGTCAAGGTGATCCAGCCTCACACACACACACCCAGCCACACACACTCACACACCCCAGCCGCACACACCAGCCACACACACACACACAGCCACACACCCCAGCCGCACACACACCCGGCCTTACACACTTATCGAAGTCTCAAAGTGTTTCACAGAATACGCTATAAAATGAATTAAAGCAGGCGATGGGTTTGAGCAACTCACAAAGTGTAACGTTGGACTTGTCTCTTGCCTTGGCTCAGGACTGGAGCTGCCCAGACACCGATTCCACCCGCGACGACCTGGTTTACCTGGAGCCCAGGCGGGCGAGGGCGGAGGGCGCGGGGGGCGAGGGGGAGGACGAGGACGAGGACGAGGGGAACCTGGAGCTGATGCGCAGGAACAACAGCCCCCTGGAGCTGGGCGTGTCGAGGCTGCTGGGGCTCGAACCCAACATCGAGCGGCGTTACCTCCGGCAGCCGCTGTGGAACCCGGCGGAAGCGGACGCCAGCGACAGCCAGCGACAGGACAGGTAAATAACCGGCCGTCTCCTCACCGCAAACCAGGTCAACTCCCGCCGTGTTCATTGTCACAGTAAGAGGAAGAATGAGAATAATCCTCGCCTTCGATAACAGCGATAAAACGACACTCGTACGTACGTACGTACAGACAGACAGAGCCTTTCACGTCAGGACGACGTCCCAAAGCGCTGGACAGTCGCTGCTTTAGACCCGAGCTGAGGACGGGGGGGGGTGGGGGGAGGGTGGGGGGTGGGGAAGGAGAAATTTGCCAGTGTTTCTTGCCTCCACGTCAGCCACTGTCAAACGCAAGGATTATTATTTGCGTTGTTACTATTATTATTTACACTTCAGTGTGAGATACCCGATCGAGTCTCCATGCGCTCAGCTGGTCACGGTGGGCGTTGGGATCGAACATGCGAGAGCGACACCGTGCAGCGCCGTGTTGTGGAATGATCACACGTGTTGTCTTTGTGTGTGTGTGTGTGTGTGTGTCGCAGTGAGGAAGGGGAGATCTCGCCGGGGCTGAGCGTGTGGAGGGAGACTTTACTGGAGGCCACCAGCGCTGCCCAGCTGTGCAACTGCATCCAAGAGCTGGAGAGGGCTGTGTCCTGGGAGAAATCCGTCATGAGAGTGGTGAGTGTCAACACATGGAATCCACGCGTGACAGGCAGGTGCGCGCACACACACGCACATGCGCACACACACACACACACACGTAAACTGTTGTCAACCTGTCTCAAGCAGCAAATGTATGGAGGAGGCTCCCTAGAGAACATACAACAACAACAACAACAACAGAATTACACTTGTATAGACAATGCCTTTCACGTCAGGAGGACGTCCCAAGGAGCTGGACAGTCAGGGATTTGAACCTGAGCTGGGGGTTGGGATCGGAGTGTGTGGGGGGAGAGTAGAGGGCAGGGAGGGTGGGGGTGGGAGGCTGTCAGCGGTTTTGGAGGTCACCAAGAATGTTAAGGAGTTTGGGAGGTGGGTGGGGGTAGAGGGCAGAGGGGGTGGGTTCAGACAACGCCAGGGCTAACCCTACACTCTCTTCCTCCCCCGCTCTCCTCCAGTTGTGTCAGATCTGCCGCAAGGGCGACAATGATGAGTTCTTGCTGCTGTGTGACAACTGTGATCAGGGCTGTCACACCTACTGCCTGCGGCCACAGATGGCGGACATCCCGGAGGGAGACTGGTTCTGTCCCACCTGTATCAGCAGGGTAAGAGGCGTTCGTCAGCGCTCAGCAGCCACTCCCACCCACAGCAAACGTTTTTGGGTTGAAATGCCGCACACAGAAATGGCTCGGGAAACACCCAGCAGGTTAGGCAGCAACTACGGAGAGTTGTGGCGCTCCTCTGTAGCTCAGTGGGTTAGAGCGCTCGCCTTACAAGCGTGTTGACACCTGAGTTTCGAATCCAGACAGGTCAGGGCGAAACCTTGGGCAGGTTTCCTTACACGCACACACACACACGTGCGCACCTAATAATAATCTCTCCCCAAAAAACACAGTAATACAAATTAGTCATTTCAACCCATGTCTGTTTGTGGGGGACGCTGCTGTGCGCAATTGGCTGCCGCGTTTCAACCAAAATATACGTAACGGTCACTTTACAGACTATTCTGTGTTGTGGGTTGAGTGACTGTACTTTTTGAAGGATTATTTGATCAATTGATCAGTTCTTTCAGAGGAAGGAGGCCCAGGAGGGGAAAGGGAGACAGGCTGTAAATTAGTGGTGGTGGTGAGGGGGGGTGGTGGGGGGTGGGGGTGGTGGGTATGTGCGTCAGTCAGTAACAGTCGGCAACCTGACCAGGTCTGGATTCTCTGCGGTCGGTGGGACTTGGGCCGAGTGATGGACGGAGGGCGGGCGTTGCTGGTGTAGTGACTGCGTGTTTGTCTCTCTCTCTCTCCTCAGGCCAGCAGGGCAGGGCTGCGACGCAGGGCCCAGCACCCCAGGCGGAGGCAGAAGAGGCCGAGGTTCCCGGGGAACGGGATGCTGTCCGTCAGCGGGGCCAGGAAGTACATGAAGCGGAGAAGGAAGCGGGGGATGCCGCCGGGAGGCCCCCACCTGGCCAAGAGGAGGAGGACGTCCAGGAGGAACCATTCCAGTGACCTGACCCTGTGCGAGTAAGCTCTCCCCTCCGTACCCCCGCTCTCCCCCCCCCCCTCCCCCTCCCCTTCCCCCCCCCCGACCCACTCTCCACTGCCTCCCTCCGGCTCCTGTTTGTCCCTCGTGCCCTTCGCTCCATCATCAGTGGCCGAGCCTTTAGCCCCTGCCTGGGTCAGTCTGGAACTCTGGGGATTGGTGGTGGGGGGGGGGTGGGGGGCGTGCTGTCAGACCTCCCCCAGCAGATATTGTCCTGTTGAGGGCTCAGTGGTTAGAGTCCTGGCCTCGGAAGCAAGAGACCTGGGTTTGATTCCCAGCATGGCGGGTGGGGTGGTGGGGGGGGGGGGGTTGGGGTAGGAGGGTGTTGAGACCGCCTGTGGACCGGACACTGATGTACATGAGCTGTTTAGAGCTGGTGATCTCCTCAGCCTGTGTCTTTGGCTCTCTAATGGTTGGAGACTCTGACCCTGAGCTCTCCCGCCCCAGGATTATCCTGATGGAGATGGAATCTCACGACGACGCGTGGCCGTTCCTGCAGCCGGTCAATCCCCAGCTGGTCCCTGGCTACAGGAGAGTCATCAAACACCCCATGGACTTCACCACCATCAGGGACAAGCTCATCAGCGGCAAGTGGGTAACAGCCTCCTCTCCCCCGTCTCCCCTCCTCCCTCCTCCTCCTCCCCTCCCACCAACCTCTGCTCCCCTCTCACCCCTCCTCTCCCCTCACCCGCTCCTCATCTTCTCAATCCCTCCTCTCCCCCTCTTCAAACCCCTCCTCTCAGCTCACCCCTTCCTCAACCCCTCCTCATGCCCTCCCCCACTTACCCCCTCCTCTCCGCTCACCCCCTCCTCCTCCTCAACTTTCCTCCCTCCCCCTCCCCCCTCTCACTCCCTCCTTCTCCTTGCCCTGACCCACCAACCCTAACCTCAACCTAACTAACCCACCCCCTCCGCCCCGTGCCCCCCCCTCTTCGCTCCAGCTTGGCTCGGTGCAGTGCAGAGAGGGTTGGGGAGCGCAGAGATGACGTGCGGAGGTGCGATGCTGGGTGGGGGCAGTGGGAGATGGTGGGGGTGGGGGGGGCGGTGTGGACAGTGGGCACTACAGTGTGTATGTGTGTGTAAGAGAATTGCCAGTGTTTCCCTGTGGCTGAGTGTCTGTGTTTCTCCCCCCCCCCCCTCCACCCCACTCCCTCGGGGCAGGTACTCGAGTTGCGAGGACTTTGCCACGGATGCCACGCTGGTGTTCAACAACTGCGAGACCTTCAACGAGGACGACTCGGAGGTGGGCCAGGCCGGAGAGGTCATGAGGAAGTTCTTCGAGAGCCGATGGGCAGAGTTCTATCACTCCAGCTAGAGACAGAGAGAGAGAGAGAGACGCCACTGAGACCGGGACCGAGAAAACTCAGAGACAGACAGTGATGGTCGAGCAAAGTCACTGAGTTCCAGCAAACCGTGGGCAGTGTGGGGGCCTGGGGCGAGGGGGAGAGAGGGAGGGAGGGAGGGAGAGGCTGTGTTTAATCTTAACCCTGACGAGAGTCCGTTGCCATTGGACAATTCGCTCCCCCACCAACCCCCCTCAAAAAAAAAATCACACTCCTTAACGTCACACACACACACAAACAGAAATGGCCGGGAACACTCACTCGGCAGGTTGGGCAGCATCTATGGAGAGAGGAAAAGTGAGCCAACGTTTCCCCTCTCCGTCGATGCTGCCTAACCTGCTGAGTGAGTGCTCCCGGCTGTTTGTGTTTGTGTCAACGCTCCCTTTTAATGTGTCTTGTCTTCGGGTTGAGTAGCTCGGGGCCTGTCAGGATGTGTTTGGGGCTGGGGGGGGGTACAGTGGGAACTTCTTAATAACAGGAAAACCTCCCCGTACAGTCAGTTGGTGATGAGGGGGGAGGAGGAGTGTTGTGGGGGGCAGAGGAGGGGTGTGGGGGGTGGTGGGGGAGGCAAACGGAAACAAATCAAACCATTGGAATAATTGGGAAATTTGCTCTGTGTTATTAATTTTTCTTGCGGTTGAGGTTTTGCTGATATTCATTATTTTATCATCTTCCCGTCTCTATTCCCCCCTCCCCCCCCCCCCCCCCCCACGACTCCAGTCCTGCTGTTACTCACACCCAGTGGTTGAGCTGTTTAACAAGAAATCCTGGAGGGGAGGGTGGCAGGGTGGGGGCAGGTAGATAACTGAATGTCCACACTTCCTCATTCGTTCTCTCTGTGTGCTCATGAGGTTTCAATGTGACGCAGAGAGAAGCTCTTGCGTTCTCTTGGCAAGCTTCGGAGAGCTTGTTATGTGTCTTGTCTCCCTTCCCCCCTCCCTCTTGCCCCTCCTTCTCTCCCCCTTCCCTCCCTCCCTCCCTCACCCCCTCCCTCCCTCACCCCCTCCCCTCTCTCTCGCCCCTCAGCCCCTCCCGCACTGAAGAAAGAGAAACGATTGTAATTTTTATATTATTTAATTTGACTTGTATAATGTAGTTAATTTATAGGTTAGGGATCCAGGACAGATATTTATATATAAGTGCCGGGGGACAAACCCTCCCACAGGAATCCACCCCGACAAACACACACACACACACTACATACGCGCACATACAGACACACACACACATTCACACAAACATAAAAACAGACATAATATGTACTCACACATACAGACACACATACATACACAAACTGACATACTCACACATACATATACAGACACTACACATACACCCACACACATACATGAACACGCACACACAAGCCACATGGTTCTTTATTCCTAAAAAAGTCTTACTTTCTGTTTGGAGATTTTCAAACAGTATGTGTAGACCCTCACTATGTGTATGGCTGTGTGTGGGTGGGTGTGGGTGGGTGTGTGTGGGTGGGTGCATACAGGGGGGTAGTTTATTCAGGTGAGCGCGTTTCTGATTCAGACATCACACCCGAGGACGGTATCAGGACTCATGTGAATGAATACCTGTTTGACCCGATAATAATCCCCCAAGAAGAAAAAATTATAATTTGGTGGTTTACAATCCACGTCTGTTTGCGGGGGACGCTGCCGTGCGCAGTCGGCGGCCGTGTTTTGCCCACAAACATCCAGTCGATTCACTAGAGACGTCAAGCGCTTGGAGACGTCTGGAGGACGTGACGAGTGTTCTATCGAACGCGAGGATTATTACTATTGTTTGCCCCCAAACTCCGCGATGAAAAGGTTACGCGGGGAAGTGAGACGTTGCTGCGCCCTCCGGTGGCCATCACCTTCACGGCAGCAGCAACGACGACAACAACATGACACTGGTACAGACGGAGCCTTTCGCGTCGGAAGGACGTCCCGAGGCGCTGGACAGTCACTGTGTCAGGACCCGAGCTGGGGTCAGGGGTAGGGGGGGGGGGGGGGAGGATCTGGGGAGGCCGACAGAGAGGAGCCAGGCTAAGGTCAGGCCCGGGGGGGGGGGGGGGGGGGGGGGGGGGGGGGGGCAGTAAAGACTAACATTTTACCCACTTAGATAAAGTTTGGGGGCAAACCATAGAACCAACTTAATAAAGGTTAAACTCTGTGTGCTGTAGTCTCAGTCACACACTCCCAGTGTAGTCTGGATCACTTTCCCGGTGGGGGGGGGGGGGGGGGGGGGTAATAATCCCCCAAATCTGTTTATATTAATAGTAATTCTGTGAGCGCTCGATCGATCGATCGGCTGCCGTTTCACCCACAAAGTACACAGTCACTCCACTTTATAGTATATCTCATGATGCATGAAGATGTGATGGGTGGTGTGGGGGGGGGGGGGGGGGAGCTGGTGGGG
This sequence comes from Hydrolagus colliei, assembly GCA_035084275.1. Taxonomy (NCBI): domain Eukaryota; kingdom Metazoa; phylum Chordata; class Chondrichthyes; order Chimaeriformes; family Chimaeridae; genus Hydrolagus; species Hydrolagus colliei. Next base: position 2,826,791 of record CM068772.1, on the reverse strand, counting down.
CCTGAACGAAAAGCAAGGATTGTAATAAGGTGGAAACAGAGGGAAGGGGTGGTGGGGGGGGGTCTCTAGGCTGCTCGTCCCCAGGTAAAGACCAACCACACAACCACAGATTTTTTTTTACAAAAAAACGCAGCGATTCCAAACGTCAACAAGTGAAGCCTTTCAGGTCGAGAGGACATACTGGATTCCTCTCCCCACCCCTCTCTCCTCTCCCCACCCCTCTCTCCTCTCCTCCCTCCCTCTTCCCCCCCTTCCCTTCCTCCAACGCCCTTTTCTATATATAATGACCGTGTCCGGTGATTAGACTGTTTTATAATGTACAGTTTTTTTTTGTGACTTAAAAGTTAATTTGTTTCTATATATTTTTAGGACCAACTGACCTTTCTAAAATAGCAGCTATTAATACAGGAGGAACCCCCGACCCTCGCAGTCACAGGTTGTTGTAAACAGTTAGCTGATATTGTGAGATTAAAATAAAGCCACATTACACCGAGGATTCCTCACCCGTTATTGTCCAGTCACACACACACACACACCCGCGTTCACACTCCCCTCCCTCCCTTTACCTCCAGCCTAACCCTGCGGTATAACCTCCCCACAGACACCTATCCCCCCCCCCCCTCGCGCACCTACCCCCCCCCCCCCCCCCTCGCGCACCTACCCCCCCCTCGCGCACCTACCCCCCCCCCCCCCTCGCGCACCTACCCCCCCCCCTCGCGCACCTACCCCCCCCCA
>CM068772.1:2728693-2825856 GCA_035084275.1 Hydrolagus colliei | reverse complement strand
TCCCCCAATAATAAATTGGACATTTCAATCCACAGCTGTGTGTGTGTGTGTGTGTGTGGGGGGGGGGGGGGGCAGGAACGCTGCTGCGCGCAAACGGCTGCCGCGTTTCGCCCACAAATACACAGTCCAGTCGCTTTACCGTGCATTCTGTGACGCGCTTTGAGACGTCGATAAGGTGTGAAAAGCCGCGATATCGAATGCCAGGATTGTTACACTATTATTAGGTGTCTGAGTAACCCCAGGTGGGGTTTCCTCTGGCTCAGGGCGGTTGGGAGTCTGCGCATGATAATGGGGGATGATTTCTCCTCACCACTTTCTCTGTAGATTGCAATAATAACTTGTCTCTTCCTCCGTGCACATACACACTCACACATACATCCCCCCCCACACACAACACACCCACACACTAACCCCCCCCCTCCTCCCGCTGTCTTTTAGTGCAACCGTTACCTAAAGGGGATCAAATCCTGAATTTCTCGGACGCCGAGGACATGATTGACGACAACAAACTCAAGTAAGACTGGAATCCGTCTTTGTTGTTGTGTTCCCTGGCTGGGGCAGGGCTACCCTCACTCCTTCCTCTGCCTGACCTGTGCCTTTCATTCACACATATCCCTCCCACGCGTGTGCGCACACACACACACCATCACACACACACATACCATCACACACATTCATACCATCACACACATACACCACACACACCTTTACAAAAGCAATATTCACTTATAAAGCATTGCTCACATAAGATGCTGCTTCACAGACTGGGAGTGTGAGGGAGGCTTTAAAAGCAGTGGGTTAGGGTCAAGGTGAAAGATTTTAATGGGAGCCTCAGAGAGTGAGGCCAAAGCTTAGCCACCAGTAGTCAGAGGGAAGGCAATCAGTCACAGTCGGGGCAATAGTGTAAAGGGGTTTGGAAGGTAAACAAGGAAGTTATGTGTTGTGTGTGTGATATGTATGTAATACAGAGTCTCTATTCCTTTTCCAGAGAGACCAGGGATGATTTCTTAGAACAGGGTGAGTCACATATAAACAGTCAATTCACTTTACAGTATATTCTGTGAAGCGCTTTGAGACACAGTCTAGAAAAAGCTCTATATCAAATGCGAGGATTATTATTGTTGTTTTGGCCGCAGAGCTGACCCTGGCCGACCGGAGACAGAAACGAGAGATCCGGCAACTGGAGCAGGAGCTGCCAAAGTGGCAAGTGATGGTGGACAGTGTGACAGGTAACCATCAACCTCCCGCCACCCTCACCCACCACCCCCCCCCCCCCCTCACCCTCACAACCACCCACCCACACATAGCGCCCTCACTCCACGCCGGACGGCGTCTCAGAGCGTTTTCCCAATAATGGATCCCGGGGCCGAGCCAGAGGGAGAGGTGGGGGTGGGGGTGGGTGGTGGGGGGGGGCGGAGACACAGCCTGGCGTAAAGAGTGCTGCCTGATTACAAGTGATTATTGTTGTTGGAATGTAGGTATCAGCTCCCCCGACTTCGACAACCAGACGCTGGCTGTGTTACGTGGCCGGATGGTGAGATACCTGATGAGATCTCGAGAGGTGAGGGCAGACCTTCAGAAACCACCGTTGATTTCACGTCTAAAAGATTTTTCACACCCGGTCGATCCCGAACAGTGAGCGGGAACACAGATGTTAGTTGATTGGCGGATCGCTTTTCCAGAGGGGGGGGGGGGGCTGGTAATAATCCCTCCCCCCAGAATTAGTAATAATAATAGTTTAGTCATTTCAGTCCACGGCTGTTTGTGTGGGGGGGGGGGAACGGGACACCCCGCTGCTGTGCGCAATTGGCTGCCGCGTTTCGCCCACAAAATATATACAGTCGACTCACTTTAACGTACTGTATATTCTGTGAGGCGCTTTGAGACATCTCAAAGACCTGATGAGCCTCTGCAATCGCAACGATTATTATTTTCCCAAACCTTGATATCAGACCTTTAGATTTATTTGGGGGGAAGAAACATTGACTTTCTTATCAAAAGTGTCTTCTCCCACCCCCTCCTCCCCTTACCCCCCACACACACACCCTCAGATCACCCTGGGCCGAGCGACGAAGGATAATCAGATTGACGTGGATCTCTCGCTGGAGGGACCCGCGTGGAAAATCTCCAGAAGACAAGGTAAGAGAAGCCACGGCCCTTTAACCCGTAGCCCCCCCATGATTGCCCAGCGCTGACTGACACACAGAAGAAAGTCAAGAGTGTTTTACAGTGGGAGAATGAAGCTTGGAATTCCAACTATTGGGGGGGGCAGAGTGGCAGGACTTGAAGACAGAGTGAGGGGGGTGGGGAGGTGGAACAATGGGAGGGGGTGCCTCAGTGGTTGACTTTGTGTCCCTACCAACCTGTCCGCGTCCCCCCCCACCCCCCCCCCCCCCCCCCCCCCTGTTCAGGGCCTTGGGAGATGTCGCTCTCTAAATCTAATTGTGTTGTTGTTGTTGTTGTTGAAGGTGTCATCAAACTCAAAAACAACGGAGATTTCTTCATCGCTAACGAGGGCCGCCGTCCGCTGTACATCGACGGGCGTCCGGTACTCAGCGGCAACAAGTGGAAACTGAACAGTAACTCAGTGGTGGAGGTGAGTGTTTGAGCCGGGGAGAGGGGCAGGGACCTGGGGGAGATTCAACAAACACCCACTCGGGATTTATATCGCGTCCCCTCACGCCAGGAATGTTTCACCTCCTTTTCCTGACCCACCTTCCCCTCCTCAGTCTTAACATCATTTCAACAAGAATAATATGACATTGATACGTCACACAGCAACTTTCATTCATTCAACCGATCGGAGAAGATCCCACAAAGCGTTTCACAGACCAGACCTGGCTGGAAGTGGAGGTGGAGGGAGGGAGGGGGCGAGTTGGAGGGTGGGAGGGGGCGAGCCAGAGAGGGTGGGTGGGTGGGGGGAGCTGAGCGGGGGAAATGGAGGGATATTAAGTGCGAGATGGCTGGACAGTGGGTGTTGATGTTGAGTGGCTCACAGCAACAGCTCAATACATGTCCCTTTCCATAACCTCAGTGACATACCTCCCTCCCTCTCTCCCTCCGCAGATCGCTGGCCTCCGCTTTGTATTCCTGATTAACCAGGATCTGATTAGCCTGATCAGAGCCGAAGCCGCCAAGATGACCCAACAGTGAAGACGACGATGAGACACCATCCCCCACCCCCCACCCCCGCTCGGTCTCCTCGGGATCTACTGTGTCTCAGACACCACCTGTTTGTGTGTCAGGCACATGTTAGTTGTTCAGTTTAAGCTGTGACGGGATCTGGCCTGGACTCTGCTGTACACTGTGCGTTTGTTGTGGAGCGGCTGAATGAACAAAATGTAGAGCGATAGAGAGAGAGATATTGAAATGGGAGTCCTGTAGTGTGTTTGTATTATAATCCCTTGACCTCAAAAATATTAATTTGGTCACTCAATCCTCGACATTTTGTGGGGGACGCTGCTGTGTGCAATTGGCTGAGGGTTTCGCCCTCGAAATACAGTCACTACAGTGTATATCCCTGCGAAGCACTTTGAGGCATCTACATGGCATGATAAGGCGCTGTGTCAAATGTGAGGATTATTATTATTATTTTGGGGACAGTGAGTGTGTGTGTGTAAAAGTGAGTGAGTGAGCAGTGAGTGAGGGTCAGTCAATGTTCCAGATCAGTTGAGGCCAAACACATAGATTTTTTCTGGATCAGAATATGTCTTGACTGACTGATGGCCAAACCAGGAAGATCCACAATTCAGTTACAACTGGAAACAAACTACTGATTTAACACAGACTGACCTAGACCAGGGTCAACACTGGGCAGGATAAAACAGCCACCATTGCTCGTAAGACACTTCCCTCTGTTGTATGACCCCCCCCACCCCTCCCCTACGGAACAATAGGTTAGAGCAATGTACATTGGAATATTTCTTAATTCGCAGTCAAATCCGATTACAAGTCAAATAAACTGGATCCTTTTATTAGGCTTTCAACTGAACTGTTCCCAAGTTTCGTTTTCTTTCAAAGAAAAACGGTTATTCGCATCATGAGCCTGACGGAGAAGTGATTTTTGGAATAATTGAGTAAAGTATCTTGAGGGACGGGGCAAAAAACATTATTTGGTCACTCAGTCCACTATGGGGGACGCTGCTGTGCGCAACTGGCTGCCATGTTTCGCCCACAAAATACAGTCAATTCACATTACAGTATATTCTGTGAAGCGCTTTGAGACACGGTCTAGAAGACGTGAAAAGTCGCGATATCAAATGCCAGGATTATTATTATTTCCTGCTCCCTCTGAAGGGTGGGGCAGGAAAAATCTTTTGCTCCTTAAAATGGTATATTTGGAGACATCTTGAAGACATGATATCAAATGTAAGTATGATTAGCTTAAGGATCACACTGTCACCAAGCCATACTCACACAGAGCCCAGCCCAGACACACACTCGCAGCTGGTGACTGCGGGTGGGGGGGAAACAAACAAACAAACGGCTGTGTCTGGTGAGTTTGGAATACTGCTTTTTTTTAATATTTCACCAACTACATTTTTAAATACACGACGTTTGTCAGGAGGAAGAAACTGGGGCCGATGAGCAGCGTTTCCTCCACCCACAGAGACATGGACATCAGCTGCCTCCGCACCACCGGCCCACCCTGAGCTACAGTCCGCTGCCATGTCACCAAAACAGGAAGCTGTTGTGGGAGGAGGGGGGGGCGGGAAGGGGGAAGGGGATGGGAGCAGATAGCCAATTCTTTGTTGAAGATGTTTGACTCCTTTTCCTTCCTATTTGTGTACCAGCCTGTCTGTCACCACCCCCACCCCCCCACCCAGTAGCTATGAGTGGGCAGATTAGGGTGAGGGGAAGAGACACACACACAACCCCTGCCTTTGTTTACTAACCTCCCAACAGCCATCGCCAGGTGGATGGGAACATGGAGTCTGCAAACACTGCGAGTTCTCTCTGCTCTCGGTCACCACTCAGGGCCTCTCACTTTCTTGGTTAAACCGCTCTCTCACACACACGTTAAGTTCACTGTAAGTCCTGGCTGATTGAATCTGGGTTTGAGGGGACAGCTGGACATGTGCTCAGCCGAGGGTGTGAGTTAGAAATGGGACATCAAGGTCCTAAGACGTGGCCTGGGACACACTGTCCTCCAGTCTCCAGCATCAACCAAACAAACAGACGTCAAGAAATATTACAGGACATTTAGTCTCAATGAAAATAATACCTAACGAGGGCAGGACACAGTGAGATGTTCAATCTCCTATGATTCAGGCCTTTTTTTCTTCCTATATTTATATATATATATATATATATTTTGGAAAAACAGTCAAACTACTTCACAGAGAAGAAGGTTTTGTGCAGCAGATTCTGAGACAGGAGAATCTGGGCAACTTACAACAGGAACCAGCGCTGAGATGGGTGGGCGGGTGGTTGTGGGAGAGAGGATTGGGGTGGAGGTGGGGGGGGGGGGGCGGGGGGGGTAAGGAGGCTGGCAGTAACTCACTGTGTTTCTTCCTTCTTCATTGGCAAGCTGTCTCCAGCACATCAAATAACACAAGCTGAAGGATGCTGTCTTTTCTATTAGGACAGCTCGATTTCAAATACATAACCATCATCACAGAAGAACAATTTGTGTGTGTGTGAGAAACTGTTAGATTTTCTATGTATTTGTCTGTGAGACTGTGTGCCTTTGACTGTGTGTTTGACTGAGAAACAGTGTGTGTGTGTGTGTGTGTGTGTGTGTGTAAAAGTGTGCTTGCCCTGGTGGGATTAAAGTTTGATCTCTGGTACTATTGTAGTCTTTGTTTAAGGTCTTTGGTCCTTTTTTGTTTCACGTTTAATATAAAGTATAGTCTGGCGGGGGACGGGACGGGACAGGGGGGGGGGGAATGGGTTCGAGAGAGAGAGAAGTGACAATGACTGACACAAGGCACTTTCTGAACAGTTTGGGGGAGATGCAGAGTGAATTCCTTTGGGAAACAACAGAACAAAACACAAAGACAAATAACAGGGAAAGGCAGGAACCATGAGTATGCCCCAGAGAGGAATGGGTTTGTATATTTTTTAAAAAAGGAAAAAAACGCCTAAATTCTAAAGCTGGATTAACACCCTGTTAACAGAGGCCAACAGTCAAACGTGTGAACACGGAAACTGAGCTGCGGGGGTAGGGGGAGAAGAGGAAGGACAGACTATAACAGAGGAAGCTAAAGTGTCACAGATTCAGTAAATGTAAACTCAATGTTTTTATGTGTGTTTTATCACATCTAACGGGGAGGGAGGGAGGGGGGAAGGTCATTGCTCACAGTGGGAGGGTATCAGATGCTCTCCTGTGGGGGCTACGTTTACGCTTGACCTTGGCCGACGTTGGGGGAGGGCATTGGGGGGCGCGAGCGGGGCCGAGGGGGGCTGCTTGGGAGCGGGGGAGCCGTTGGGAGTTGCCGAGTGGGTTTGGCTCTTGTCTGCGGGGAGGGTCCGGGGCTGTGGCTGGGGCTGGGGCCTGGAGGGGCCACTGGGGCGAGCGCTATGGTAGAAGTTCCTGGCTCCATTGCGGGGGCGATTCCTCTCTTCGTTCCTCCCGTGGCTGGGGTTGGACTGAGGATGATAACCTGATCTCCTGTTCCCCTGGTACATCTGGTCAACAGCGGAGAGAAACAACAGTAAACACACCATCTGGACTTCATTGCACCCCAGCTCTGAGAGACCACCCATCCAACCAACCACCCACTCACCCACCCAGCTGCCTGCCCACCACCCTCCTGTCACAACTAGTACAGACAGGCTGGGCTGATACTTGGCTGTAAATGTTTCTGGTTGTAAGAGCTGATGTGGGACTTGGGACATAGATAAGGATAGGATTGGATGGAGTAATACTGCAAACCAGAGTGTGTTTATACTCTACGCGGGCCTCCATCCCTCACTCTACCCCTTAGTTCCCTTCTCCTTCACATCACTGGCAACTCTCTCAGAGAGAGAGAGAGAGAGAGGGGTGTGTAGTACGCCTGTTGATTTATCCATCCAATTCCCCCACAGATTGCCTCCATGGATTTCTCAGTAAATCTAGCAGTTAATGGCCTATGAATGGCTCCAGCGCAAACATTAAAAATAAATGCCCTGTTTCCCTTGCGGGCAGCAGGAACCTGGTCGATTTAACAGATTGCCTTAGCGAGTCATCTCGAGGGCACGATTAGTCACTATTATCACTATTATCAAATGCAAGGATTATAATAATAACCATTGCATTTTTTCCCCCACGAGTTTGCGTCTCAGTAAAATCTCATGTTTCCCATTCATGGCCCCGAGCACAACACAAAAGTGGGGGGGCGGTGGGTGGGGGGAAAGAGAGAGAGAGAAGAAGGTTGAGACATTTGGTACTGACCGGTCGGTTTGAAGGGAATGTGCCGCGGGCGGTTGGGTTGGCTGAGGCAGTCGAGGCCTCCCACGAAGATGATGATGTCTTCTTCCCCAATCTGGCGGTGCTGGGGTTGGAGGTGCAGTCGGGGGTGGAAGGCGCCGAGACGTCACTGCGGCTGGTGACGGACATGGAGGACACAGAGCTACACCGAGACCGAGCGGAGTAGTTGTTCCTGGGATGTGACACTGCAGAGAGAGAGAGAGAGAGGTCATTCTGAACACAGTCACCGACCACAACACATCCATCCACAAGCTAGTCTCATCATCAGTCACTCGAGTGCCTGAGACGGGTTCGTCAAATAAAATAACGCGGCTGACTTCATGTGTGGCTGTTTGTGTGTGTGTGTGGGGGGGGGGGGGGGCTCTGAAACTCTCCGCATTGTTGGGATGTTGAACGTTGCTGTAGCCCACCCAATTCCCTCCACCCCCACAACCCCCTCCCCATCCCAACTTTGTGCAAAGAAACGTCTCAAATTCAGACACTGCAGAATGTGAAATTGGCTTAGACAATCAAGACTTCAGACATTTACCGATTCTCCCCCACCACCTCCCCCCACAAATGTTAAATTTGAAGACTGTGACAGGTCCTCTGCCTGAGAGCGCAGGGAAGCGAGGTCTCGGAGGGCAGGAGGGAGGGAGGAACGCGATACGGTCGCCCTTACCCTGCCCGAACGCCTGGATACTCGCTCTCAGTTCTTCCAGATCACACGTGAACTGTGCACTGCGTCCAAGGTCCTCATCGTATTTGCGTTCACTCACAAAGTGCTGGAACAGGGGGAGAAACACAATGACTCTGAGTTAGGGATTCTGACAATAACTGTACTCTTTGGAACCCAGTCCCCTGGCCTCACCCGCCACCCCCACTCCATCTCCCCTTCCCAACTTCAAGACACATCTAAACACCCTCTTCTTTGACCAAATGTGCCTTTGGTCACCCTCCTACCGCTACTCTCCCTGCCCTCCGCCCCCACTCTCACCTCAACTCTTACCCCAGAACCCTGCACATTTTTCCTTTTCAAGTACTTATCTTCTTGAAATCTATTATCGCATTCGTTTCCCCCACGCTTTCAAGCCGTGCATTCCAGGCAGTAACAACTCTTTTGGCGAAAAATAATATCTCTTCATCTCTGCCCTGGGTTTTTTGGGGGGCCAATTATCTTCACTCTGTGTCCTCTGTGTTACTGAGTATCTTCCTGACTAACTGTATAATGAGAACATTATACTCCATGTCTACTCCATCAAAAAACCCCTCATCACTTTGAACACCTCCATTAAATCTCCCTTTAACGTTCTCGGCTGTCTGGCGAACAATGGCAGCCTCTCCAGTCTTACCTTAATATCTGCTCTGAGCTCCGCCAGCTGCTCCTCAGACATCCGGACGGCACTGTCCGTCATCCTCTTCAACCCCTCGGCTTTCTTCTGACGGCTGTCCAAGATTTCCACTAACATCCGCGCGGGGAGAAGGGGCCGGGAAGCAGGGGAGAGGTGGGGAGGACGGAGAGAGAAAGAGCAGATTTACCCCAGTCAATTACGCATCACCCGACAATAATTTACGTAGAGACCGTTTGGTGGTTGAATGTTTACCGACATTGTTATTAAGGAACCTCTTGTAGAGGACAACGACAACTTGCTATTATATCGCGGCTCTTCACACGGAAGGTGGAGGGATTGGGGGGTTGGGGCGGAGTTCCAGAGTTTCGGGATGTAGTTAAGATTAAGGGTCAGCCTTTTCGAATAGAATCAAGGAAACATTTATTCACTCAGAGGGTAGTGAATTGATGGAATTCTCTACCCCAAAAAGGCTGCAGATGCTCGCTCAGTCCTTGAACATATACAAGACTGAGATTGATGGAGATTGCGGGGCTGGCTCGAGGGGCTGAATGGCCTACTCTTTATTCTTATGTTGTTATGTAGTGGCTGATAGCGCGGCCACCGATGGTAGCCATCAGATACTGGTACTTACACGCTGCTGCCTTGACTTTATCCATCTCTCCCAGCAACGCTACCTCCCGGTCCATGAGGCTGCAATCAGAGAGAGAGAGCGGGAAGAGATGTGGGTTTGATTCCCAGCAGATCAGGATGAAACCGTGCACAAGTTTCCTTACTCCACACTCCCAATAATAATCTCCCATAAAACAATGGGTAATTTTTCTGCTGCTTTTGGGGATGCTGCTGTGAGCAATTGGCTGTCGCGTTTCACCCACAAATATACAGTTCAATTCACTTTACAGAGTCTTGAGATGTCTAGAAGACGTGAAAAGCAACAAACAACAAAGATTGCATTTGTGTTAGCGCCAAAAGTGCTACATCAAATGCAATTATTATTATGATGATTCTATGAACATGCAATTCTCCTGAATGGCCAGGTGGAGGGGCTGCACACTGCCAGGCTATCACAAACGTTCGTTGGTAACAGAAACCGGTCTAAAATCTCATTAAAGCAAAAAAGATCCAACTTAAAAAAGTTCTCGTTTTACATATCGCGTAACTGTCATATATATATCCATCTGTTGTTTTCTTGTTGTCGAGAATCTCCCATAGAGTCCGTTCACACAGAAAATACAGTCACTATACTTGACAGGGTATCCTGGGAAGCGCTTTTAAGACATGTGATCAGGGGCTCTGTTGTCAAACGCAATGATTATTATTTATTCATTATTATTATATTATTATTTATTCGTTCCTATTATTATCGTGTTGGGACCCGGCCTTAAGGAAGGGTTCCCTCCAGTCAGATCAAGTAGAGCTATGGAGAATGGTTTCATGGCTAGTGAGAAATCGCAGCTTCTAATTTCCCTATCGGAGATAGAATGCACTTTCTCTCTCTGTCTCTCTCCCCCCCGGAGGGATACATCCTGCTCACCTAATTCCAGAGAGTATTATGTACCGGTTGGCAAGATTCAAGACTTGAGTTGAGGGTGGGGTGGGGGGGCGGAAATACCCGAGTATGTGTTGAGTTAACTGCCTGGAATTTAACTAATTAAAACTGCACAGCTTGCCATACCCTGGTCAAGCTTTCCTGCCGCCGCCCAGCTCGGACCCCACCACCCCCCCACCCCCCGTTAGGGCTTTGGTTACCAGGGGCTGAGTGGAGGGATTCACAAAGAGCGAGGTTAAAGGCAAAACAGCCACAAGGAAACTAGTGCACCAGCTGCTCAAACATCATAGCTGGTGAGCCTTGAAGCAACTCCCTTCTGTCACACTCCAGTGGTTAGCCTCGACCTTCATTGGCTCTGGGCCTGTCCTCACTAAGTTCACGCTACCTGCTCACCTACGGCAGACATTAGGTGCCTTTAAGCTACTTGTCAACTACATTATTATTACTAGTGGGTATTAAGACTAGATTGCCAACAGCAGTGAATCACTTTCCCTTTAAGGTCACTGCCGTTCTAACTGTCGATGGCCTCCTGATTATTATTATTACTATTAATAATAATAATCCTTGCATTTGATACAGTGACTTTTCATATCTTATCAACGTCTCAAAGCGCTTCACAGGATATACTGTAAAGTGAGTTGACAGTTTTCACATCATTCAGAGGATTCAATTCAAGATCCTGGTTCTCACTTTTAAAGCCCTCCATGGCCTTGCTCCACCCTACCTCCTAACCCCCAACCAACCTTGTGTGTGTGTGTGTGCGTGTGTGCGTGTGCGCTCACTGAGCTAACAATAAAGAGTATCACAGTACAGCAAATGCAGGGAGTGGCTGGGTTGTAATTAGAGTGCAGAGAGGTAATGTGGCAGCTTTGACGTCATTGCAGTAGGTCAGTAGCGGGTTATATGAACCAGGAGGGATCTGGTATCAGGGATTTTTATTGTGCCAGTAATAATAATAATAATAATAATAATCTTTGCATTTGATATCGCGCTTTTCACATCTTCCTAGACTGCATCTCAAAGCGTTTCACAAAATACACTGTCAAATGAATTGACTGTATATTTGTGGGCGAAATGTGGCAGCCAATTGCGCACAGCAGCATCCCCCACAAACAGCCGTGGATTGAAATGACCGATTTGATTATTTTTTTGAGGGATTATTATCAGGCGTGCAACACTAATCCCTCAACCCAATGACCCACTGGTCAGCCGTTTATTTGCACTCCCTTTTAGGGTGTGGCATGAGATATTGAGGACCCTACCCAGAACCGGGTTAACCTGCGGGTTAAACCGCGAGGCAGGTTTCGCTTCGCCCTCGAGAGGGAATCAAATGTGTACTCAGGCTTCGTGGCTACAAATGGCTTTGGCAATGTTTACAATTCCAAAAGGCCGGCCAGCTGCTCCCAGCACAGAGTCCCTGCCCTGCCAGTTCTTTCAGATAGTTTCGTTTTCCTGCACATCAGGTGACGTGAATGGGGAATGTACTCTCTCCACACTGTGGGGAAACCTGAATAGAAACCAGGAAGTAAGCACCTTTTATGGGCCTCTCTCAGAGAGAGAGAGAGAGAGAGAGAGATGGAGGGCACGGATTGAGTCAGATAAGTGCAGAGGTATCTTTTACTGACCACACCTGACCAGTGTTTTTGAGGGATAGGAGAGATTGGGACGCTGCTGTGAGTAATTCGCTGCCACATATCGCCCACAAATATACAGTCAATTCACTTTACAGTGTATTCTGTGAAGCGCTTTCAGACACTGATAAGATGTGAAAAGCGCTATATGTCTTTTTTAGATCCCTCTTCATCACATATCACTCATCCACCCACACACACACATATATATATATATACTATATATATATATATATATATATATATATCAGCACCTTGGGATGTCCTCCCGACGTGAAACGCGCTATACAAATTAAATTTTATTGTTGATACAAACACACACACAAAGCACACACACCTATATATATATATAGATTTATATATAAGAACACACGCACACCTGCACGTGGAGGGTTTGATGAACAAGACTTACCAGTTCTGCAGGTCAGCAAACACTGTCTTCATCTTCTTGATGGAAATGTCCATTTCTTCCTTAATCACGGCCCCGTACCTGGACAGCGACACCGTGCAGCGCTGCAGGTCCTTGGCTGACTTCTCTATGTTAGCACCTACAGCAACCACAACAACAACAAGTATTTGTACACAGACCTTCAGCCAGAGCAGCATCTCGGGAGCGCTGAACAGTGGTGGGTTGGACACCGAGCGAGAGAGAACAGGGAGAGGAAGGTGGCCACAGGCACAATGGTGAGATAGAACTTAATATGGGAATTAAAACCAGTTTCATTGAAGGGGCGTTGGGGGGGAGGGAGGAAGGGAGAGAGGAGGGAATAAGGCAGGGAATTAGGGGGGAAGTTAGGAGTGACATTTTTTTTTGAAGGGATTTTTATCCCCGGAAAATGATCCGCCAATCTACTCACACCCGAGTTCTACTAGGCAAACACAGGCAGGCATGTGGAGTAAGGAAGCTTGCATCACGTTTCGCTCTGCCTGGGAATCGAACTCAGGTTCGCTCCCTCTCGCTCGCAAGGCGAATGCTCCAAACCATTCAACTGAGGGGGATTCCACAATGCCTGTCACTCACCTAGTTTTTTATTTTTGGTTGAGACAGCCTTGCCTTCCTCCGGCATGACTAAGGAAAGAGAGGCAGCAGACTGGGATCCTGAGGATTTTCTTGCTCGGGACTTGTTTGAGTTTCTCTGTTGATATGTTCTGGGAGGATGCTGTCGATGGGAAGGCTGGCCGGATTGCAATTTCTCCTGCGTTCGAGAAGGCTCCACACATAACACAGAGTCTGAAAGAGCAGAAGTTTAGTCAAGCAACAGTCAGCAGCAATAGTGAGCATTTATACAGCGTCCGGCACACAGGGCAGCATCTCAGGGTCACTGACAACCCCAACGCTTTACAATGACAAGATCACTGTCAGGCTAAATCCAAAGGTCACAATGCTCTCAGCAGCGCTGCTCGCAGTGCGATAACACAGGCTGAAAAAATAGCCGAACAAATAAAAATATTTGCGACACTGAATTACCCATGGCTTTGCCGGGCGAATGGTTTACACCCTGGGCGAGAGCCAAACCACGCAGATCTGGCATAGAGCGAGAACAGCTCTGCTCACCTGAACAGCAACAATATGTAATAATAATAACAATCACCATCCTTGTGTTTGATCGCATCACTGAGACGTCTCAAAGCGCACAGAAAATATTGTAAAGTAAATCGACCGTATTTTGTGGGTAAAACGTAGAAGCCAATTACATATAGCAGTGTCCCACATGTTTTGAGTGACCAAATTATTATTATTTTTTATTAAGGGATTCATATCGCTGGAAAGCAATCTGCTAATCGACTGACAGCCAGGTTGCAATTTGCCGCGAAGTAAACAGAGCTACCGTGGAGTAAAGAAACTCGCTTAAGATTTCATCTGCCCAGGAATCGAACCCGGGTCTTCTCACTTCCGAGGGGGAGTGCTCTACCCACAAGGAAACTTGCTCAAGGTTTTGCCCTGACCTGACTTGCCTGGATTCAAACACAGGTCTCAATGCTTGTAAAGCTGGAATGCTCTAACCACCGAGCTCCATGTAGTAATAGACAACAACAACTTTGATTTATATAGCGCTCTCCACCCCGGACAGCATCTCAGACAACAGCAGAAATGTTGTAGAAAAGTCAAAATAACACGCGTGCGACGGGCTAACGCTGGACTGACCCACAACGGCCTCGGCTTCCAAGGTCACCGACTCGCAATCCTCCAATTCCTGGGCGTCGACAGACAGGGAGTCCAGGTGCTCGCTGAGAGAATCCACAGACTCGTCCCCGTTCACTGAGCCGTTCACGTGATAGCCGTTGATCTCGTCCTTCTCGGATGAAGCCGCAGATAAGTTGCCGTTGTTGGAGGCACCTTTGCCGGGGCAAACCTCAGGCCCGAGCTCGGGGTCAGGCTCCAGCTCCACTTTGACCTGCGGCTTTGGCTTCTTCTTCTTCTTGTTCTGGGTTTTCAAACAAAAATATAATACGCAGTGAAATATTCTCAAGTGAAATGTTTTCGCCCCACACCAAGGGGAGTGAAAATATAATAATAATCCTTCCATTTTGATATAGTACCTTTCACATCTTATCGATGCCTCAAAGCACTTCACAGAATATACTGTAAAGTGAATTGCCTATGACTGTTTCATTACAATGTCTCATACCTTCTTTTTGCCTGTTACACTCCACTCCTTCAGCACCTCCGTGGCATAACCTGTAAAATGACAAAACGGAAGTCGGTACATTTTATTTTGGCATCGATATGACCGCGCGGCAAGCTTTCCCTCTGCTTTGCCCAGTTAGGACAACTGTTAGGGCTTTAGCTTGTAGGGCTACCAGCAGATGAGTGGGATGACTCCCCACCTACCCCCAGTGACTGGTCTCCCCTCCCAAGTCCTGCCAATTAGCTAGGCTGACTGCTGTGTCATCACCAGGACCCTGATATCCTTCCGACTGGCCTGGCTCAGCACCCTGGCTCGATTCCAACAGTTCAGCTCCAAGGAGATCGGTGTTTAAGGAGCAAAGGGACTCGGGCAAACGATAGTCAACATGATAGCCAACTTACATCCCAGAAGGTTAATTAGGACAGGAGGGAGGGGGAAACGCCACATGGGGAAACACAAAGGGGAAATCTTACCTTCCATAAAGGCCTGAACAGCTTTGTCCACGCAGTTATCATAGTGCTGCAGCACCAAAATAATCTCATTCTTACTTCTGTTTGGCACAATTGCCCGGACTGCAGTAATCTGAGGGGAGAAGACAGGCACCAGGTAATGGGTGTGAGAGAGAGAGAGAGAGAGAAAATATGAAGCACAGTTAAAGAGATGTGGAGGCGAGGAGGGAGGGGAGGAGTGAACCTTGCCTAAGATTTGGCCCTGTCTGGGAATCGAACCTAGTTCCTCTTGTTTGTGAGGCGGATGCTCCAACCAATACACTACAGGACACCGCAGGACATTGAGAATAGCGAAGTGCACCTCTGAACCTCACCAATTAAACTGCCGCGAATTCCTGGTGGGGATGAGCAAACGTTTCGTACCTACCTTTTCCTTTATGTTTTCGTTGGATCCTCCCTGAGCCATGACAGCTTTGGTTCTCGTGTCGAACACCACCCCGGTGGGATCTGTACCAGAGACAAGACAAACAGGACTTGTGACACCTGGCGTTGTCTAACAAGAGTTGCCGACGTTTATGAGTGACAAGAACATAATTTTTACACAACTAAAGATAAAAATGTGGTCACTCAATCCACCACTGTTTGTGGGACACTGTTGTGCGCAATTGGTTGCTATGTTTCGCCCACAAATATACACAGTTGATTCACTTCTGTGAAGTGCTTTGAGACGTCTTGATGTCATAATTGCAAAATCAATGCAAGGATTATTTATTATTACGGTAGAGCTGATGAAAGGACAGTCCGGCCTGGCTCATCGGCAGTACTTGGGCAGATCAATCACTGGGGGCTTCGAGTCATCCTACCCTAACCTTGTGAGCTAAAGCTGTAACGGGCAGGTTGGTCCTAGATGGACAACCTGAGACCGTAATATCAATAGCAAGCCTATGTGGTTTGAATCCAGCAGTTACCCAAGCCCTTGCTCTTGCCAACCTGTGCCTAATACTTTCCAGAATTAGATAAACAGGATATGAGTGTGGAGCTGTGGAGTCCTCAGTGGTTAGAGCACTTGGCCTCATAAGTGAGAGACCTGGGTTCGCTTCCTGGTGAAAGGTTGCGAACACTGCAACAAGGATCACATGGTGGAGAGAGATCGGATCCTGAAACAATTTGGTATTTGATGGACAGTTCACCCACAAAACACACAGCCATATCGCTGTACATAAATGCTTTGGGACCTTTTGCCAAATTATAATCGTTATTATTATTATAACAAGCCATGTCGCTTACTCTGAGAAAGTTTAACCACTGCGGTTTCTTGATTTTGATCGCTGTGGTTTATATGAATGACCCTTTCAAGTGTTGAGAATACAACGCTACTCCCTCTACGTGCAAAACATTGCCAGCAATTTCGAACAGTATATATTTGAATACAATAAAAGATCTACACTGTCTGCGCTCGCTGAAGCCTGTAAGAAAGTGAGTTTGAATAGAATATCTTGTATGTTCAGTCCTCTGTGGTATATCAAATGCAAGGATTATTATTATTATATTATTACAGAACTCAAACCAGACTACCAGACAAGGATAACCGTACACCTGGAATAAACATCACGCTGTTGAAGGCTACACAAAGTAAGAAGTCCTGTACCTTAGTGGTTAGAGCACTCGCCTCGCAAGCGAGAGGCTCTGGGTTTGTTTCCTAGGCGGGGAGAAACCATATACAAGTTAGGCAAGTTTTCTTACCCCACATGCCTCTGTTAACTAAGCAGTAAGTAGGAACTCGCTTGTTGGTCGATTTGGCAGATCGTTTTTCCGGGTGGGGTAATAATCAGTGATTAAAAAAAATTGTCACTCAATCCACGACTGTTTGGGATACCACTGTACGCAATTGGCTGCCACATTTTTGCTCACAAAAGTCAATCCACTTTACAGTACGTTCTGTGAAGCACCATGAGATGTCTTGAAGACGTAATAAGACATTCTATCAAATTCAATAATAATAAGAAAAAAGCAAGGATTATTATTGGTGGAAACCAGTCTCTCTCCATTCCACAACATAAAAGGACCTATGACTATGACTATAAAAGGTCATCATGACAATTAAATAAAGAACACAAAACAAATTTCAAATCAAACATTACACCCAATAGGGCATTTACACATCAACCAAGTCCTGGAAAAAGAACATTAATAACTGTGTATATTGGAGCAAATGTGGCACGGAAATTTGTACAACTAGTTTTTAACATCCTGAATATGCCATAAGAAGTTGCCACATCATCATGAAACGTCGCTCTGCTCTCTCAGGGCTCTCTCTCTCTCTCTCACTCACACACTTGCTCAAACCATTTCAAAACCTGCTGGTCGGTCCCATTCATAAGTCTGCTATCCACTGTCGGAACTAACGTGTTTCAGCGGTTGCGTTCTCCGTGTTGAAAGCTTGCATTCCAAAATGCAGTGCAGTCACTAATCCATCTAGACAAATCTGTCTTAGCTAGCTGTAGGCCAGCTGAGAACACAAAGTCACATGCTTTCACACTTCAAGTGACACCATTGAGGTGAACGTTTAGATTTAGGGATTTAGGGACGTCTGAATCACTTTGTTGTACATTAGGGATACAGTTACAGGCAAGGTTAGGCTAACAACAACAAAATTACATTTTTATAGGAGGACTCCAGGCACTCAGATAAGCGTAGACATGACACATCTAATTTATTGACCACACAGCCGCAGAAACTTTTATGGGAAGCAAACAAATAACTGCAACTCCTGGAGAAATATAAAGATGTATTGTAAGGTGGTTTGACTGTGTATTTTGTGGGTGAAATATGGCAGCCAATTACTCAGCAGTGTCCCATGAACAGTCATAGATTGAGTGACAAAATGTTTTTTTTTGCCCCCTAAAATAACTTGAAAGCAATTCGGTTCCTGCTCACTGCAAGTGTGGAGAAACTTGGCAAAGAAACTTGCCTACAGTTTCGCCGTGCTAGAGGGATCGAGCCGGGGTCCTCGTCATTCGTGAAGCAAATGTTCTGACCACTGCGCTGCGAGACTGAGGATTGCAAGTGCGGAAAGTGGAAAGTTTGGAGACTTTAAACTCACGGCGTAACTCAGGCTCGTTTATATCACCGTTTCTCAACCAACCAAATCGATCTGGACGCATTCCAATTCTCACATTATTTAGTTCCTGTTCGGCTCGGCCAGACTGCTCCTATTCAGGCTGCTGTCACATTGCCAACAAGGATATTGCATCCCGCTTGTAGGGGAATCATCATTCTGGCCAAAGGCCTTTACTTTACCGTGGCTGTTTGTGGTATAGAATCAGATATTCTCTTTGAAATGACCAAAATCCAACCTGGGATCGGACCACACAGTCTGCATGGAGCTCACACCTTACATTAATAATAATAATAATCCTTGCATTCGACATAGCACCTTAGCATGTCTGTGAAACGTCTCACTGGCGCTTCACAGAATTTTGTGGGTGAAAACCGGCAGCCGCAAACAGCGAATATATTAATTGTTATATTTTTTTTAAAAGAGATTATTACCACCAGAAAAGCAATCCGCAAATTGCCTAAAAGGGCTTTCCTATTTACTGCTGGGTAAACAGAGATGTGTGGAGAAAGGAAACAAAAGTTTGGTCCTGCAGGGAATCAAACCCAGTTCTTCTTAATTGCGCTCTAACCACTAAAATACAGGACTCCATTGCTTGTGATATACCCTAATACAACATAAAATTACACTTGTGTTGCACCTTTCACGTCAAGAGGAATATCTAAATCTGGTGAGATTCTAAAGTCATTCATCATTACCATACAACACAAGTAAAATAATATTTCTCGCAAGTATAAGCTCTAGGCAACCTGGTTTCTCCCCCCAGTCGCCACAGAATCCTCCCCCCAGTCACCACAGAATCCTCCTCGTTTCATCATATCCAACTAATGAAACTGTAGCTACCCGACATTACACAGCACTGGGACACCACATAATATAACTACCCAACCCCAATCAACTGTGCATTAGTGGGAACACCCTAGCAACAGTCAACACAAGATCTAGTTAGTTATGCAGCTGTGCGCTCCACTGCTACGGAGGAATGATATCCAGACACAGCCATGACTTAGTGATCCAATGGCAATTGGTAATTTGTGGAGCCCGATAGTGTAGTGGTTAGTGTCCTCACATCGCAAGGGAGAGAACTTGGGTTTGATTCCCAGACAGGGGAGAAAACGTAGGCAAGTTTCCTTACTCCACACCCCTGATTATCTAGCAGTAGGAACCTGGTTATCAGTTGATTGATGGATTGCGTATTGCTATTGTCATTTGGTTGAGGAAACGACTATGTTATGGAGCTTTGTTTTCAAACGATTGCACAAGGCCAATCATTCACTCCCTACCCCATCTCCGCTTCTGATGGATCAACATCAACAATAATAATCCTTGCATTTGATGTGGCGTTTTTCATGTCTTCTGGACTGTGTCTCAAAGCTCTTCACAGAATATACTGTAAAGTGAATTGACTGCATATTTGTGGGCGAAACGCGGCAGCCAATTGCGCACAGCCGTGGATTGAAATGGGAACCTACATCACGGTGGGTGACTGCAACAACCATGGCCTCTGTCATTGGGTGTATTATTATTATTATTCTATAAATCGCCCAAATGAGAAGAGACAGCTCAACTGGATTGGGTCAAAGACAGTTGGTTGAAGACAGTTGGTTGGTTACATTATCACCAAATGCCATCAATCAGCCTTCAGCAAATCTTGATGACGTGTCCACTGACAACAATCTAGATATTCATACTTAAAGGTTACCCACCCTTACTAAACACCCACACCCACTCAGGAATGACCTTTCCGATATTACACAGATATGACGCTGGGTACCAAAAATTATAACAGAGACACCCACCTAGCAAACCGGGGTGCTTGTCACCATACCCGCTCTCAGGGGTGGATTTTGCCCCAGGGTGTGTAAAAAATTATCTTCTTTTCCTCTCTATTATAGTTTCAATGTTATTTCATTTCATTTCATTTCCCGATAGAAACGG
The DNA here is from genome assembly GCA_035084275.1 of Hydrolagus colliei. Classification (NCBI taxonomy): domain Eukaryota; kingdom Metazoa; phylum Chordata; class Chondrichthyes; order Chimaeriformes; family Chimaeridae; genus Hydrolagus; species Hydrolagus colliei. The sequence continues at coordinate 2,805,802 of CM068772.1, read as the reverse complement.
GAAGCTACAGCTTTATTACTGAGGGCAAAATACTTTAATTGCTGGAAATCTGAAATAAAAACAGAAGTGGCTCCGAGATCAGACTGTATCTATGAAGAGAGGAAAATGAGTGAACGTTTCAGGTCGATAACCTTTCGACGAAAGGTCACTGGCCTGAAACGTTAACTTATTTTCCTCTCTCCATAGATGCTGTCTGATCTTCTGCGTGTTCCCAGCAACCTTGGCTTTTATTTCTTTATCATTTTGGTTTGGCTAAGTCCAGTATGAATTCAGAAGTATTTAATTATATAATTCCTAAGCATGCATCCATAGGCAAGTTTCTTGAAGATTGCCAAATCACAAACACTGCTTCAGACAAAGATTGTTTCTTCACATTAGGTGGGAACCGCACAAGCCATCTGCGCCTTGGGCAACTGAGAACACAAAGGGAATTTGATTCAAGATTAAAATGAATAGTTGGTAAATCTTACCCCCCGGAGAAACTATCAGCCAATCGACTAACAGGTGGATTCCTACTTACTGCAAACTAACAGAGGCGTGTGGAACAAGGAAACTTGCCAAAGGTTTCGCCCTGCACGGAATCGACACGGTTCCTCTCGCTTGCGAGGCGAAGACTCTACTACTACGGTACAGGACTCCACAAAGGGTAAAAAACTAGTGTATACCAAACTATTAAACAACGGTGTTAGCGTAACAGCCATGAATCGATGAATTCATTAAGGTATTAAATGTAGAAGTATTGCAAAGTATCTATCACAACAGAGCTAGTTGTACATACGTGCACTCACAGAAGGCAGGACACTACTGCAAGACTGACAAAACTTTCATTTTCATAGCATGGATGTTGCAAAGTCCTCGGCAGAAGTAATGGCAGTCTTTAAGTAGTAACTGCTTTGGTAGGCGAACCCAGCAGTCAGTTTGCACCACATATCGTGTGAGCAGCCGTACAGAAAATGACCAGTTTTATCTGAAGTTTGTGGGCCCCGTTATAGCGCCCCACAAAGTGTCACAGGCCGTTTAACACTGACTTATGAAATGGAGGGGGTGGTGGGGGAAGGTTGGGGGGGGGGGGGGGGAGGGCGGGATTATTGGACTACCGTGATTTACCACGAGCCAAGTATCCCACAAATTCAAAACTCACCTCAATGGACCCAGACTTCACTGTTCTGACTGAATGCCTGCCACATGTTAACAAACGCCCACTTTAAGCCACCTCCTGTGTATATGTGGCAGCAGTCGTCAAGCCTTTGGAAGCAGGCCAGCAGGCAACACTGCAGATAAGCGGTTCTGTTTATTGTATAAAAACTATTTGCACTCAAACCATTTCGAATGCTGTGGGCTAATATTATTGACAGGTGGAAGGACTGATTTATGTGGAAATCTATGGAGGTAATAATTTTTACATTTGATATAGTGTCTTTTCACCTCGTTAAGACGTCACAAAATGCTTCACAGACTATCTTGTAAACTAAGTAACTATGTATTTTGCAGGCGAAATTAGGTATCCAATTGCGCTCAAAAACAGCGATCCATTTGGGAGGATTAATAATAATAATCCTTGCATTTGATAGTGTTTTTCAAGTCTTCTAGATGTCTCAAAAGTGCTTCACAGAATATGCTATAGAGTGAATTGACTGTGCATTTGTGGATGAAACACAGCAGCCAATTGCGCACACAGAAGTGTCCTACACATCGTCGTGGATTGAAATGACCAATTCATTTTTTTTTTCTTCAAAGGATTATTATCAGATGTGTGGAGTAAGGAAACTTGTCTAAGGTTTCACACTGCTTGGAATTAAACCCATGTTTCTCGCTTGCAAGGCGAGCACTCTAACCACTGAACGGCAGGACTCCAAAGTGGTGATTAAGGATAATAATAATCCTTGCGTTTCATATAGCTCATGTTTTTAAGATGTATCAAATCTCTTCACAGAATATACTAAAAAAAAGTGAAATGAGTGCTTATTTTGTGGGCTAAACATATCAGCTAATTGCGCATGGCATCGTCCCAATCAGACAAGGATTGAGCTACCAATTTATTATTGTCCTCATCGAGTGGATGTCTCAGAGATCTGGACCCAAACTGGGGGGGTTGAGATCAAGAGAGGTGGAGGGTAGCGGTTGGAGGGTGGCCCAAAGCGCGATCTTGAGACGTGCCTTGAAGGAGGCAAGGGAGCGAGTGAAGCGTGAGAAATGATAGGTTAAGGCAGAGAGGCTGAAGGCTTGACCACTGATGGTTTGGCAGGCCAGACGAGGGTAGACTATAGCCTGATGAGCAGAGGGAGCTCCTGCATCTCAGGAATGCAGTATTGCCCTGTGGGTCCACATACTGGTTTGCTAGAAGGCCTGAGGAAAATGAGCCGTGAGGTAAATGGTGCTATTTCAGATCCAATTCTATATTGAGAACCATTTAATGCTGCTAAATGTAGCCAATCTCCAATTCATAAAATTGTCACTGAAGCCTGCCTCCATCAATTACTCCACACGCCTAATAATAATCCCTCAAAAAAAACAATAAAAAAAATTGGTCATTTCAATCCACGGCTGTTTGTGGGACAGTGCAATGCGTAATTGACTGCCGTGTTTCCCCCACAAATATACAGTTAATTCACTTTACAGTATATTTTGTGAAGCGCTTTGAGACGTCTATAAGATGTGAAAAGCGCTATATAAAAGTCAAGGGTTATTGACGTGACCCATTGACACCCAAGCAAAAACTCCGTCAAATTCCAATCTCCCCGTCCAAAGGTTGACATACTCCAGATACCCAGACATAACCCCTCTTCCTATTCTACTTCCACAACAACAACTTGCATTTATTTAGCACCGCAAAGCGCTCAGGTTGACACATATGTCCACTCTCATCCTCCAAACTAATTCCAGGATCTCTCTCTCTCTTTTCAACATTGCTCACAACACGAATGTGATTGAGGACAAAGCTGAAATCATGCTCCTAGAGATTTTATATATATATATATATATACACACACACACAGTATATCACATACAGGCAAATTCAGCAAATTATTAAATTTTTAGAAAACTGCCTGATGAGGAGACTCCTTGTTTAAACACGCACAGCACAATGCTACGACTGTTACACCACCAGCCTTTGGAGCCTGATGCTGTGCGAGTGGGAATGTGAGGCAGATGCATCAAAGTGTGCGTTCTGAAGTCTGCATTCCTTTCCTGTTCACCCTGTTCCAAGAAGCCAGACGCCGACCGGGATGGAATTATAAATCGACGGGGAAATGCTATTTTTTCTTCTGAGTTAAGAGAGTTTAATATCGTCTGTGATGTGGCTCATCAAATCTCCACAGGAGCTGGAGTTCGCTCTTGTGTAACCAACTTCAGACACAATTTCAGTTTATTTTTAATTATACATAATAACAATAATAATCTTTGCATTTGATATAGCACCTTATAACGTCGTTGAGACATCTCAAAGCGTTTACAGGACATACTGTAAAGTGAACTGACTGTATATTTTGTGGGTAAAAAGTCAGGTAAGATGATACATTAGCATAATGCTGGGGGATTACTGCATTGTTCTTCAGACAAGTTGTTAACACGGAGGTTCTGTTCAAGTGGATGATAAAGTTCCCGCAGCGCTAATCAAAATAGGAAGGGAGTTTTGTATTGTTGGCCAACAATCTCAGTGGTCTAGCCAAGAATGCTGCAGATAAAATCAATCTTCATGGCTGTTTGTGAGACACAGCTGTACCGAAATTAACTATTCGCCTACAAAGTACACAAGTCACCTCACTTTACAGTATATCCTGTGAAGCGCTTCGAGATGCCTCAACCGAGTGATAAGGCGCCATAATAATAATCCTTGAATTGATAGCTCTTTTCATGTCTTCTAGGCATCTCAAAGCACTTCACAGAATATAGTGAATTGACTGTACATTTCTGTGAGAAAAGCTGCAGCTAATTGTGCACAGCAGTGTCCCACAAACAAATGTGGATTGAAATGACCAATTTTATCATTGTGTTTTTGTTTTGGTATTATTATCAGGCATGTGTGTGGAATAAGGAAACTTGCCCAGGTTTTCGCCCTGACCTGCCTAGATTTGAACACAGGTCTCATGCTTGGAAGGCTGGAGTGCTCTAACCACCGAGCTACAGGACTCGGCAAGTCAGCGTAATCCAGTGCCAGAATGGTTATCAGTTTATGGGAAGCTAGGCTGGCCCAAAGCCTGGTGAGGTTAAGAATCAGTTTCAATTTCCTCCCAATCCACTTAATGAACAGGGTTTGTTGGACTGGACTGTACCCCAGATTTCTCAGCAAAAAGCACATGCCTTCTATCAGTCAGTAATTAGTCACCAATTAGAAGTTACCAAACCACAAAACTGACTGCTTCCTGTGTTTACTGTAATCTTTACCAATCACCTCAGCGACTGTGTTTCCTAGAGATATTTTTACCGAGCTGTTTCCCTGGGGAGGGCGCTATTGAAACTACCTAGTTTTGAATTTGCATAAAATTTGATTGATCCTGTAGCTCAGTGGTTAGAGTACTCGCCTTGCAAGCAAGAGACATGGATTTGATTCCCGGCAGGACAACAACAACAAAATTACATTTGTAGAGCGCCTTTGATGTTGGGAAGACATCGCAACGAAATGTTGGGCAGGTTTCCTTACTCCCCATGCCTCAGTTTACCCAGCAGTAAGTAGAAATGCAGTTGTTAAATCGATTGGTAGATCGCTTTTCTGGACCCTCTTCTAGACATCTCAAAGCGCTTAAAGGAATAAACTGTAAAGTGAATCGAAACTGTATATTTGTGGGTGAAATGTGGCAGCCAATTGCGCTCAGTAGTGTCCCACAAACAGTCATGGATTGAAATGAACAATTTTATTATTGTTTTCTTTTTGGATGGATTATTATTATTATGTGGAGTAAGGAAACTTGTCCAAGGTTTCACCCCGACTTGCCTGGATTCAAACACAGGTCTCATGCTTGTAAGGAGAATGCTCTAACCACTGAGCTGCAGGACTCCACAATAAGCATATACTGATGGTTGAGGAGTCATATTCTACATCAGTGGCTTCCAAACTTTAAATAGTGTGCTCAGCAAAATTTTCGTATTGCCCCCACCTTCCTTCACACTCGGCTCCACGCACTTGGGTCCTCGGCTCCACACGCACTCAGGGGCTCGAGACGCTGAAGCTCCTCGCACCCCCAGCCCCACCTGTTTGGAAACCATTATTCTATACTATTCATTAAGTCTACAGTACACAAGCCTCAGTATATTACACACAAGAGGAGAAATTTGCGGTGTTCGGATGCCCCGAGGAAGGACATTGTGCTGATACAAGGAATATTTATGTACATACAATACGTACACAGAATAATACATACAATGTCACAGAATGTCCCAGTAACACCTCTCCATCTCCCGTCATATGAAATAGCTCAGAGGTTAAATTTGCATTATTCTGCTTCTGCCGAAAAGTAACGCTAACAAGAGAAATTCAGGAACGGCAGCGGTAAATAAGAGGTAAAATTAATCAGAAGCAGAACCTGCGAAAATCAAATGGTAAAAAAAATATATATATATGTATATATATGAACAAATCAAGTAAAGCGAAAACAGCACAATAGGAGATTATGCAACAAATGTGCGCTATCCAGGGGAAAGAACGCCTATACAGTTCACAGGTGTTTGAAGGTCTTGTAGATTAGATTGGTAGTGTGTTGTTTATGATTTTTATGTAGGCTATAATTACCAAGCACTGGTTAAATGTGCTGCGTATGCACGCTTTTATTGTTGCACCCTGTTCCTTGTGCACATAATGTATAATAGCATAGACATGCTGACTGCTATTTGGTGGTAGAGATACACAATATATTAACAAAATGGCAAGAATTCAGTTTGTTCCGAGAGTGCAATTATCAAAGCTTTAGTGACACCGTGAAAGGGGCATTAACTATAGTTTCTTCGGAAAGATCATCTTTGATCACCTTCAAAGCCCTCCACGGCCTCACCCCACCCTACCTGTGCGAAATCCTAATCCCCTATCAACCTGCCCGCTCACTCCGCTCCGCCGGCTCCACTATGCTCCATATCTCCTACTTTCAGTGAAAGTTAAATACATCCACAAAGTGCTTTTAGATGTCTCAACGATATAAGACGCTACATCAAATTCAAAGATTGTTATCGTTACAAAGCTACAACTTTAATGGGAAGAGTAATGCATATGTAAAATAAAGTTACTCGAGTTTCATCATAGTCTCAGACTCCACCCCACACCCACCCACAATGGATAGTCTTAAAATATGTTTAACTTGCTATACCCTAAGTGGTTCAATGCATTTGATTGCCTACAAACTGTCACCACTCTTCACAGTAAAATCCTTTGAAGCATCTCCAAATGACGTGATAAGGCTGTGTGTTATATACAAGGATTGAAATTATTGCTGGATTACCAAGAAGAGCTATTATGATATAGTCCATCATCAGCAAAGAGGGAACAGAACAATAGGTGAACTATAAGCAAATCTATTGCTTCAGAGCCAAACAATACTTCAATAATCCAACAATGCTGCAGGTCAAAATGTCATTCCTTCCCCAATCTGGGTGACAAATGAAGCACAGTGATAAAACGTAAACAACTAAATCGATCACAGCCCTTGCCTGGCTCGAAGAGAGACCTTTTATTTAAGTTACACAAGCTTTCGGACGTGTCTTCCCATTGACGTACAAAGCCTGACCTGGGAGTTCCAGGCACTTGCTCAGATTTCATTTAGATTGTGATAACAAACGACTGGTTCCACAGCATTAACAATTCCAAAAATGTTCTCTCAGGGAGGTGTTGAACCTGTGATGGTTTCTGGTAGGAGTGCCTCACCAGTTTTTGGCACGAGAAGAAGTGTATGTGGAGTCCTGTAGCTCAGTGGTTAGAGCACTCGCCTTACAAGCGTGAAACCTGTGTTCGAATCCAGGCAGTTCAGGGTGAAACCTTGGGCAAGTTTCCTTACTTCACACACACGCCTAATAATACACCTAATAATAATCCCATCCCCCACCCAAAAAATAATAAAATTGATCATTTGAATCCATGACTGTTTGTGGGGACGCTGCTGTGCGCAATTGGCTGTCACGTTTCTCCCGCAAATATACAGTCTATTAACTTTAATATTCTGTGAAGAGCTAGAAGATGTGAAAAGCACCATATCAAATGCAACGATTCTTATTATATGAGGAGGTACATTTGGCAAAGGGCAGAATTGCTGAGCAAAAAAGTTGAACGCTGGGTTGAAATAAATAAAATAAATCCTTGCAGTTGATGAGCGCCTTACTTATGTTGTTGAGTCAATCCAAAGAGCTTCACAGGCAAGCTGAAAGTGAATTGATTGTATATTTTATGGGTGAAACATGGCAGCCAATCATGTACAGCAGTGTCCAGGTAAAGACAGGTAACAACAAAATTTCATATCTGGAGCGCCTTTCACATCAGGAGGACGTCCCAAGGCGCTGAACAGCAAGGTCAGGACCCGAGCAAGGGGGCGGGGCAGGGTAAGGGGGAGAGCAGAGAGTTGGGAGGGCAGCAGAATCCTACCGGTATCCTACTGCTCACAAGGCGAGTGCTCTAACTACTACGTTACAGAATAGACAATCACTTGCAAATATTCGCAGGAAAATCCTGTGAGGCACTTTGAGACAATTTGACAAACTGAGAAGGCAAGGATTATTATTATACTGAGACAGCCTGGAGTCCAGTACCTGGGCTTAGAGAAGATGCGACTAAGTAGAAAATGTTCACAACTCAGAGAAGAGAAAGCTCAAGGGGAGATCCTATTGAAGATCCCAAAAGGTGCAGATAAACTCAATTCTAATAATAATTTGACATAGTCCCACATTACGTCATCTAGATGTCCCAGAGCTACTCTCAAATGTTGACCGAAGTGAAGTGGCTGTGTATCATAGGTGAATGAAGCAGCCCAATTTGCACACTATGATGTTCCATAAACAACCAGGATGAAGTGAATCATCAATTTGATCTAAAATGCTGCACGTGGTTTAATAAGCAACCCAGAACAAAGGGACGTGGGCTCAAGCTCAGAAGAGGGGAGGTGAACAAAGTTCAAATACAATTACTTTATCCGAGGCTGACGATTATGTGGAATAAGACTAACCAGGAGGCAGATTCAAGAAGGAGTTAAAGATAGTTATTTATTTGTCAAATGATTTAATTCAGGGGTATAAGAAATAGCTTAGTGTAAGATTATACATTATTTGTTTAAGTGTGGAAGCAGCCAGATCGAGCACAATAGGCTTTTGCAGCGTTGTGCATTCCTCTGGGTAAACTGCCTTTTCTGACATGTTCTATAAACTGGAGATAATAGACAGAAGATTCCCAACTTGAATGGACATGCCTTATACAAAAAAAAACTACAGCTGTCTTTCTGCACTTGGAAACAACTAAAGGGAAAAAAGACTTTTACAGTGGGGCAAAACTGTAGGCGACTTTCCTTTCTCCACATGCCTGTTTACATGTGGAGTAGTAAGTAGGAATCTGGTTGTTTGTCAGATCATTCATTGTACCAGGGTAATAATCCCTAAAAGTTTTTGGTCGTACAATACACGGCTGTTTGTGGGACACCACTGTGGTTGCCACATTGGTCACCACATTTTGCCCATAAAATATACAGTCAACCCATTTTACAGTACGTTCTGGGAAGCACTCTGAGGTACTTTAATAACATGATAAGGTGTTATCGTAAATGCAAGGATTATTATTATAATAATAGCTGAGCAGCTATTTCTAGGATTCTTTGACTGAGAAGATACTATTGACAATGAAATTCGTTTTCTCCCAGCTCAGCCAGCATCAGCAGTGACCCGACACGGATGAGAATGTTTCTGAGTGGCTGATGCATTCGATTTCAACTAAATCAACGCATGCACTTGTGTAAAGCTCCCTGTGGAAGCTTACTCAGAAATTTAGACTTAAGCATCCGCTTGAAGCTCAATGAATAAAGACGCGACTGAGTGCTGTTCTTTTTGAAGATTTATACAGTCGTTGTGCTGTATTTAGTTTGAAAAATAGCAACAACAACTTACATTTGTATAGCACAATTCACGCCAGACGGAGTCTTGGACCGCTTATAAAGTAAAGTATTAATTGCCTAGTAAAAGTTACTACTGGTACTTCACGTTAGTTAATAATTCATCAATAAGTCCGCCTTAACTCCCCAGAGTCAACTCTGGTCAGTTTAATGTTGATTGTTGGCAGACTGCTCTGTATTCTACAGGTCCAGGGTCTGTTTTAAGTGCCGCAGATAAAAAGAGAAGCTTAGGAGCAGCGAGAGAAGTCGCCTTTTGATTTCTGTAAGCAGCGGGAGGTTAATCATTCACAAAACGACAACTTGCATTTACCCAGCGACCCTCATTCAGCATAGCATTCCCGAGCGCTTGGCAGTGGTGCAGCACGATGCCGAGCCAGGGGAAGGTGGAGCTCCGGTAGCTCAGTGGTTAGAGCACTCGCCTTACATGCGTGAGACCTGTGTTCAAATCCAGACAGGTCAAGGCGAAACCTTGGGAGTAAATCCTTACTCCACACACTTAAAAATAATAATAATCCCCCCCCAAAAAAACACAATAATAAAATTGGTAATGTCAATCCATGACTGTTTGTGGGGGAAGCTGCTGTGTGCAATTGGCTGCTGCGTTTTGCCCACAAATATACAGTCAATTCACTTTACAATATATTCTGTGAAGCGCTTTGAGACGTTGATAAGATGTGAAAAACACTATATCAAATGCAAGGATTATTATATTTATCTGTTCAGGTAGGATTTCACATGATTCAAAAAAGGAGTGAATTTCTCCTGGTGTCCAAGCCATTAATCACACAGGTGATTAGGTTGTTCGCTTTTTGAGAGACTTGTGAAACTCTTTGTGGAAATTTAACTGTATAGAATGGGCGCTCTATCATGTGTGAAGTTTGTAAGGATCCTTATAAAGTAATTGTATGAATTGACTTTAAAATATGAACGTGTCGATTTCAAGATCCTCACACTTGTCTTCAAATCCCTTCCTCTTCGACTTGCTTACTTCCCAACACAGTTTACGCCTGAAGATCTTGTTTTAACTTACGGGCATCTCTCTCTCCCCCCCTTCCCCCTCCCACCCCCCCACACTCGTCGTGGTGCTCCGCCACCGTCAAGCGCTCTGAGACACTAGTTTGGCTTGAGGGACGATGTGTAATGTAAGTTGCTCCTCTTATCAGAGCCAGAAGATAAGTCCCAAAATAAAACTGCACACCTGGACCCAAAATGCAATCCTCAACACTATGTTGCAACCGGTCAACTTGTGTATCAAGAGAATAAAGTAATCAGAACTTTGACCGGGTTCCACATTACACTCCAAAGTAGTCACTTTACATGCTTAAATGTCCATTGAAACAAAGAGCACAGTGTAAATAACTGAAGTAAAGTGTTGGGTGCTTGCAATAGGAGCTTGCATGAAACTCGAAGCTAAGTGAAGTAGAAGAGATTGTACAAGCTTTTATCAAGAGAGCTCTCTTTGGTAGCTGAGGTTCTAAGATCGTGCACTGGTAACATATACTCCTTGGAAAAGCCTACAAGTTGATTCCGCACTCCCTTGAGTATATATTGCAAATGTATATGAATTGTGTCTTGACAACCATTTTGGTCAGAAAGGCTCACTGTCTTGCAACGTTCCCTAGCATTGTTCTCATTGCTCTCTTGATCTTTTGCCCCTCTGGAAACCTCTCCCCCCAACCTGATCAATCTATGGTCAATTCCACCCCTCCTCCACGCCCTCTCCCTTATTCAGGGTCCGACCCATTCTTTGTTCATACTAGGAGCTGCTTAAAACAAACAGGAGGACATCGCAAGGAGCTGGTCAGTCAGTGTTTCGGACCCAAGCTAGGGATCGGAACTGGGGAGAGTGAGCATCCGATGCGCGCGCACACTTTACTGTGTATACTCGACGTGAGTCGTGGCGTCTTAACAAAGTCGCATCGCTGAAAATTGTAGTTTGAAAATTTACCTTTCTCATCATGGGGAAAAGAAGCCCCGTATGGGACTACTTTGAAAACAAGGCAGTCAGTAATGGTGTGTATAGATGTACAGTTTGCAAGGTCTTGGTTAAGACATCTGATTCGAGCACGAGCAACCTGCGACAACACATTAAGCAGCACCACCCCGCCCAGCACGCTGCCCTCAGAGCGAAATCATTGTCGACAACAGCAGGAAGTCAAACCAGCGCTTCGGAGAAAGCGACAGGTAGTGGGGCCAGTGCAGCTCAAACAATTCCTGTTTTATTTAAGAGGAGAACATTGTACCAGAGAGGGGACAAAAAGTGGCAAAGTATCACGAACGCTGTCACTTTTTGCATAGCAAAGGAGAGCTTGCCAATGGCGAAGGACATTAATTCAGACTTCAGACTACATAAAAATAAGTGGCATTTTGTGGCTGTAAGTGTTATTTTTGTGTGTGAGAGAGTTAGAAGCCAGATTATCACTGCTTCTATGTGTGTGTCTAGTCAGACACACACAGCAGTGATAATCTGGCTTCTAACTCTAACAGTCAGACTGTCTGTCTCTCTCTTTTCTATTGTAATAGATCTCATTTACACGTGGACATTACATGCTAGTTTCAAGCAAGAAATGGAGGAGAATAAATCTCTAGATTTTGTTTTTGGTGTGTGTGTGTTCTATTTTGTGTTTAGAGATGGAGGGAGAGAAGGAGAGGGGGAAAGTTGGGAGAGAAGGAGAGAGGAAGAGAGGAGAGGGAAGGAGAGAATGAGAGGGGGAAAGGAGGGAGAGAAGGAGCGAGGGGAAAGGAGGGAGAGAAGGAGAGAGGCGAGGGAGGGAGGGAGAGAAGGAGAGGGGGAAAGTTGGGAGAGAAGGAGAGAGGAAGAGAGAAGAGGGAGGGAGAGAAGGAGAGGGTGAAAGGAGGGAGAGGAGGAGCGAGGGGAAAGGAGGGAGAGAAGGAGAGAGGAAGAGAGGAGAGGGAGGGAGGGAGAGAAGGAGAGGGGGAAAGGAGGGAGAGAAGGAGCGAGGGGGAAAGGAGGGAGAGAAGGAGAGAGGGGAGGGAGGGAGAGGGGGAAAGTTGGAGAGAAGGAGAGAGGAGAGGGAGGGAGAGAAGGAGAGGGGGAAAGGAGGGAGAGAAGGAGCGAGGGAAAAGGAGGGAGAGAAGGAGAGAGGGGAGGGAGGGACAGAAGGAGAGAGGGGAGGGAGGGAGAGAAGGAGAGGGGGAAAGGAGGGAGAGGAGACAGGGAGGAGGGAGAGGAGAGAGGGAGAGTGGAGGGGGAGGGAGAGAAGGAGAGGGGAAAGGAGGGAGAGAAGGAGAGAGGAGAGGAGGGAGAGAAGGAGAGGGGGAGGTAGGGAGCAAACAACATCGTATAATTCAACAGACCTTGACACCAACATTACAAACTTTCTGGACCTAGAGCACGCATTTCGAAATGTGCGTGCACCGCGACTGCGCGCGCATCGTCAGTGCGGACGCACCGTCAATGCGCGCGCACCGCGACTGAGCGCGCACCATAAATGCGCGCACGCCATCAATGCACGCGCACTTCGAATGCACGCGCATGCGCAGTATAAAAACTCGATAGATCGGTTTAAGCAGGTATGAGCAAACCGATATATCCATATCCGGAAAAATCCCATATCGCCGTTCCCTAGTAACCAAACTATTATTTCCTACAAGAAATCCATCTTGTTTGTCTTGGAAAACAAACAAGACATTCCGAATTAAGAGTGAATTTATGCAGAAAAGGAGAGAGCATGAGAGAGAGAGAGAGAGAGAGAGCATGAGTACATGTCAACATACAAGCTTGAAAGCTTTCAAATGAGGCCAATAATGGAATCTGAAATATTTCGCAGGCAACACCTCAAGAACAGAATACGCAAACTCACGGCTGTTGGTAACATCCAGCTGCACCTCTTTCAAATCAGTTCAAAAGAGGACAATTTAGGAATTCCATAACACAATTTGGGAACAATTAAAAAGCTTTTGCTCCCTAAAACAATCTCCTAATATTTAGATAATTTTCACTTTTTAAAAAAAATTTGCATTGTTTCCAGAGAGAGAGATGTGATAGGGAGTAGGATTTACTGGTCCTATGTTTCTTGCCCAGAAAGAGCTGTTAAAATCCAACACCTGAGATTTGGAGTTCCGCCAACTAGCAGTCACGTCACCAGCTCTTTTATACCATTAATAAATAGTCTCTTGAAAGTTTCTGTGTCGTGCGCTGCGCCACCCAGCTTTCAAGGGATTATCCAACAGAGGATTCCAGAATTGGATTCCACTATTTGCTTTCACAATGCTCTCTTTCTCACTCAGCAGTGAGACATAGCTGGGAATCTTCAGCTCCGATTTAACTCCAGCAGAAAGATACGAGCCAAGGTTTCGACAACAACTTGCATTTATAATGCACGTATAATCACGTAGGGTAGCGTCCCAGAGCACTTCTTGCATTTGATATAGCGCCTTATCACCTCGTCGATATGCTTCAAAGCGCTTCACAGATTACATTGTAAAGTGTAGTGACTGTATGTTGTGGACGAAATGCGGCAGCCAATTGTGCACAGCAGTGTTTCCCATAAGCAGTCATGGATTGAATGACCAAATGGTTACAAAAAAATACCACCGGAAAAGTGATCCCCCGATTGACAAACAACTAGGTTCCGACCTACTCCTAAGGTAAACAGAGGCTTGTGGAGTAATGAAAGTTGCCCAAGGTGCCACCCTGCTTAGGAATCAAACGCTGGTCTTCTCGCTTGCGAGGGGAGAGCTCTAACCACTATGCTACTCGACTAGTATGTTCTTTAGCTCGATCAATTAGTAAATGTCAAACATATTATAAGCCAAAGTGATGCTTGCGTCCAGAACCAGGACACATTTAAAAATAACTCCCGCTGCTGTTTTCAAAATCTCTGATCCAGATAAGATAATCCCTAGAAAATTATATTTTCTGGACGGCTATCTAGGTTACTCTTTCATTTCTTTTCCGCATCCCCCTCTCCAATCTTTCCTTTCACCCCCTTCATTTTATTCCTTAACCATTTTACTGAGGTCAGGGTATCTGTATCGTCCTTTGATCATTCGGACAGCAAAGTAAGTTTTTTAAATTAAAAATTCCCTCATTTAGTCTAGAAACATAGGCTATTCAATCCCTCAAGCCTGTTCCGCCATTCTTTAAAATCATAGCTGATCTGTACCTGAACTCCAAAGACCCTCCCTTACCCCATATCCCTTGATTCCCTGACCTAACAAATATCTATTCACCCCAGTCTAAATATTTAAGATGACCTTTCGGACTATAATTTGACATTCATCCTGATTTTAAAAAAAACCTGGCTAGATTTCAGACTCTATCCCGTGAAATCCTGGACGTGACCCCCGTCATGTAATTACAAAATGTAATTTTGTTGTTATGTGCTGGAAATATGTAGTGTTTCAATAGATGGAGAGCAGAAGGATATCTGCACATTGCACAACATACACTGCCACGATGCAAGGGTTTTGATGGGTTATTTATCAACAAGCGCTTGGGGACGCTCTCCTGACATGAGATTGCTCAGCATAAATGTAAATTTTGCCATTGGTAACTCAATCTAGAACTCCCTTACAAACCTAAGTAAATCTACCAGAACATTATTTTGCTTATTATATACTTGTACAGTACTCAAACGATTTCCGTATGAGATGTACAACACTGGGAAATAAATAAATCATGTTAAAACAAGAGTTTGTGGCATTTTATATAATTTAAATTATATATATAGCATTTTAAATAGTTATTTTATTTACAATAACTTAAAATTCCAGTTTATACTCGTCTTTTAGTCCGCAACTTGATAAAAAAAAAGTCATTTGGTAAAAGTACCCTGACCTCGGATGGAAAAGTTCATTTCTTAATTAATACACGAATATCCTTTTTTTAATTAAAAAAACAAGAGTCACGGCGGCTACTTTTAAATGCTTTTAAACTCCCCAACCCCCAAAAAAACATTTGTCAAAGTCGTTTTCAACTCACCCTTTTGATTTTGTTTTTTAGCCATCTCGAACTTTCAGATGTAGAGCCGAGAAGATTTTTTTTTGGGGGGAAAAATGGGGTTGGAAGTAAGGTTTTTTTTGTGTGGGTGTGGAGGATGGGGGGGAGAGGGAGAAGATTTGAAGCAGAAGATCAGCAATAACTCTTTATCACTCAATTCCCAACCGGAGGAGAGGCAGTTTCTTGTCTAGAGATGTTGTCTTCTTCTAAGTTGTTGCTGTTGTCTTCTTGGTTAACTCCCTCTGCAAAGTCTACAGACCCTGGAATTCAATGTAAAATAAACTGGGGTCAAAACTTTTGTCCACTCACTCACTGACTGACTGACAGATTCAGGTTATCTATATTTTTTCCCCTCCACAATGAAAATCCTGCAAGTTTACAGTCAATTCCCCCCCCCCACCCCCCTTTTTCTCTCACTGCAGATTTTACAGGAATTTTCTTTTTGCCCCTAAAACGCAAAACATAAGAGAAATCTAATTATCAAGCCTCTCTCTCCACTCCACCCCCACCCACCCTATAAGCCACATACACACAATCCTTTCTTCTGAGGAGGTTGAGCAGTAAAGAGCCAGTCCGTACTTTTCTTTATTTTAGTCTCACAATCCCCTCTAGCACTTTTGCTCTCTTTTATATACACACACAGCCAACCCTCCCTCCCCGTCACACACTCAATCTATTTACCTCCCCCACCCACCCCACACACTTGGAAGAGATCTAAGCGATTCTTCTCTTTTCTTATTGAACGAAAACAAAGTGTTCCCCCCTCTTTCTCTCTCTCACTCCCTTCCTCTCACTCTCCTCACTCCCTTTCTTTCTCTCTCCCCTTCCTCACTCAACTCTCCCCCCCCCCCCTAACTATCTCACTCTCCTTCCCTACCTCACTCTCCTCCACCCCTCCCCTACACCCTCTGCACTCCTCTTCCTCTCTCCCTTCTCTTTCTCTCTCACTCCCCAACCCCCCCCCCACCCCTTCCTTTCTCTCTCTCCCTTTCTATCTCTCTCCTCCTTTCTCCTCACTCCCTTTTTGTCTCCCCCCCCCCCCTTCTCTCACTCAACCCCTTCCCCCCCACTCCCTTCTCTCTCACTCAACCAACCCCTTTCCCTCCCCCCCCCCACTCCCTTTCTTTCACTCCCCCCCCACCCCTTCTCTCACTCCCCCCACCCACTCCCTTTCTTTCACTCCCCCCCCACCCCTTCTCTCTCCCCCCACCCACTCCCTTTCTTTCACTCCCCCCCCACCCCTTCTCTCACTCCCCCCCACCCACTCCCTTTCTCCCTCTCTTCCCTTTCTCTCCCTCCCCTTTTAACTCGCCCCCCCCCACCACCCCCTCTACCCTCCTCTATAGATAGATAGATATCTATATAAATAGGTATTTTTAAATAAAATATATTATAAACCGAGAGAAAGAAAACACACACACACACACAAGTCGGGCGACGGTCAGCAGTCACTCTGAGGGACGGACAGGAGAGGCAGGGAACCGAACTCGCAGCCACCCGGCGCTCCCGCCTCTCTCGCTCCCGGACGTCACATCCTGCTGACGGCCCGAGCGGAGACCGAACGATCCCGAGCGCTTTCGGAACCCGAGCCCGAACCTCGCCGGAAATAACCGAGCCCGGCCCGAAGTGCCTTCGGGGTTTCGCGCGTGCGCGGAAACGTGCGTAGGCGTCGTTTGACAAGGCGGGAGGGGAGGGACGATGCGCGCCGAACGATGTCGACGGAGAAAGCCGAGTGGTTTCCGAGGCAGGCCGGAGAAAGCCGAGTGTTTCCGAGGCGGGGAGGCACGCGGTCCGAATTCAAACCTAACGGTTTTTAACGTTCATTTTTGGCGCCACAAATCGACGCCCTTCTCCGTTGCCTGACGCGATTTTTTATGGGCGGGGGGCGCGGGTAAGTGGAATAATTAATTAATTACTCGTCGAAAAAGTCTTATATACTACGGAGAAATGTCGCCACAATCCGATAGTAATAATACTCAATGACTTGCGACGTCCTCCCGACGTGAAAGGCGCTTTATAAGTGTTAATATTAATTCGCCCACAAAATACACAGTCACTACACTTTATAGTATAGCACTCCGAGGAGTTTCAACGACATGATAAGGCGGTGGATCAAGAGGAACGATTATTATTATTATTAATAATATTATTATTAACCCTCCCAGAGCCTGAAGAGCTTCCTCGGAGAAACGGCTGTCAACAGTGATAGTGACTGTGAAGTAATAATAAATAATAATATCAATGCTAGTCCTTTACATTTCCTCCAGCGACTCACGGCGCTAAGACGCGTCAGGGTGCCAAGCGAGAATTCCTGATAAGTTGTTGTGACTGTAATACTCATAGTACAACAATATTAATCCTTCCATTTGACGTGAAAAGTGCTATATCAAACGCAAGGGTTATTATTATTAGATATAGCACTTTTCATGCCTTCTAGACGTCTCAAAGCGCTTCACGGAATATGCTGCAGAGTGAATTGACTGAGTATTTGTGGGAGAAACTTGGCATCCCTGCAAACAGCCGTGAAGTGAGCAACCTATAGTAGGAGGGAGACAGATATAGATATATATATAGAGAGAGAGATACAGAGAGAGAGAGTGAGGTACAGAGATGCATAGAGAGATAGAGATGCAGACAGACAGAGTAAAAGATGCATACAGAGACATATTAGACCAGTGGTTTCCAAACTGTGGGGAGCACCTCTTTTGAGGGGTGCATAGAATTGGCTGGTGGGTGGGTGGGGGGGGGGGGGGGGGGCAGGGGTTGGGAGCTTTAGAGTCTCGAGCCCCCAATTGTGGAGCCGAGGATCCGAGAGTGTGGACCTGAGTGTGAAGGAGTGGGGGGAGGTGGGGGGGGCGCGACGAAAACTCTGCTGAGTTAGGATATTAGTGTATTAGAATAATTAGAATTAGTGCTCTGGTAATTTATCAGTCTCTAGCTTTTCTAGCATCGCTAGCATCTCTAGCTGACGATACTGAGTGTGTTCCCCCTGATTTTCCAAATAGTTCAAAAATTTACTTATTATAAGTAATAATGCGAGTGGTGCGAGTGGTGAAGTTTGGAATGGGCACTCATGCAGTGACACACACCTGCCAGCAGGTGGTACCATTGCTTTTATGACTAAAAAGTCAACAGGACCCAGGCACAGGTTGCTGTTAGTATACATATGGAATATGTGGGCAAGCCCACAGCATAGCTAAACCCCCCAAATAATCTTTGTATTTGATATAGCACCCATAGAGGTTGCTAAAGCATCTCACATGCAAATGTTGCCACGTGAGTGACATATTCATAGGCGTATAATAATAATCCTCGTATTTTGATACAGCGCTCTTAACGCCTTCTAGACGTCTCAAAACGCTTCACAGAATATGCAGTACTGTAAAGTGAATTGACTGTATATTTGTGGGAGAAACGCGGCTTGCGCATAGTGTCGCACAAACGACCAATATATTATTGTTTATTTAGAGGGATTATTATCAGGCATGTGGATTTAGGAAACCACCCACCTGATAATAATCCCTTGGAAAAAAAAAGTTTCACCCTGCCCTGGGAACGAATTTAGGTCTCTCGCTTGCAAGGTGAGTGTTCTAACTACTGAGCTACTGAACTCCACCTGAGGGGGAATCCATCTTACACATTGTTACATATCTCAACCATCTTACACTGTTCAGGAAACATCCATGAAGTGAATGGCCGGCTAAACTGATGGTTCAACATTTCATCCAGGAAGAAGGCATCAATGACAATGCACCAAGTACCATACTGGAGTAGCTTGCTGTACAATGAACTCTCTGCCTCCTCGTCCTCATCCTCCTTGACCTGTCTGCTGCATTCGACACAGTCGATCACACCATCCTCCTTCAACGTCTTTCCTCCCACCTCAACCTTCAAGGCACAGTCCTTGACTGGTTCCATTCTTATTTGACCCACCGTTTACATTTTGTTTCTTCCAACGGTTTTTCTTCAAACGCCCGCACAGTTTCTCACGGCATCCCTCAGGGCTCTGTCCTCGGTCCCCTCCTGTTCACCCTTTACACGCTCCCTCTGGGCGACGTCATCCGCAAACATGGGGTAAATTTCCACATGTATGCGGACGACACCCAGTTGTACCTTTCTGCCTCATCCCTCAACCCCAAGACCATCGATGTTCTGACAGCATGTCTGTCCGACATCGAGTCCTGGACGAGGGACAACTTTTTGCAATTGAACGTGAGTAAGACCGAGGCCCTCCTGATTGGCTCAAGCCAGCGCCTCCGCACATCGGGCGCTGCCAGCCTCAATATCCAAGGCTGCACTCTCCACCTCACAAAGCCAATCAGGAACCTCGGCATCATGTTCAATCAAAAACTCTCCTTCCTCCCCCACATCCGCGCCTTGACCGGCACCGCTTATTTCCACCTGCGCAACATTGCCAGGCTCCGCAATTATCTTACCCCCCACGCTGCCGAAACACTCGTGCACGCGTACATCACCTCACGGCTGGACTACGGAAACTCTCTCCTCGTCGGCCTCCCCAGTTCCTCCATTCACAGGCTGCAGGTCATCCAAAACTCTGCAGCCCGTGTACTATCCCGCACCCGCCTCCGCAACCTCATAACCCCCACCCTCGCCCGTCTCCACTGGCTCCCCATCCTCCAGAGGATCGAGTTCAAGATCCTCGTCCTCACCTACAAGGCCTTACACGGCCTTGCCCCGCCCTATTTAACCGATCTACTCTCCCCCTACACACCCACCTGGACCCTCCGTTCAACAGGACTTGGCCTGCTCCAAGCCCCCCGCCCGAACCGCCCCACCATCGGAGGCCGGGCCTTCAGTTTCTCCGCTCCCACCCTATGGAATGCCATCCCTCAATCCCTCCGTTTCGCCTCTTCCCTTTCCTCTTTCAAGGCCGGTTTGAAGACTTTCCTCTTCGATCGTGCCTTTTGTTCCACCCCGAACTCTTTTACCTCCCCTTCGTGTTTCACCCCTTCCCAAACACTCCCCTCTCAGCTCGGGTCACACGCCTCCTGTGCAGTGCCTTGGAACGTCCTCCCAACGTGAAAGGCGCTCTATAAATGCAATTTGTTGTTGTTGTTGTTGTTGAACTCTAGTCCCGATGTGACGCTTCAACCCTTTTGACTCAGAGGTGAGGGTGCAACCAATTTCTTTCCACTTGGGAGATTTTTGGTATTGATAGGTACACGCCAAATACTTCATGTAAAAACTTCTGGAGAATATAAATGAACACGCAAATAAATATTGAGTTGGTATGAAGCTGTTCTGAAAGTGCTCTCTTGCCTTGAGAATTGTGTTCTCCTGAACGTAACGCTTGGTTGCCTTCATGAGTTGCTACGTTTTGCTCCAGCTCACTGAGCTGTTTTAGTCCCCCAAAAATGTACGAGATTGAACAGATTTTGCTCTGATAAAAACAGGCTCATTTATACAGATGGAAAGAGGAAATGGCCTGATGGGTTTCACTGTACGTTATTTTGCAACAAGGTTAATTTGGCAGAGCTGACAAGCAGACTGAGCAAAACAAAATAGTTACAACATAGCACGGTGAACTTCAGAGATCTCGATTAAATCTAATTCTGAAACAATCACATAATTTTAATATAGAAAACCAATTTATATCCACCTCACCCATGCATTAATACTGAACTACAAAACCGTAATCCAAGCATACAATGTTCCCAGAATATGCTGTTCTAATGCTCAGCACATTAACTCCGGTGCAGCCATTGCTGGAGTTGACCTTGTAGCTGCCTGATGCCTCGGTTATTCAGTAACTGAGTCCAAGTCTGGGGCAGGTCCTGGGTTTGCCAATCTGGGGGTTAATTACCAAGGGCAAAAGCAGTTAGCATTTCTGCTCCCGAGTACAATACCACTGTGCAGTGCTCCCTGCTGGAGATGCACATGGTTGGCAGTTGAGGACATTTTGGCCAACAATCCTCATGTTTAATTTTTCCGGTCGCTGTTTTGGCCAGAGGATGGATTATTTCCTTTTGTCTCTAAATTTGGAGGTGGGTGGGCGTTTGACCATAAAAAGCCTTCAATGTAAAGTTTCTGGGGGAGGAAGTGTTCTATTTAAGCAGACAAGCACTTATTAATAATAAAAATAATCCTTGCATTTGATGTAGCGCTTTTCACGTCTTCTCGACTTCTCAAAGCGCATCACAGAAATGATTGTAAAGTGAATTGATTGTATAATTTGTGGGCGAAACGCAGCAGCCAATAATTAATTAATAATCAGGAGTCGTGGATTATTCATAATAATAATCTTGCATTTGATACAGAGCCTCACTTTGTCATTGATACGTCTCAATGCGCTTCACAGAATATGCTGTAAAGTGTAGTGACCGTGTATTTTGTGGGTGAAACGTAGCTGCCAATTGCGGACAGCAGTGTCCCACAAACTGCTGTGAATTGAAGTGACCAAATTTTTCTTTGGTGGAATAGTATACTTAAGTGTTTTAAGTGTGCTGGCAGGTACAGAATTTGCCAGGTTTCCATTTTCAACCTCTGCCACTACATTTAAGGCCTTTTCCCCTCCAATATAAAACTGTTATGACTTATTTGGGAAATGACTCTGCTTAGTTCAGGTAATTTGCAGTGAGACGTTACAAAGGTTACTACAACATTAAAGTGTCTTTGCATTCTTCGGCTTTGTGAGTATTTCATACGCTGCTCGAATCTCAAGAAATTGTTGTTCTGCTTCATTTAAGTTGTGACGGTTGTGGTCGGGGTGCCAGCGTTTCACCATCACTCTGTAGCTCTTGTTGATATCTTCCAGAGTAGCTTCATTTTGTAATCCCAGCACCTGAAGGATAGAAATTGCAAAAATATGGCAACACAAAAAGACCTCCATTCCCCTGTAAGATTATAATAATATTAATCCATGCATTTGACACAGGCACCTTATCACAGCTTCCAGTCTTCGCAAACTGCTTCACAGAATACACTGTAAAATGAATTGACCGTATATTTTTGGGGTGAAACGCGGTAAACCAATTCCTCACAGCAATGTCCCACGAACAATCGTGAGAAGGAATTACCCCTGGAAAAGCGAATCTGGTGATTGGCACTTATTATAATAATGTCAATAATAAGTCCCTAAAAATCACAAAAATGGGAATTGGTCATTTCAATCCACGACTGTTTGTGGGATACTGCTGTGCGCAATTGGCTGCCACGTTTCGCCCACAAAATATACAGTCAATTCACTTTACAGTGTATTCTGTGAAGCGCTTTGAGACGTCAATAGGACGTGAAAAGCGCTATAACAAATACAAAGATTATTATTATTATACATAAAATGATATTGACTGAAATAATCTTTCTAAAGTATTTATTTTCTGCTCTCTGATATGTTTTTCATGCTAAGCACCACCTCCAGCTGCACCTTGGCCTCTACCAGTGTGGCAACGCCCTTGTGTGACGTTGCCTTTGATTTTGCTTCTTTTCTTCTTTTCCCTCTCCCCACAGTGGAATGAATCACAGAGGTTGGCAACTCACCATCTATTTGAGAATTGCAAATGCAACCAGCCTATTACATACTACTGTGGGAGCTATTGATGGATTCAAAGTCAGGATGCCTCGGGAAGTTCTTCAACCAAATTACATTAATCTAGCAGTGAAGAGGCAGCAGATCCAAAAATCTGTTTAACAATATTGATTTATGTGGAATATAAACATTGGTAGGGACTAGTTAAGTTGAATGTGTTGGTAGCATGCATCTTTATTATTAATAAGCGCTTTGAGACATCTAGAAGATGTGGAAAGAGTTATATCAAATGCAAGGACTATTAATTGTAGAATTATACAGCACACAGGAGGCCATTCAGCCCATCGTGTCTGTGCTGGCCCTTTGAAAAGAGCTGTCCAAATCAATCCCACTCCCCCACTCTCCCCATAGCCTTGCAAACGTGTTCTCCCCTAATAATTATCTAATTCTTAAACGTTATTATCAAATCAGCTTCCACTGTTTCAGGCAATGTACAGATCCCACCAACTCACTGCATGAAAAACATTTCTCCCTGACCTCCCCTCTATTTCTTTTATCAAATATTTTAAATCACTGCCCTCAGGTTACTGACCCACTCGCCAGTGGAAATAGTTTCTCTTTGTTCACCCTGTATAATCCCCTGATAGTTTTGAAAACTTCTATTAAGTCTCCTCTTAACCTTCTCTGCTACAACGAGAATAATAAGACTGTCTGTGTCCTTTTGCAGTCGGCTACTTGTCCTCCTCACTGTTTATAACTTTTCCCAGCTTTGTATCATCTGCACACTTGGAAATGCTGTCCCCAAACTGTCAATTGTTTTCAAGTTACCTCATAAGCCAGCTTCTTCCGTTCAGTTTGAATGGCAGAGACAGAATCAAATATCTTGGCCCACTCCTGGTTGTACTCGTAGCTCAAGTGGATCCCACCTGTAAATAGCTTCCACATATGGTATGGGAGCAGGAGTGTGGAATCCAGAAAACCACTGATGGAAGGGAATATCCGGAGCGAGTCTAGGATCAGGCCGATGGTCTCTGCGATGTAAGTGATGGTAACCGTGGTGTTGTAGAACACACAGTAGAAAATTGGCATGGTGAACGCTAGGCAAGCTAGCCCCAGCCTATAGAGACGCACCTTTAGGTTGTCTTCCACGTGGCTCGGAGTCTGATACTGACGGCATTGAGCAGAAGTAATTGTGGCAACAATACTGATGGGTATTGTTGCGATGGGTCGTCCATAGAAAATGGTGGATGTAATAATGGAGGCAAGCATTGTTTTCCCAACATCGGAGGTCTCCTCCCCAGCATTGGCAACCAGGTGAACGCCAAGTGTGACTGACAAGGGCAAAGCAAAGATGTAGAAACTACTCAATGACGATAGACCTATGAGAGCGACCATGCCAAAGTAAATACCAACCGCTAACTGGCCAAAAACACGGCTCATGTTCATCGATGGTTGTTGTCTTTTTTGTCTATTCATGTACCTTGGGGGTTTGTTAGAATTTTCGACGTAATTTGGCAATCGCCCAAATTCCCTGAGCCACCCTACTCCAAATCCCCCAAACGTGACTATCCATAGTAAGGCGTGACTATCTCTCCTCAGGTAGACATGATGAAGGCCAAAGAGTCCTCCAAATCCCCAAAGGACATAAGTGATCCACAGACTCTTTGCCATCCTCAAGGTGTGAATCAGTTGCCAATCTTCCTGTAAGCTACTATTAATATTGTTCACTTTTGCTGATTGAGATTGAGTATGGAATTTAGATTTCAAACATAACATTCAACAGAGAATTTGATGGGATCATTGCGTGGGTTCATGTTTGGAATATGTCATCAGCCCAGTCCTTCTCTATTGCACCAGCTGCGGAGGAATAAAGAAAGCAGGAACTAAGTGAATTAAATTGCATTCAGATTCCCATATAGTCAATATTATATAGTCAATAAGTACAACACCATGCATTCATATATAACACCCTTCATTAGAGGGAATGGCTCAGAGCGCTTAACAGGGTTGGAGCTTAAAGCTGAACTGGGGAAAAGGGTCCTGTAGTCATGATGGAAGAGAAAGGTGTGATCTGTAGGTGGAGAAGGAGGAGGCAAAGCGTAAGGATTGAGGCAGAGAGTACCATAGTTTCTAGGCTTAGTGACTGAAGACGTGTATGCCAATGTTGGAATGGAGGGGATGAGACACATGCAGAAAGCTGGAACCAGCTGAGTGATAGGGGCTGGCAGAGGTGTGGGGCGTAAGCTGGTTGGAGAGATAAGGAGGTGTCAGGGAGTGACTTGATTTGCAAGTGGAAGGACCTTGAAATTGATGCTTTCCACCATAGTGAAGTCTGGCAAAGACGAAAATGATTGGGATGCAGGTGAGGATATGGGTGGCATTGTGTTGAATCAATTGGATTTGATGAACGGTGGAGCAGGGGAGTGAATAAATAATAATCCTTGCCTTTGATATAGCGCTTTTCACATCTTCTAGATGCATCAAAGCACTTCACAGAATATACTGTAAAGTGAATTGACTGTATATTTGTGGGTGAAATGCGGCAGCTAATTATGCACAGCAGCGTCCCCCATAAACAGTCATGGATTGAAGTGACCAATTTATTAATTGTTTTTGAGGGATTATTATTGGAGGTGTGAGGAGTAAGGAAACTTGCCCGAGGTTTCGAACTGGTGGGAATCAAACCCAGGTCTCTCACTTATGAACACTAAGCGCACTGAGCTACAGTACTCCACAAGTGAAGTGGCTATTGGAAAAACCAAAGTACAATCCAGATAAAAGCAAGCTTTGTTGCAAATATTTAAATTGTCATTAAGCCCATTATTTGCCAGGTCACTGGGAGAAACGCTCTTCTCAAATAATGTCATTGCTCTTTAACATTCACCTGAACAGGGAAATTGGCGGATTTGTTTAACATCTCATCCAAATGATAGCACCTTGGTGAGGCATGAAACCACAGATTCTGTGGGTGTCACTAACTGGGTCAGGCTGACATATATTGAGTGAAATACAATTGCACTACATTACTGGAATTTCACTGGTTCTTGATATACAGTAACCGATACTTTTATGAAAGGTGAAACTGCCTTAGACAACTGCATAGTTTGGATTCTCACCAACCTACAAGCTTTAAACAATGTTCCATTCTCTCCCGACTTTACATAGGCCCTTTAAAGTGGTTGGGCCTTCTTTCCATTTCAGGAATAAATGCTTTCCTGTTTCGAACAGTTTACTAAAGAGTCTCAACAAATAATCAAACACAACATACATACACACAAACACATCAAATTAACTTTGATTTAAGGTGAAATAAATTTTAGTACACGCTTACCAGAACATCGAGCGCAGTCTCTGTGATTAAATCACAGGACTTTACCCCTCAAGACTAACTTTGTATTGACTCAGAACTGGCCACTATTGCGCAAAGGTGTACTAATCTGGTGTTTTACAGCCCTGACTCCATTACCAGTGTAGAATATTAACTCCAGGAGGTGCAATACCTTGTGATATTATTAGGGGAATGACTGCATGGAGATCCGAACTCCATGTGTGCTTCAAACTGAATTACTAAAATCAAATCTAAGAAGTTTGAAGCTTTGGAGTGCTTTCATTAGAAAACAAATTATACTTTGAGTGAAGGTGATATTAATTCTCAGACAAAAAAACGTGGATTTCTAAAATTGCATTGCTTTGGAGATTCTATCTTTTTCTGTCTCTCTGTCTATCTGTCCATCTGTCTGTCTGGATGCTAGAGATACTGTTCAAAAAGAAGAGAAATTTTCTCTCAGGACCCAAATGCTCTGGACTAAATAACTGTTACTGTGACCTAGCTGATCCAAATGACTGCCAAGTTTGCTTACAAAAGCAGCCATTAAAAGAATTTGCATGTAAAATGACTTGGCATGTTAACAACAATAACAACCTGTAAATATATATGCCTATATATAGTCCTGGATAGCAGGTCGGAGTGCTTGATTTCAGCACTGTAAAAATGCTGATTTAAAAAAAAAACCCGCCTTAGGGTGCCACGAGTACAGCCAACATCTAAAGCATAATTTCCCTTGTCTCACCAACAATAACGAAAATACATGTAAACCATCTTATAATGAAAATATAGTACAATCAGGGCAAGCTTCGGTGGTTATTGGAAAGATTTTAATTGGAGCTGCCAACATGAGGAGATCATGGTAAACAGCTTTGGGAAACAGAAATCAATCTTTATAATCAGCTATTTAAAGGTATGACAGGAAAATAATGTCTAGAACCAGCAGTAAATACACCCAGATTTCTGTAACATTTTCCAGTTAATTACAAGGAAATAGGATTCACAGCTTCCTTCAAATGCTGACCGAAATACTGCCTGAGAAATTCACGGAATCACAGAATTATACAGTACAGAAGGAGTTCATTTGTCCCATTGTGCCTGTGGCCAGCTCTTTGAAAACAATCAATTAGTCCTAACCCCCCGCTCTTACCCCATAACCATGCGCATTTTTCCTTTTTAAATACGCATCTAATTCCCTTTCAGGCCATGCATTCCTCTCGATGTATAAAGAACTATATATACAAATGTAATTTTGTTGTTGCTATTTGGCAAATATCCTAAATCTGTATCCTCTGGTTACCGATCCAACCACCAGAGTTAACAGTTTCCCCCTATTTATTAAAACCCCAATTGTCACAGAAAATAGTTTATTTTCTCCCTCGACAATATCCTGCTCCAATTTTTCTCTCCACTTTTCCTGGAGATGTTTGACTTTCTCCTTCCGCTGGAGTTTGGTTCCTCAGACACCGCTTTTGTTTGGAGGGCTTCTGATACCTCACCCAAGTTACCACGCTTGTTGTAGAAATACATTTTTTGAAACAGCACTTCATCAGATTGAAATGAGGTCACACAATGCAATTTACATTTATTTATATAGCACCTTTCACATCTTAAAAGCTTTAAGAGTACATCTTAAAGCACTTAACATCACTGACCAGGCATCCAAACTTGGGGAGTTTAATATTCAGGTTATTGAGGCACTGTTTATACATATATATAGGTAGTGAAACTTTCTGGACCTCATCGAAAAAGTACCATTGAACAAATTATACAACAAACAGTTAATGATAAAATACAGTAGTTGTGACAGCACCCCAAGTTTTTTAAGATTAAAATATTGACTTCTGACAAAATCATCCTTGACATCACAGTGGTCGCAGTCAACATGAAGCCTGACAGCTCCGGAAGGGAAAGGGATGTGATTCTAATCTGTGCGACCACACAAGTGCAATTGCGATTAATGCTCACACATCACATTGTGCAGCAACTTATTGGAATGGAATTTTTATGAAGAGTGAGATATAAGGTACAATAAACAGACTAACAATGTAATCCATCTGTGATTCTTTCGAGTCACTTAACTGTTCAATAAACAGGAGAAATGGACGCAGCGTGTGACAGGCAGTCTGTAGACACATTTAATTCACTGACAGATGTTTGTAATTGAGTATTCTTGCTCCGTGCCTCACACATTCTCAAGGAACCAGATTAGTTATCTTATCTAACTAAACATTAAAAATTCATTTGAAGCAGACTTTAAATCAGCCACAAAATATTCAAGTCTCCATGTTTTACCTCAAACCCCATGTATTGCTTTGAGACATCCTGCTGACATGAAGGGAAATATATCAACTGTAAGGGTAGTTATTATTATTATTGCTTTTTGAATGCCTTTGTGCTGATCGTGGAAGTGAAATGAGTGTGTTTTTGAGTGACTCGGTGAGAGAAGTGGGGAATGAGATATTTTATTGTAGAAAATTGCTTATGTTTCCACTAGGGTGACATAAGTATTGTATGATTTTAAAAATATATATATTATTGTGATTAAGAGGATTGCAAACAATTGATGGGTATGGGACAGAAGCAGGTAGATTGGTTTAAAATAAAGCCATTTGCTTACAGCAGTATCCCACAAACAGTCTTGAATTGAATGACCAAATGATTATTGCTTTTTGAAGAAATTACTATTTCCGGAAAAGGGATTCGCTAATCAACTAACAGCTGATTTTCTACTTACTGCTAACTAAACAGAGGTGAGTGGGGTAGGATACGCCCAACAATTGGCCTGCGGGGAATTAAATCTAAGACCTCTCGCTTGTGAGGTGAGCGCGCTAACTACTACGCTACAGGACTCTATGAATGATTTTAAAAGGTTAAATGAAGGCAGATGGGAGAAACCATAATTGCTGTTTTGCCATTGGCAGCCATTTAGTAGAAGAAAAACGGTTTGAAATTTCACTTGTTTCTTTCCTAAGGACAGAACATGAATGGGAACCTGAACTCTGGTAGCTGGCACCCACTTTGGAGACAACTCCAAATTGCTGTGCGCATTTGGCTGCGCGTTTTGCCCACAAATATACAGTCACATTGACTTTACAGTATGTTCTGTGAAGTGCTTTGAGACGTCAATAAGATGTGAAAAGCCGTGATATCAAATGTAAGGATTATCATTATTAACTCCTCAATGGCATTTCTGTTTGCTTCACCCACCTCAATCATCTTCAAGTCTTTGTGTTTAAAATTGTGTTTGCCGGAATGCCATCAGTCACTGTTAGAAAACAGCATCTAATAAAGCATTCCACGTTCTCTCCAGTGGAATCCTTTTATAATGCCTTCAAGTATTGTTCAGATTCTGTCACCTATTCCTCATAATACTGCGAATGCTCATTTTCTAGGTGGCCACTAGGTAGCGTCCTGAACCAGGGAAATATGATTGTTTGAGTTGCATTTACTCCAAGGACTACTCAAAGTCCTTTGAAACGTTTGTCAGGTTCTCAAAGGCACAACCACTGGATGGCTATCTATTTCACTTAAGGTAAGTGCCTGGGATGAGCGAGCTTGCCTTTCAACCATCCACAGCATAACTTTTCTGAAAGTATAAAATACAAAGTTTATCAGCTTGCAAAGGCTGTTATACGTGTTTATTTCAGAAACAAGCAGCCGGTTGGCTTACATACCAACTTTAACCGTATCAGATTGCATAAAGTGACAATTTCTTATCACCACGGTGTAACTTGGAACAAGTGAGTAACTGACTGACAGACTGATTCAGATTTGTAAATCTTAGGTCTATTAGATGTATTTGCAGTCGTTCACCTTAAATAAACTGGACGTGTGTTTCTGAAGCTATTTCAGTGCCTGTATAAACACATAGAGAGAATTGGAATATTTGCTTGCTTGTGTTTCTACTATAAATCCCTGTGTATTTCCCCACGATATGAATAAGGACAAATCTTGTCTTCATGTTGAATGGGACTGTGTAGTCTCACAGTCTCAACAATTCGCGCGACAGAATTATCCCTTTCTAAATAAAATCTGATGTTGCAGTAAGCGTATTATTAATTCCTAATGTGTGTTTACTGCCCATGTCTGAAATGTAATTATGTGCCATACTGCCATACTTTTTTTTTTGTGTTCTACTGCTTCAAATACGTATGTTCCCTTAAATGGTGACAGAAATGTATCGAACCACTTGCTCATAAATAAATGTCTTTATGTAAATACAAATTGCGCCAATTTCGCCTGCTTTCCATTCATCTTAATTCCTTCTAACTGCATCATCCGTGACGACATTCCAAATACTGCACCATAAAATATAAAATGTGCTTTTACTAAATCTTTCACGGTAATCTTTTCTGATAATGCTTACCAGTTATATTGGTATGCAACAGGGTACCATGTGTATTATTAATAATAATAATCCTTGCCGTTGAATAGGACTTTATCAAATCTTGATGATGTCTCATAGCGCTTTACACTGTAAAGTGAATTGACTATATATTTTGCGGGCGAAACATGGCACCAGTTGTAGTTTGAGTGACCAAATTATTATCACTATAATTTTTTTGGAAGCGATTATTATCCCGGAAAAGCCATCCGCCAATCTACTAACAACTGGGTTCCTACGTACTGCTGGGTAAACAAACAGTTTCATTAATCCTAACTCTCAAGACAATAAATCTTATACTGCACTTTCAATGTACTGCCCCTTAATGACATTTTAGTATCTAATTTCAAACTAATAACATGGTGCATCTATATCTAGGCGTCAGTTGCTGGAAGAGCTAAGGTGGGGGGTTAGAAATGGTTTCACTTGAAGTACCATTAGAACAATGCTTTTTGCCACTGGTTGCAATTTAGACAGATCATAGCACAATTTAAAAGAGACTTGGGAAAAGATTTGATTAGTCTTTGAACATTGATTTGAAAAACTATAAAATTGTAAGATTTGAACCTTCTCAAATTGTATGAAAAACCTCGGGGATTTAAGGGCCAGTGTAGCTTGCCCAATGAGGACAATAAACCACCTTAGATAGACTGAACCGATCAAACCTCCGGTTTACCTGGAAGATTGTTTACCATACACATCAGGAGAGACTCTGTACTCTTTTTGAATCATATCATACGATCTTTAGTGCGCATCAAATCAAGCAATTGGGATCTCCGTTTAACCTCTGAGGAATGGCACCACCAACGAGGGTCCAAATGGTTCAGAAACAAGATGTAGTATTACACTCTTCACCTTTTACTTGTGCTATATCTTCATAGTAATAGGAGCAGGAATAAAAGATTGCTTGATGTGTAAAACACCATGAAATTGGGATCTTATTCTGTAATTGGTATATGTTGAGGTAAAATTTAAGACCCACTCATTGATTAATTCATTCATTCAAATACTGAAAAACTGCTGATGCTTTTGTGTCAAGTGGAGGAGAAATGAATAGAATCAATTTGATTCAGATCAACTCAAATATCAATGTTCCAATATAATCCTTTTCCGACAGCTCAGTCGCTGACAGCTCTTATAAAATACAGATTGAATGCGTCTCCCATCTCTGTGTAAAAAATTAATAGCACTGAAAATGGCAACGATTGGAATATTTCAAAATTATACAGTCATGAGGTTGTGTTTGTTTGCTGTGTTTACACAGAGCTTCGCTGTGTTATTTCAATAATTTACATGGATTACTGAAGGTCAGACAGCCAAATGCAATCTAATTTGTACTAATTCATTATTAAACAATGCAATCTACCAACACCGAGAGGGATTGGCATAGATTTATTCTTCCAATTGCTTATTATGTGCTGCAAATTTATTTAGATGTTTTCATAAAGTGTAGGATTTTGTAAAGTCGGCCTGAATTTTTTATTCTGTTACTAAATTAAACAACTAAAAAAAAAGTTGCAACTGATGTTAAGAGATTGACCTTGTTCATTCCAACCTTTTAAACTACTGGATCAATGGCACCCAAGCCAATTGTGGCCCCATTTGCTATTCTATCTCATACCAAGGATCAAACCTATCTATATCCTATAGATGGCTGTTCAGTACAATCTCTGCTCATGCTCAAGGCTGTGGTCTTGTTCTGTAACCAGACTGTAATGTTCATCACCAAAGAGGCAGGTCTGATTACTTTTCTCCAATCTTCCAGCCAGTGGCTGAGAAACCTCTTTAAAAATTAATTGCCAGAAAGCACTAATGATAATCCTCCCCCATCTTCTGCCACCTCGGTCATCACTCATTTGTCACAACACGAGGACGCTCGTATTTGCTCTGTTCAATCCAGTTGTTTGGTTGAACAAAGTGGGTTGCAGTGAGTAAAGCAGCCACTCAGGTTACATCTGAAACCAGTGATAAGAGGGGTAGGGTACAACCACCGTACAGATAAATGAATCAGAATGGCTGCTTCTTTCCCCAATGCTCAAAAACATTGTGGAAGTGAATAATAAGGGCTTTTGATCACCTAAGGAATAACAGGATTTAACTAAAATAAGAGCATAGATTATCAAAGAGTCCAGAAAGAAATCTTTACACAGAATATGGAACCGATGTTTGAAACTAATAATAATAATAATAATCCATGCATTTGATATAGTGCTTTTCATGTCTTCTAGATGTCTCAAAGCGCTTCCCAGAATATACCGTAAAGTGAATTGACTGTATATTTGTGGGCGAAACGCGGCAACCAATTGCGCACAGCAGCGTTCCCCACAAACAGTCGAGGATTGAAATGACCACTTGTGTTATTGTATATTTTTGAGGGATTATTATTAGGTGTGGAATAAATAAGGAAACTCGGCCAAGTTTTCACCTTGACCTGCCTGGATTCGAACACAGGTCATAATTGTTGCTATAATCCATGGCTGTTAGCCTCATATGACCTCATGACAGATCAGGTTTGATTGACCAAATGACCTTGGCGACTTACACACCACGGGTTGAACAATATGTCGTCAAGTGAAAGTGGAACCACCAACAAGTTGGCAAATTCCATCCAGCTTTCAAAATTCCCTGTGAGCAAAATGGCAAGCCTTTTTTTTTTTATCAGAGAATGACTTCTACATTTTTGACTGTGATGGAAATTTGCGAATTGACTTGATAATCTTGTGGAGAGCGGGCAAAGGAAGTCAAATGCGATTAAGGAAAATACGATGATATTGCCTGAGATTTTAGCCCGAAACTTCAGATTTAATCTGATAACCAAAACACACATTGTCCTGACACCAGTGACTTTACAGTTATTCTCGTTGGATATCTCTGGGCAATTCTGTGACACAGTACTGCTGATATGAACAGAATGTTATCAGGTCCAGTTGTCATTTGAATGACTTCACAACAAAGACATAATGTAACCTGTCTTTTAAGGCTCATTTTCATCGAGTAAATGTAAGGAACACTACCATCATCACATTGTGTCACATTTGTTTATCTTTGTTGAGTTTGTAAACAAAGTGTTTACTCGGCTCTTCTCTCCTCGTTGGTTTTCTTTCTGTTGAAGTTTGGTTGTTCCACGTACCCATACTCAGCTGAGAGGCACTTCAAACCCCGTCACAAACCCTGAAGCCTCAATGAACTTTCTGTGTTCATCTCTTGGGACACAGACAATGTAATTACTGTACTTTACCGGAGCTGACATCTTCCATAATGCCTCCTCTCTCCCCTCTCCACCGCCCGCTGCCTCCACTAGGCAGGCTTGACTTCCTGCTTTGTCCCTTGTCCTCCCTGCTCTGTCATCAGTAGCTGTGCTTCCAGCCACTAAGCTGCAAGATGTTGGAACTCTCACTCTCCCTTAATCCCTCTGTTTTGCCCCCTCCTTCCCATCTGTAATGATTTTCATCCACATGGTTACTTTGTGAATCTGTCAAGACCTCAGATTGATTTGGCCCTGGAGATGGATCTTGGAAGTTGAGTGAAACTACAGAATACTAAATTATAAAATTACTGTACTCTCATAATGATGAGCTTCTAATATTCATCGTATTTCTACAGAAAACAGGGGTAGACTATTCAGCCATTCAGTCCTCGAGCCATTTCTGACATTTTATAAGATCATGGCTACCTCAAGTCCAGTGATAAGATTATGGTATAACTATGTTTATAAAATCATAGCTTATCTGTACCTCAGGTCCTGCCTAATTGCTTAATATCCCTTAATACCCTGACCTAACAAATAGTGTTCAAAATGTACAGAGAATTCTCACTGCCATTTAGCATGATTACACAGAGCTTTTCCAGGATTGTCTCCAACTGTATGTGTGCGGTATAATCTAAATTATAATCTGACTGCTGCAAGATCAGGGTTTTCCATTAAACTTAGTAAGTGTTAGAACTTGGGATCGGTCATTTGTATTGTTGGGACTGGAAGTCTGTGGGGTGTGAGATCACATGCCATTGACGTGCGTAGATGGTGCTACACCCTCTTAAACTCAAATGAATCACTTTGCCCTTGGTTGCTTTGTCACAGTTATTCAGCCATCACTCCAGCGAATTGTTTTCTGAAGATATTGTTTGAAAACTCCCAAGATTGGAAGGGCTGTGACCTTGAAGGTCTGTTCAAGGGTGAACAAATGAAGAAATACGGTGTCTGTCCTCAACACTGTCACCATGGTGGTTTTACTGTTTTTATCTTTCAGCATCAGTTAGCGCTCTCTTCTCTGTGTCAGATGGTGGTGGGTTGAAATTCTATATTGAAACTTTGAGCTCACAGTTTGGGCTGATAATTCAGTGTAGTACTGGGGGGATGGCTGTATTGTCAGAGCTGATTTCTTTCAGCTAAAAAGATTAAAATAATAATAATAATCCTTGCATTTAATATCATGCTTTTCACATCTTGTAGATGTCTCAAAGCGTTTCACAGAATGTACTGTAAAGTGAATTGACTGTACATATGTGGGAGAAACGCGGCATTCATTTGCACACAGCAGCGTCCCAAATAAATTCCTATCTGCCTGTACAGGTACAAAATATCCCATCGACACTATTTGTATAGAGAAAGGAGTTTTTCCTAGTGTTATGGCCAACACTTCTCTAGGTAAATTAGTTATTCCACAATGTTCTAATACATTTTGAGACCTTTTGGATTGAGTGTTTTGCAGAACGTACTACAGCTTAAGGACGTCCTTGTTTGTGTCACCGGGTATTATTTGTGTTATTGGAACCAATTGCGTACAGCAGTGTTCCACAAACAGTTGTGGATTAAGTTACCAAGTGATTTAATTATTTTTTATTACGCTCGGTAAAGTACTTTGACAATTGAAAACAACCGTGTTCCTGCTGGGTGAAACAGAGGCGTGTGGAGTAAGGAAACTTGTTTGTAAGGAAACTTGGGAGTAAGGAAACTTGCCCAACCTTTCTCCCTGCCCGGGAATCAAACCCAGGTCCTTTCGCTTGGGTGACGAGTGCTCTAACCGCTAAGCTACTGGACCAATGTCAGAGTTGTAATGCATTCGTAGAATTGATATCCTCCACAATGAGAACGATACTACCTATGGGCAGGCTGTTGCTGTACATTCCATGTATCATTTCAGAAATATTGTGTTAAAATGGAGAAGTCACAATTAGACATGGATCCGAGCATTTGAGGGTGAATGGAGAGATTTTGTGGCATAGTGTTCTCGGGGGCATCATTGGCATGCATCAGGCCCACACTGTTTTGCGACAAAGAGAGGATGGATAATTGATGAATGTCCCCAGAAACGTTCTTAGTTTCCAAAAAGATGTCTGCACATAAACATGCTTAATAGTCCGTCAAGTCGTTGATGGTCAAACGTAAATAACTATGGAAATCAAATGAAATCCTGTTCAGTTCATGGCCACCAGTAATCAAATGTGAAGTGAGTTATTAGTCAAATTTCCGTCAACAACAGAATCAGAAACAAACTGACTTCCATGCAGTGCTACCTAAACGAACTGGTCCCAGGGAATTATTCTGAGCTGTCAAATGAGGATCACGAAACACAGGAGCAAGGTGCCTACGCATTGCGCAATGTCACTATGATTGCATTGACCATTTAAATGTCCAGCTATTGGCAGATTGAAAAAACATTTTCTGGACTATAATCTAATTATTTTAAATGAATATACTGGCTTTACTTACGGGAGAGGGAATGAAAAACTAGGAGAAACAGCATTTTACCCTAATGCCTTTGAATCATTTTACGTTTTATTGGATATACTTGCACCCATTCTTCTGTTCCCTGGCCTCAGCGCTGTTATTCATGAGGGTATTATCACAATTAATACAGGCAGGTTATATGATGAAGTGTTCCAGGATGCTATCCCATGTGAAGGGGGCTATATAAATGCAAGTTGTTGGTGGTGTTGTTGATCATAGGGGTAAACTGAACTCTGCCTCTACATATAGACATCTTCCAGAAATAATAATAATTGCATTTGAATATAGCGGCTTTTCACATCTTATCGATGTCTCAAAGCGCTTCACGGAATAGACTGTAAAGTGAATTGACTGTATATTTGACTGTATATTTGTGGGCGAAACGAGGCAGCCAATTGCCCACAAACAGCCGTAGATTGAAATGACCAATTTTATTTTTGTGTTTTTTTTGGATAGCGAATCAAGACCAGGAAGCCCGGCTGATTTCCTCCTCTCTAAAACCAGGCCATTAATGCCACAATCACTATCTTGATTTACGTCAGGTAACACAAATCATAATATTAATCTGGGAACATTTGTATTGCCGAGTGCAGCACTGGGAGGGGAGGTTGCCGTTTCACAACAGCAGAGTTATAACGTAAGGGATAATTTAGGTGCATTTACATTTGTGAAGGCGGCAGCTTGACATTCTGAGAATTTGGTCAATCCTACTGATTTGTTTTTTTGAAGATAATAATAATACTACTACAAATAATAATCCTTGTGCCTTACCATGTCGTCAAGACACTTCACAGAATATACTATCAAGTGAATTGACTGTATAGTTGTGTGCAGTACGTGGCAGCCAATGCCTCACAAACAGTCGTGGGTTGACCAAATTATTATTTATTTTGAGGAGATAATCGCCCCCTTAATTAACAAATTAATTAAGATCTTCGAAGCAGCCCTGAGCAGGTTATTGAAAACCTACTCCAGCACCTCCACGGTTAAGCGCTTTCCTAATTTGCATCTGTTTTTAAATGAGAATCTGTATTCTACGCAGTTTCACAGGACAGAGCTTTGGTTACGCATGCTGGAATCAGGTAGACTGGGATGCAGTCAATTAATTCTGAGCTTGTTTTCACGGGCTAACCCTTTCATTAGGGCTAAACGTCTGACGAGGCAGAGTGATTGCTCTGTGCTCACTTGTCGCATGCCTGACTGCTGCCGGGCTTTAGGATTTACCCACAAGAGAGTAACAAGCACCTTGGTGATTGATCAGTAAAACTGCCAGCAGACAGCGAAAGGGACCCCTTAAGGCTTTTAAAAATGACAGACCTACCCCAAAGTCGCAGGTCAAATGATTATGTTAAAGAGACGGCGCAGACTATAAGTCTTTAGGGTCGATTCTCAGTCAGTAAGTAGGGGTTTGTAATTGGATAAATTACCCCAAGGATGTTGCCAGTAGGAGGAATTAAACATTTTAGTACCTTCAGAACATTTCAATTTCAGAAAAAGGAATTTAATATTAAATAGGTATTTACAATTCCCTTCACTACTTCAATACATAATTTATAAAGCTATGATTGAAGCTCTACCTTACATCTAAGACAAAAATCATTAAACATACAATGACATGGGAAGGGTTTTATTCAGCTGTCCCCTTCACTTCCACGCACACACACATTTCCCATGTATTTGTTCCTTCTTGTCTGCTCCTCTCTGCAGTTCTCCTTTTTGGTGTAACTCTGGGAGGGGGGGGGGGTGAAGGGACGTACAGATTCTTGTGCCTATTAGCTTTGTGTGAACATCTGTTGCTTCCAAGCTAACAAGAACTGTACAAATGCAGATATGTTTCTCTCAAAGGTACCACCACACCCCAATGGCTGAGTTATTGGTATTTTCCTCAAGTCTTCCGCCGAACTGCACTGGCTCCCTGTGACAGAGCAGCTCAACTTCCACTCCTCTGCACCCCACTATCTCTCTAACCTACTGTCTCCTCACAGCAGTACCCGCTGCCCCCGCCTCCTCCTTGCCTCTGAATCCTCCACTCCACCATTAGCAGCCATGCTTTAAGCCACTACACCCTGAAACTCTAGAATTCCCTCCCTCAACCCCTTTGTCTCGCCCCCTCTCCCATCTTCAGGTCGCAACTTTCTCTTCAACCGTGCTTACGGTCACTTTCCACCCTCCCACTGGATCAGCCTCGGTCTCCGCCATTGTGAAGCGCTCTGAGACGCCGCCTGGCGTGGAGGGCGCTATTTAAATGCAAGTTGTTGTTGCTGCTGGGTTTACATGAGACCCTGAGACACACCTCACTGTTGAGATTGTTCAACAAGAATAATAATAATAAGGGAACAACTTACTGCTAGGGAAACAGCTAGGTGTGTGGACTAAGGAACCTTGCGTTGTAGGGAAGCTTGCGTTGTAGGTCTCTCGCTTGCGAGGCTCGTGCTCTAACCACTGAGCTACAGGACTCCTCCGATAAAGGCGTAGTTTGACACTGAGAACCACAGGAGCATGAAAGCACTTTAAATCTGTCACTTGTATTATTTAGTGGACGCTTTCTAAATTCTGACAATTAATGGACTGTTTACAAAATGATAATACCGAGAAGTATAAAATCTCGGTTTTATATAACGGACTTTCAATTTTATTGTTAAATCTATCCTGAAGTTCCCTTCCCCTGACGAATAGAGTGGTGTGATGGGAGGGCTGGATCCTTGCCAAGCTCTTCGTATTATTGGTGCCGTGCAACCCACAACATCATCCTGTGGTACAGATAATTGGAAAGTAAGAGACATTATAATTAAATTTGGAGATTTGAAAGTTTACGCGTTTCAGCACCTACTGGGTTTTAACCAGATATAACAACAACTTCAAAGAATTATACAGCACAGAAGGAGGCCATTTTGCCCATCGTGTCTGCGCCGGCTCTTTGGAAAGAGCTGTCCAAATCAATCCCACTCCCCAGCTCTCTCCCCATGGCCCTGCAAACCTATGTAGACCTATCATAGAATTCTACTTGCATTTATATAAACGCCCTATACTCCAGACGGCGTCCAAGATACATCATTAAATTCAAGAATTTCACCTTTTTCAGCTGGTTTCCAATCATACAATCTTACAGCACAGGAAGCCATTGAGCCCATCATGTCTGTGTCAGGTCTTTGAAAGAGATACCAACTAGCTCCACACTTACCCCAACTAGCACCATTCCCCTACTCTTACCCCATAGCCCTGCACATTTCATTTAATCCCAATTCCCTACTCTTTCGCTATAGCCCTTTCTACCCGTATTCCCCAAGTGTCTGCGCAGGAATGTAAAGCAATGTCATGTGTGTCCAGTGCTCAGTTGGTGTGAGTACACTTGCAACAAGGGCTCTCTGTGGCACTAGGATTAGTCATGTTAGTCAGAGATACCACAAGGTGGCTCGCCAGGGAATGAACCACCACACACAGGAGCCAGCCAGGGATGTGTTTTTGTTGAAGCTGTAATTAAAGATCATTGTTGGGGGCGAGGGGAAGAGCCATCTTTCCCTTGTATTGGATCCATGTTACACCTGACCTGGCAGCGCATGATATAGACGTTAAAGTGCAGCAACAAAAAAAGCAGAGGCATTTCATTCCTAACGCTGACAGGCGTGAGCGTGATGCGCACAAAATGCACCAAATTAGAGGAAAAAAAATACCGTTTGCACAGGCCTGACTTCAAACGTGCGACTTTAAATTATGCGGCTATTAGAGTAAGTTTGTACGCTGTTGTGACAGCTGCAAGCTACAGGGCTCGTCATGTTGGCACTTATTGCTACCTTGTGTTGTGTTGGTAAATTCCCAGCTTTAAGTTGCCCGTTCATACTTTGATCCGAGTATGTTAGGCACGCTGTCAGTGACTTCCCTATCTCCGCATTTTCACGCAGGCAATACACCAAGAGGGGTGACTTTCAATTTTTAATATGAGGTTAATGGCGTAACCAGCTGTGTTTGTTTGGCCGAGTTCTTCTGTCTCCTGCCTGCGCCGTCAAAGTGCCATAAATACTGTCAATTTGACTTTACTGTTAGTTAATTAATGAAATGATTTACCGCAGGTGGAGGCATGTGACTGTGCTTTGAGGCATGTGACAGTATCATATTTTGCAAATCAAAAGAGTAAGTTTCACTTTCTCTCCCTTGGCTAGGCTTTGCTGGTGACACTTTTGTCTGGCCCTAGGGCTTGTAGGTGAAAGTTCAGGGTCACAGTCTTAGACTCATTTTAAAAGAGAAAAACACAAGTTGAAATGAATGCAATTGAATCCTATACATTATATATGCTTTGAGACAGTCTAGAAGCAGAGCTGCCAACCTTCAAGGAAGATGTTCAGAAAGGTTGTAGTAATTTTTCAGGAAGGTTTGTTACATTTTCAGGAAGGATTTTGTTATTGCCTCTATCACTTCAGTATCAGCCAGTAGTTAAGCCAGGGCTCGACATTAACAGGCATCCAGGCAGCCTGGACACCTCAATTTTGTGCATCGGCGATTTATATCCGTGGTTTAAATTTTCAAGTTTCACTCCTCCAAACAAGGGACCGCATTCATCCGCTTATTGGTGTGTATTCATCCGCTCTGCGGTTCCCGCCTATCAGCATCTTTACTACCCCACGTGGTCTAGCTGCACTCGTGGATCTACAGGTACTGTGTGTGTGCGGACAGCTACCGTATAGCACTAGGACCCAGTTGCTATGTTGCAATCAACCAGCGACAAAGCTTCTCTCTTAGGATTAAGGTAAATACAACACTTCTCTCTATAGTATTTCACTTTCTCTTCTCCATTAAACTGATTTCTTCCATCCTTCCCCTACTGAACATAGGTGGTACAAGGGGGATTTAGCTTAAATTATGAAACGGCAAAAAATCAGAAGTTATTTATCTGGGATCGGGAGAGCGGAAGGGAGCATGTAAAAGCAAAAGGCTTCCGCAAAAATTGGGAGGGTTGGCAGCTCTGTAGAAGATGTAAAAAGCGCTATATCAAATGCAAGGATTATTGGAGTCCTGTAGCAATTGGCTGCTACTTTTCGCCCACAAATATACAGTCAATTCACTTTACAGTATATTCTGTGAAGCGCTTTGAGACGTCTAGAAGCCGTGAAAAGCGCTATATCAAATGCATGGATTATTATTATTATATAATTCCCGCATACATTTAGTGGCTGGCTGAAGATCATGCTTTGATCAGTATTTCTGTAGTCTGAACATAAAATTAATCATTTTATAATATTTGTCTGGCTTCCTTACTTAAACTCTCATTTATAAATTAAAATCACATTAAAAAAATCCAAATCTCAAGCTTCTTTAGGAGCCTTACTTTTGGGACTTTAACAAATGCCTTCTGAAGATTGAAACAAATTATATCCATTATATAGATAGTCCTGTAACGACAGTTTGTGGGACCCCGCTGTGCGCAATTGGCTGCTGTGTTTCACCCACAAAATATACAGTGAAATCACTTTACAGAATATATACTGTATAATCACTGTAAAGTGATTTCAACTGTAGATTCTGTGAAGTGCTCGGAGACATCTCAAAGATGTGATAAGGGCTGTATCAAATGCAAGGATTATTATTATTATTATGATGATCGCGAGCTCTACCAATCTTTTCATTAATACAATACTTATTTCCAACTTTAAACACACAACCCAAAGATAGATGGTACTGTATTGGCAATTGTAATATGAATTAAATGCTGGTCAGGATCTGATATAGGGGTATATATATCTGTTAAGCACTATATCTGATCCTGAGCAGCATTTCATCCATTTACCTATTTTATCCAAAATATAATTTTAGTTAAAGATGAAAAATAACCTTGACTTGAAAATTCAAGTATATTAATTGCAGATTTAAAAATCAGTGCTGCTGGTTTAGAACAACTCATCCATGCTCGTAAATATTTAATATGAGGCTGACCACCAATGTTCCCTACTCTGTGGACATGAGAGATTGTCATAAATATTAATCTTGGTGAAGTGTTTTATTCCTGAATTATTAAATGTGTAAGTGAGAATTGTCAATCTACTCTGATTGAACTGTTTGGGAGCTTTGAATTATTGATAGGATAATGTTTCATTTAATTAGTGAAATAATTTCATACACAGCTCAGCTCGCTAAATGCCAACTTTCCTGCTTTACATTAATGGCGTTTTTTAAAAACATTTAAAACTTTACCGGGGCCGGAGAGACCGAAAATAGCCATTGTTTAACGTTGAGTGACACCCTCAGTCTGTGATTCCGTGCGAAACTCATCACAGCTCTTGAGGTTGGTTCTTCACCTCAAAACAAGAATAATGACAGATTGCGTTTGCATAGCTCCTTTCACGTCGCGAGGTTGTCCCATATTGCTGGATACCATGTGCATTGGGATGTCACAAGTGGAATATATAAATAGTGTATTATATTATTATGTTATTTATCTATAATTACCTTATTTTAATATATAATAAGCCTATTATAATAATCTTTTGACATAGTGCCTTATCAGGTCTTCTAGACTTCTCAAGGCGCTTCACAGAATATACTTTAAAGTGAATTGACTGTATATTTTGTGGGCCAAAGTGGCATATATTTTACATGTTGTGTAGTCGGCATTTAACATAATGTATTTGTGCTTTCAAACCCTCTGGAAAACTAGGTGATGGAGGCTAAACACTGGGTCTTACAGCACTAGTGCATTTAACAGCTGTCACCTGAGGTAACTGTTCATTGTCAAAGATTGTCACGCCTCACTATGTGTTGATGCTGGGATTCAGATTTCACTGTAGCTCGGTGATTAGAGCACTCACCTCACAAGCGAAATGACCTGGGTTCAATTCCCGGGCAGGGCCAAACATTCGGGAAGTTTCCTTAGTCCACACACTTCTGTTTACTCAGCAGTAATCAGGAACCCGGATGTTAGTCGATTGGCGGATCACTTTTTCAGGGGGTAATAATCTCTTCATAAATAAAATAATAATAATTTGGTCACTCAATCCTCGACTGTTTGTGGGACATTGCGGTTAGCAATTGGCATCCACGTTTCCCCACAAAATATACAGTCAATTCTCTTTATAGTATATTCTGTGAAGTGCTTTGGAGATGTCTAGAAGATGTGATAAGGCACTGTATCAAATACATTATTATATAACATAAAAAGCAGGCTTTCTCTGCGTGGCAGTCGAGTCTTATGATTGTAATGATTGTCCTCAGGTTGAAGAGAATAAAACATAATGGGAAATGGATATTCTATTTTTATATCTAGATTTTGTTTGCTCAGGGCTACTTTTGTAAAGATTTGACTTCAGATTTGCTAAAACATATATTTTCTCCCCATGGTAATGTCTTTGTCCACGTGGGGCTTTGCTTTCGAATAATTTCATTCTTATTTAATATCTGGTTTATACACTTTTCCACAGTGAAGCTCAGCCTAACTGCTGAGCCTGTTTGACCGTGGTTTGAGTAGCATACAATTCATCGGGGCCCTGCTCCGAGCTACAGTATTAGTTACAGCTTCTTGGTGAGTTTCCAGTGGAAATTATGAATTCAGAGTAGAAACTCCAAGAACTGATATGCTTGGAGTGGCATCTTTTGACCTTGATGAGGCTACAACATTGGGTGGCCAATGCTGGGGGCTTGACTAACTGCAACTGAGGAATTGCCTCAGCAGCTCAGTGGTTGGAGCGCTCGCCTTACAAACGTGAGACCTGTGTTTCGATCCAGGCAGTTCAGGACAAAACCTTGGGCACATTTCCTTACTCCACACACGCACACGCACACACACACACACACGCCTAATAGTAATTTGTCCCCCAAAAACCTATAATAAATTGGTCATTTCAATCCACGGCTGTTTGTGGAGGACGCTGCCGTGTTTAGCCCACAAATACATAGTCAATTCGCTTTACAGAATATTCAAGCACTTTGAGACGTCTAGAAGACGTGAAAAGCGCTATATCAAATGCAAGGATTATTATTATTATCACCTGCCCAATTGATGTGAGAGTTATTTATAAGAACAAAAGTAATGCTAGCTGATAAAAAGATCAAGGTCCATCTAGTTCACCTCCTACCTTCCTGACGGTTGCATGCGCATCTGTCTCAAACCACCCATGTGCTGTATCCCATAATGTGTTTTTCCTAAAAGGAAACAATCTAATCTGTGTTTGAAGGAATCTAAACTTCCAGCTTCAGCCGTCTCCCTCGGGAGCCTGTTCCAGGGGGTTTACTATTCGTTCACTGAAATAGTGAACGTAGCGATTCACAATGATTCATTCTAAATTTACTCCCCTTCAATCGCAGTACGGTGTGCTCTGGTTTTACTATTCTGGACAAGTTGAAACAGCCTAACATGATCTAAATTATCTTACACCTTTAGAATCTTAAAAATAGCAATCAGGTTGCCTCTCAATCTTCTCTTTTCTATGGATTGCAAGTTTCACCCCATATT
Source organism: Hydrolagus colliei (assembly GCA_035084275.1). Classification (NCBI taxonomy): domain Eukaryota; kingdom Metazoa; phylum Chordata; class Chondrichthyes; order Chimaeriformes; family Chimaeridae; genus Hydrolagus; species Hydrolagus colliei. Next base: position 2,761,403 of record CM068772.1, on the reverse strand, counting down.
GTTAAGTTCATTCCTCTGTTTTCAGTGGTTGTGAACTGTCGAGTCCTTAGCATTGGACATGGAACTTAGCCAAGAGGATTGTTTCTGTGATGGGAAGATGGTAGGATGGATATTGCAGGAGGGTGGGATCCAGTGGATTGAAGGGGCATGAGAGAGTACAGCGGGAGACTATTTCTCCTGTTTGGAGAAATTATAATTAGGGGGGGGGGTCATAGAGTTAAGATTGGTGGTCAGCCTTTTCGCACTGAACTGAGGAAAATTTTCTTCACTCAGAGGGTAGTGAATTGATGGAATTCTCTACACTAAAAGGCTGTAGATGCTTACTCATTCCTTGACCATATTCAAGACTGAAATTGACAGATTTCTTATGGATAAAGGGATATGGGAGTAAGGTGGGGGTAGATGGAGTTAGATTAGAAGATCAGCCATGATCTTATGGAATTGCGGGGCAGGTTCGAGGGGCTGAATGGCCTACTGCTGCTCCTTATTCTTATGTTCCTATGGTCTTCTCCACCTGAACCAATCTTGTGAAAACAGCAGAGTTGTTAAGAGTTCCCTGAAGGCGTATTTATTCTACGCTACCAGTGATGGATACCGTACATCTTTGATTAAATTCATTTGTATCTTGCACAGATGCTAAAACTTTTGCTTTGCCATTTCTTCCTTTCTGCAATAAATGTTGCTGTCATTAGAAGTTTCAGGTGGGGCTTTCTGCTGAGATGCCAGAGGCAGTAATTAGGCTGCTTGTAAACATGATACACTGATGCTTGTCACTGTTGATCAATATGATCCTTGCTCCATCTCCCACAGCCGTTCTGCCTCAGTAAGCCTCTATGCTTTCTGTAAATTAATATACTACAAATGAATTTGAATACAGTTTATTCAATGGTTATAATTAAGTTGTAGTAATCTCTGCAGTAATTAGCAGTAGTGTCCGCTATACATCCATTGATGAAATGCAGGCGAGTAAATTAACTTCCCTTATTTTGGGTGTACTGGAATTGCCTCTTTGAAAATAAATAACTATTTTTCTTCCAATAATTAAAAACCGAGAGATACCTGGAGAGGCAGCAAGTATTACTTAGCAAAATTGACAGATGAATTGAATCACACTTTAGCTCATACTGACTGCCAAAATATTGGTAAATTTACTGTCCAGAATAAAGTATACCTTCTAGTGTCAAAGTTAATGCAAAGCAGCGAATATCCCTTATTCTTTGATTAAATTGTGACTAATTATGGGATGTTTAAGGGCTGTCTCAGCTATTCTGTTTTTTGGGGTTCTGTGAGCTTTTTGATAAGAATCACTATTATATTTTACTTACCATGTGCAATTGGCTGCCACAATTCACCCCACAAAATATACAGTCAATTCACTTTTACAGTATATTCTGTGAAGCGCTTTGAGACGTCTTGAATAGTGGGTAAGGCGCCTTAACAAATGCAAGGATTATTATTATTATATTATTATTTTTGAACGATTAGAATGATACCCTTGCATGACTCTATAATTTAGAATGATAAAATGTGAGCACTGGGCTCCATCGCTCGTAACATCTACTCTGATGCTATTCCCTATACTTTCCCATGCCCTTCAATGACATTTTTTCTCAAATATTTATCCAGTTTCCTTTTAAAATTCTTCTAACCCGACACTTGTCAAAATGGTCCCAATATGATGAGAATTTATTCAGCACATTTATTCCTTACAATTCAGAGAGATATGGCCATCTGAGAACTCCATCCCATCCTTGGGCAAGTTTGTTTACTCCAATACACACCCTCAGTTTACCTTAGCAGTAAGTAGGAACCCATTGTTAGTCGATTGGCGGATCACTTTTCTGCGGGGTAATAATCCATTTAAATAATAAAATAAGAATAAAAATTTGGTCACTCAATCCACGACTGTTTGTGGGACACCACTGTGTACAAATTGGCTGTCGCGTTTCACCCACAAAGTATGCTGTACAGTCACTGCACTTTACATCTTGAAGATGTGATAATACGCTGTATCAAATGCAAGGGTTGTACTATATATTTATTGTTTTTTTTAAAGATAGGTGTTGGAATCAGATGCAATTGAAAATGTTGTGATATGACCATGTTGACATGAACTGCCATGTTACCATTAACCTCTACTCTGCGGTGCCCTTCCAAACTAAAATAAGAAAAATACCATTATGGGAGGGAGGGCAGGCTGCAGACAGCAACTCTCACCCTCCTGTCATATAAATTATCCATGACTCCTCGCTGGAACAAATGTCATAGCAACGCAGGTAAGGCTAAATAACTGTCCGAGAATCGCTCTGATCCGAATAACAAACAGGGAAGAAACACTCACAGGAATTAGAATGAGAGGCAAAGGGAGGATTGGTAACAAACCCAATTACGGGTTGCTCCTTTCCGGGAGAGATTTTTCTGTACATTTACACTGATGTCGCCTGGCAAACACTAAGCTCCTTGGCTGAAGCTGATAGATTAAAACTGCAGCAATTGTCACGAGTGTAATGGATTATATCACTTTTTAAAAAATTGTAAAACAGATGTGCTTTCAAACTCTGGAGATTGCATTCACTCAGCAAGACAGATGAGGGCAGGCAGATCAACAGATCGTGAAGAACTGTGAGCAAGCATAAGTATAAGATGTTTACATGGATACAGTGCGAAACACTTGCTGTTTTAGCAGGTTCAACATAGACCAAATAAGTGGGTAGAAATCTGATTGTTGGTCGATTGGCGGATCTCTTTTTTTGGGTGATAATAATGATAATAATAATAATCCTTGACTGTATTTTTGTGGGTGAAACGCGGCAGCCAATTGCGCACAGCAGCGTCCCCACAAACTGTCATGGATTGAAATGCCCAATAGTACAGCACCGTATGACATTTCCATCAGCCAAGTGACACACCGCAAAACACAGGTCTGAAATTCCACCTAATGTTAACCTTCAAGACCAATTTGTAAATGTACAAATTAAATTCAGTCTTAATGTGGATGTCAATTTCCCTCAGCTCTTGCAACAAAATGGCTTCCAAACCAAGACGGAATTTAACTATTCTGCACGATTTAAAAATGTAAGACACCGTGGCTTAGCAGGCCAAGACAAGGTGGGATATCAGGCCACTCCATGCTTTACTCTTGTTCAGTATACAGTATTCTGTGAAGCGCTTTGGGACATCTAGAAGACGTGAAAAGCGCTGTTTCAAATGCAAGGATTATTATTTTATCGGGTAGCGTGGGAATCTTTTCCATTGTGACACATAACGTCAGTGAGACTGACACACAATGAGACATTTCATTTCCCACAGCCGTAATCTTATTGCTCTCCCGAGCAAGATTCCCGGTTGGAATCTCTTGTGGACGGTAATTTGATGGAGCCTTTAGGAGCTCTGTTCCGACTTCCCAAACTTGTTTCACGCACTCTAAAAAGCTTCAAAAAAGAATCATTGAATATGTGAGAGGACAGTGTACTGCCCATTGCTAAGCTTGAAATCCCTTCTGTACATCAAACAGTGACAATGATTTATGATGAACCTTTTTTCTCTCTTGGTTTTGGCCTTGCTGCTTGTTTTTCGGGGACATTCTGATTAAACAATAAGTGCTGATGGCATCGCTGGGAGACGTGCTGACGAGGTGAGCCAGGCCCGAGAACACAAGAGAGACTTTAATCTCTTGTCGAACTGTTGAACTCCTGCAAGATGAATGTTGATGTTTTCGAAGTTGATTATGTATTTTCCCAGTTGCAAAATGTTGATCTTTCAATAAATGAAAGGGTTGGGATGATCGAGGGAAGAGTGGACGGTGTGGGGGTGACTGAAGGCATGGTCAAAATGGAGGGTCGTGAGACCGACCTTGAAGGAAGCAAGTGGAGGGAGCAAGGTGAAGGGATTGCGGAATGGAGTTCCAAAGTGTAGGTGCAGAGAGGCTGAAAGCCAGGCCACCAATGGTAGGTCAGGTCGGGTGGGAGACATGGAGCAGGCCGGAGCCTACTGAACAGTGGGAGCGGACAGCTTGTTGGGTTCAGCTGGTCAGAGAGGTAGGAGGGGGCAAGGCCATGGAGGGCCTTGAAAGTGAAGACAATGATCTTGAGTTCTTTCCTTTGAGGAATGGGGAGGGAGTGGAGCTGGGCGAGGGAGGTGGGATGGGGTGATGCAGTCACGGAGCTTGGTGCGGGAAAGGACATGATCTGCAGCTTGTGGAGGGAATAGTTGGGGAGGCCCACAGGGAGGGAGTTGGTGACAAATGCATGAATGGTTAAAATGTGAAAAAATGCTGCATCAAAGGAAAAGATTATCATTAAAAGCGTTTTGCTTTAGTTAAATTTCCTCGGATTATATACTTATCCCTCGATATTCCTACCAAAAAAACGTGTTTAACACTCATTTGATTTTCTAAATTGTTCTGAAACGGCCGTTTTATGAGTGAGTTGATTCTTTATTCCAGTAGGTTTCAAAACTACCTGTGCATTTAAGGGCAAAATCATTTGAGCTCTTGCCTATCAGACAATGTGAGACAATTGAAGAGTATTTGATAGTTTGTAGTGGTCTATAACTTGAAGGATTGGGGTCTATTAAAGCGTGATACATTGAGAGAGAATGGGAAGCGATTTGGTTGATTGCCATTCTGCTCTTGGAAAGAATTTATCCGGGAACAAATAATAATTTTTTGGTTCCAAAAGTTGTCGTGGATTAAACGGCTAATGCGTTCGGAAGCAAGTGAATTCTCTCCTCACGTTAAGGCGGCAGGCGTCTGAAGAAAAGGTCTTGTGCTGAATCGACCTGATTTGGTTTTGCAGATGTAAACACACGCCGCCATCAGGGAGGACACGGAGCATCCGTCAATATTCTCTGCGATGAGATGAAAATTCCTAGTCGGACCGCACCCAGTGACGAGATGAGAAATGTTCCTGTGAGCCCTTGCAGGGTTAAATCCCAGGTGATATGCAGCTGAATATTCAGCAATCTGAGCGTGTAGAGACTGGACGTGTGGCATTTCCATCAGTGATTTATCTAAAGGGCTCAGACAGGTGCTTGACAGGTAGTCAGCTGATCAGACTATGGGCTGTCAAACTCACTGAGACATGGGTTTGTTTCCCAATAGTGTCAAAGCTGTGATTACAATGTGTCTTACAATTAAACCAGTTTGGCAGTGTACAGTGGACCTTCGATTATCCAAACCCCGGGGATTGAAGGCATTTCGGAAAGCCGGGATTTCCAAACAATATATGTATTTGCTGTTTGTCACAGTCTGAGGTAAAACAACAGCTAAGTAGAGATTTTAAGCTGATACATTAACACAAGAGTACAGGCGAGAGAGCTTTATTTCAACAGGATGTACAACACATACTTGTCAGAGAAAAAGTACCAGTGACTAAATCACCACCAAGAAAAGGTGTGTGTTACCCTAGCAACCCCTTCAGTGTGGAAAAAAGTTAATTACTGCCCAGGAATATTGCTGAGATTTCAGAATCTCATAGGGTTGTCATACTCATAATAATAATCCTTGTATTTGATATAGTGCCTTATCACATCTTCTAGACTTCTCAAAGCTATTCACAGAGTATATTGTAAAGTGAATTGACTGTATATTTTGAGGGTGAAACAAGGCAGCCGATTGTGCACAGCAGCGTCCCCACAAACAACCGTGGATTGAAATGACCGAATGATTTTTTTTTAAGGATTACTATCAGTCGTGTGAAATAAGGAAACTTGCCCAAGATTTTGCTCTGACCTGCCTGGAATCGAACACAGGTCTCTCGCTTGTAAGGCGAGTGCTCTAAGCACCGAGTTACAGGACTCTGTAGATGGAAGATGGAAGAGAAGGGTGTTATCGTGACATCAAAGGAGCTCCTGTAGCTCAGTGGTTAGAGCACTCGCCTTACAACACAGCGTGAGACCTGTGTTCGAATACAGGCAGGTCAGGGCAAAATCTTGGGCGAGTTTCCTTACTCCATAAGCCTAATAATAATCCGTCCCCAAAAAAACACAAAAATAAAATTGCTCATTTCAACCCACAACTGTCAGTGGGGGACGCTGCTGTGCGCAATCGGCTGCCGCGTTTCTCTCACATATACACAGTCTATTCACGTGACAGTATATTCTGTAAAGGCGCTTTGAGACGTTGATAAGATGTGAAAAGCGCTGTGTCAAATGCAAGGATCATTATTATTAGTAGTAGTATGACAACCCTTTGAGATTCTGGAACCTCAGCCATACTCTTGTACAGTAATTAACTTTTTCCCCACACAGGAGGGGTTGCTAGGGTAACACACACTTTTTCTCAATGGTGATTTAGGGTCAGTGGTACTTCTTCTCTGACAAGTATGTGTTGTACATCCTGTTAAAATGAAGCTCTGCTCTGTTCTGCTCCTGATGTAATCCTGGCAGGAACAGTCATGGAGAACAGTGTGATTACTCAGGGGCCATTCTTCACTGGGTCTCCAGTGTTCGGCAAACAGCAGAGATGTAATAGGGGACTGCACAGAGCCCCGAGTGATCGTTTACCACAAACAAACAGTCTGGACTGTCAGGTGTTCAGTATTCAGATCAGGGATACATGTGCAATTCCACAAGCTCACACCACAGAAGAATCATAATCAGAAACTTTTAGCACCAACTTTCTTTTTGCCTTTCTCTATTTCTGCCTCCCTCCCTTCCCTCTCCCTCTCCCTCCTTCTCCCTGTCCCTGCCTGATTGCCTGCCACCCTCCTTCTCTCCCTCCCTCCCTCCCTGCCTACCTCGCTAATTGCCGGCCTGCCTCCCTCTCTCCATCCCTGTCAGCCTGCCTGCCACTCTCCCCCACTCCCTCCCTCCCTGCCTCCCTTGCTCCTTGGCTGCATGCCTTTCTCCATCCTGCCTGCCTTTCTCCCTCGCTCCCTCCCTCCCTTCCTTCATTCCGTGTGCCACCAGTTACAGTAGCCTTTCAGAAGGCTTCTCGTCCTGTGACGTCCTTCCCAAAGCCATTTATCGTGCCTACGTGACTCTCTGAAAGTGCTGCCCAATCATTCCCACTCTTGATGGGCAAACAGTTGCAAAACTCTGCAATATCCAGGCACTGGTTTCCTCAGTCACTCTCAGCGCTGAACTTCTCGAGACACCAGTCTTCAAAATAAATCTGGCTTTGAATTTTTAATAGGACTTGATAGTACATACTGCTTCCAAAGTGATGGGGAGGGGGAAGAGGGTGGTGGGGGGGGGGGAAACTAGAGAGCAGCGGATAGAAGTGTCTGTGTGTTGTCGTTTCCCCCCCCCACCACCCCCCCACCCCGCAGCTAAGCTTTTCTGCCAACTGAAATTACCCATGTTTCAGTGAAGCGTTTAAGAAACTGATGTTTTGGTCCCAGAGGCTGGGAACAGGGTTTGCACAGTGCACACGATTACATCTGAAGGGCTGAGGAAATCAAAGGCATCCAGTTGACAGCCTAAAGAAAACGAAAAAAAAGAACATAGCGGAGAGCAAGTAACTAAATATCTCAAGTATTCAGCTGACAAACAGAATTTATCGGGGACGGGGGACGGGGGAGTGGGGGTGGGGGGTGGGGGGTGGAATGGACGGTTCCATCTTCTGCATTGTGCGAAATGAACCCCCTAACAATCTGGTTAATGGCTATGTGTCTACCTCTGACATTCATAGCCCCCAAACTCAGGCTTGTTCGTTACAGTCACATTGCCATTGGTATTAAAGGGCCGGTGACTGACCCTGGGTTCCCTCATGGGAGAAAGCACTTCTGACACACACACACACTACATACACACACATACACACACACACACACATCTAATAATAACCCCTCTGTCCCAAACAAACCAACAATAATAAAATTGGTCATTTTAATCCACGACTGTTTGTGGGAACACTGCTGTGCCAATTGGCTGCTGCATTTCGCCCATAAGTATACAGTCAATTCACTCTGCAGTATATTCTGTGAAGTCCTTTCAGATTCTAGAAAAGTGCTTTATCAAATGCAAGGATTATTACTCCTATTATTATTATTGGAGCCTCAACGTACCCCTCATTTCTCAACAGCATCGTTAGAATAATTCTTGTTTGAAACTCGCTGGGAGGTGACACCTTTTTGTTCCTCCAATGAATTGTAATGGATCCGCACCACTTAATACTGTTGACTCTCTGTTCCTTTCCAACGCTCGCGTAGGCTTGGACAGGTCAACAGGTTGTGATCAGTGATCGTTGATTTTTATTACTTTCTCAGCTACACGAGCGAGTCTGTCAGATCGCGTTTGTCCTTTAATGTGTGCGGTGTCATCAGGAATTTCGGGCTGCGCAGAAATTAAAGGTGTGATGACGAAGGTGCTGACTGGACAGCCCGCTCTTAACAACATTGGCGGTGATTGCAACTGACATGAATCCACTCATACGAAGTTACTGCCGAAGGCGGTGAGTATTGCAGCAGTCAGTCTCTCCTGCTGTGCTGTGCGCGATTCGATTTCAACATTCATTATATTAATATATAATAGAGATATAATAGGGAGACCTAATAGAGGTTTACAAAATCACGAGGGGATTTGACAGGGTGAAGAAGGAAAAACTGTTCCCACCGGTGGGCGAATCCGTGACTTGTGGTCACAGATTTAAAATAGTTTCAAAACGAAGCAGAGGGCAGCTGAGGAGAAATGTTTTCGCTCAGTAGGTTGTTCGAATCTGGAATGCATTGACTGAAAAGGTGGTGGAGGCCGATTCGATAACAGCTTTTAAAAGAGAATTAAACCTTTATTTAGCGAGAACAGGTCTGTTAGGTTATGGGGAGAGAACTGGGCAGTGGGATTACGATGCTCTTTTCAAAGAGCCGGCACAGACTAGATGGGCCAAATGGCCTTAAATTCTATGATTCTATAATAATAATCCTCGTATTTGATGTGGCGCTTTTCACGCCTTCTAGACTGTGTCGCAAAGTGCTTCGCGGAATATACTGTAAAGTGAATTGACTGTATATTTGTGGGACAGTGAAACGCGGCAGCCAATTATGCACAGCAGTTGCGGATTGAAGTCACCAATTTTTATTATTGTGTTATTTTTGGAGGGATTATTATCAGGCTTGTGTGTGGAGTAAGGAAACTTGCCCAAGGTTTCGCCTAGATCTGCCTGGATTCAAACACAGTTCTCACGTTTGTAAGGCGAGTGCTCTAACCACTGAGCTCTAAGGACTCCACATTTACATTTACATTTGTCCAGAAGGTAGGATGAACCGTGTCCTCACACAATCATTGCCCAGGAAATCAGGGTGATGTCTCACACATCACTAACCAGAGCCAGAGGTAACATACCTTTAAAATATAATGAGAATAGAATCTTACAGCAACAGGAGACCATTCAAAGAGCTACCCACTAGTCCGATATTTACAAAATGCATTTCAATATAAAAGTTCCTATGTTTCTATGGTGTTTTCCTATCAGTGTAGGCAAGGCACGCTACCTGAACCCAATGTGAAACACACCGGTTAATAGGCGGAATGTTTGTCGGGAGTAATATGGGATCATCTCGTGTAATTTTTCCAAATCAATCGCATCGGTGGATAAATCCTTCAGTCTGCCTAATCGTGCTGTTTGACCTGTAATTCACAGCAATAGTAAAGCTCCCCAGAAGGTTAATCTGATGAAAGCCTCCCCTCCTGCGTTCATACTCAGCCATTCTAATGCAGGTCTCAATTTCAATCTAAACGCACTCGATGCCTGTTAATCCAGCTAAGAAGGAGGATGAGTTTCCCACAAACTCCTCGATTGGCTGCACTCGTTGCATCTTCCCGTCTGTAGCTTTGGAGTTAAATTCTCAAAGACTTGCATGGTCACTTTTCCATTGTTCGAATTGTCCTCAAGCAATTCAGATTCGAGCTGCCAACTTACTCTGCGAGCGTTCCTTCTCTCTGGGACAAGTCTCTGCAGATGTTCAGACCTGCGTATGTAGTATACATACGAATGTGTGTTCTGGTGGATGGATGTTAACAATTCTAAAGCGCTCTTCAAAAAAGAACGCCCTTCATCCCCCAGTGTCCTGGCCAACAACAAGGCTCCAGATAAAATTGCTCATTCACTTCATGGCTGTTTGTGGACCTTGTTATACGTAAATTGGTTGCAGCATTTTGCCTGCAAAAATACACACTCCCGATACTTCACAGTCAATCTCGGAAAGTGCTTTGAGTATGTCCTCCTGAGGTTATATCAAATGAAGGTACAGTAGTATAATAAAAAGATTATTAATCTCATGTTTCTATTATTCTACCTAATATTCTTAACCTTCTACTCCCAGTTATAGAATTTCTCTATTTAAATACCTCGCGTGAGTTAGTGTTTGCTGCTTCGAGATGCTGGGACGCTGCTTGCTATATAATTCCAAGTTGTTTACGGCACTGGTTGGCAGAGTGTTTAACTGATAACTTCCTCACTTTATTTCCCCACATTCAAAACATTTCTCTCTCGCTGATAAATTGTAGGGCCTATAAATACTCGATCTAAGTTGTCAACATAATATACAGTGTCTGTATTTCTCATTTCTGTCTGAAGAAAACTCAATAGAAATGAATCAGAATTGGCTTATTGCGGTGGCTAAACACACAGCTGTCCTTTTCCCCCCTGGGACAGACAGAGCAAGCTGATGAAGTCTCCATCGCTACTGCCTTGTGGCATGTCCATATTCAGTTAATAATAATAATAATAATAATCCTTGCGTTTGATATTGTGGCTTTTCGCATCTTCTGGACACCTCAAAGCGCTTCACAGACTATACTGTAAAGTGAATTGACTGTGGGGGGGCGATGGCTTACATGACTGTAAGTTGATAACGTAGGTTAGATAAAAGACCCATCCACTGACCGCAGTCTGCTCAGGTTGCCTGAGATGTAGGCCTCTCTCACAGCTTCACAAGCTCCATTGACTATGTCAATGACTTCAGCCTCTCTACCCCCGCCCTCTGGGCCTTCCATCCCTTCCATCCCACATTCCCTTCGCCTCGCTTCCTCCCTCCCTTGGCACCCTCAAGGCACGTCTCAAGACCCTCCCTCCTCTTCGACTGTTCCTTCGACCATCCTCCTACCCTCTCTGCTATCCACCCTCGCTGATCCCAACTCCCCTCCCCCCACCTCCCCCCACCACAACCACCACTCAGCTCCTAAACCCTGACTGTTCAGTGCCTTGGGACGTCCTCCTGTCGTGAAAGGCACTTTACTCGAATGTGATTTTTTATCAAATTGTTGACGATTCGAAGCCCCAGCCCCTCTGCACTGCTGGCAAAGTTCAAAAATATTATTATCAACACAACCTATCGAGGCTGACCCTTCTCCTAACCAATTTATATATTAAGATACACCTGAAAAAACACAAAGTCATTTAATCGAGACGCAGGGACATTTGTCAGGCACACCGCTCCAGTATAATTCACGGAAAGGCACCATTTTTCTTAACCGTTCGACAGTCGGGCTGTCAGAATCTGGAATTAATCGCGGTGAATAATTTTTCCTTGCACTTTAAGCAAACTGGTTTTGCATCAGAGCTCTGCGGCCCCGCGTTAAGGTCAGAGTTATTGATTTGTCTCCGCGGGGCAGAAGCAGTTTCATTTCGCGAGACCAGCCTCTGTCAGAAGCCGTGTCGGCAGAATGGCTTAAGCAGAAAAATCCTGACAAGCAGATGAAATACTCCCACTGTGTGCGCAGGAATAATAGCTGTACCGGGTACCCGAGTGCTCTGAGGCCTAAAGGTGGACGCACGACCTCGTGTCTTGGTTTTAATGAGCCCTGAGAGGGATCCTCCCCGGGGAGGATTAAGCTTTGAGCCATTCCCTGATCCTGGGTGGCTGAACAGACCAAGCAAGACTATCCTATTGGGAACCTGTACAGGGCAGGATCCGCCAGCCTCTCCACTCATCACTCGCAAAATAATGTTCAACGCAGATAAAGGGAAGGTACTACTTGCATATAATAATAATAATCCTTGCATTTGATACAGCGCTTTTCATGTCTTCCAAACGTCTCAAAGCGCTTCACGATAATTACTGTAAAGTGAATTGACTGTATGTTTGTGGGCGAAACGCAGCAGCCAATTGCACACAGCAGCGTCCCCCACAACTAGTGGTGGATTGAAAATGACCAATTTATTATAGGTTTTATTTTGGAGGGATTATTATGGCGTGTGTGTGGTGTGTGTGTGTGTGTGTGGAGCAAGGAAACATGCCCAAGGTTTTGCCCTGACCTGCCAGGATTCGAAACACAGGTCTCTCACGCTTGTAAGGCGAGTGCTCTAACACTGAGCTACAGGAACTCCAGCATATATATTCAGCAAGTCAATACAGAAATCGCCCCATTCCCTGGGGAAAATTGGAAAACATCTACTGTTGTTGGATGACCTTTGGTATAAATAGAGATATCGTTTGCTGTCACCAGCCGGTGCCTAATACTCTCTAGAATTAGGTTAGCACGGGACATCAATCCACAATCCAGATTCCATTCCCAACAAGTATACAGGGAAATCCATATGTGTGGATGTCCCAGTCTGGTTTAGATACACTTAAGTTTGGTGACAGGTGTCAGATCCCCGGTGTTGTAACTCCCACAAGATTTCCCATAGACTCGATACAGCCTTTAAAAGATAAGTATTAGGGGAGGAAAGGTTTGCAGGTCTATGGGGAGAGAGAGAGAGTGGGAGAGTGGGATTGATTTGGACAGCTCTTTTCAATGAGCCGGCACAGATACGATGGGCCGAATGGCCTCCTTCTGTGCTGTATAATTGTATGATCCTATAACAAGAGATCTTGTTGGACACTGACATGAGCCATCTCCCTGGCGTCCACTATGGAGTCTATGGAGCATTGATGTCAAGTTACCCACTGGAGGAAGCTCAGGACCTCTGTGGTTTCGGTCAATACTATATTGACCAGGCAGTATAAGCAAAGTCATTCATAATAATAATCCTTGCATTTTGAATAGCGCTTTTCACGTTTTATAGATATTTCAAAGCACTTCACAGAATGTACTGTAGAGTGAATTGACTGTATGTTTGCGGGCGAAACGCAGCAGCCAATTGCACACAGCAGTGTCCCCCACAAACAGTTGTGGATTGAAATGAACAATTTTATTATTATGTATTGTTTTGGGAGGGATTATTATTAGGCGTGCGTGTGCGGAGTAAGGAAACTTGCCTAAGGTTTCGCCCTGACCTGGCTGGATTCGAACACAAGTTTAGTAAGGTGAACGCTCGAACCACTGAGCTAAAGCCATTAACCAGCGGCCATTTCCTAGATTGCCTGTGTCAAATATATAGCAAGACCTGGATGCTGTTCAGGTAAATATATTCTTCAAATCATTCAAGTAATTGTTCTGCTTGAAATGTGCAAAATCACCATAGCCTCGGTGGACAGGCCTCTGTGGACAGGCCATGAGATCAATCCAACCTAATTCCTCTGAAGAACATTTTGCTTAAGATAGCAGAAATGTCCAAACTATGAGGTCGGTCCGATTCGAAAAGCTCCTTGACATCTCCGTGGATTGGGCAGAGACAGCAGTCGTGGTGGCGGTGTTTACAGAGGTGACTTGGAACACGAGAGTCCCAGCCTGTCAAAGCCTTCAGCTACAGGGAGTTTGATGATACTGTAAGACAGATTTAGGACACTGTCAGCGACGTGAAGACAGCCCGTTTCAATATTGTGCTCGGATTAAAAACACGTACACTATCGCTTTGTAACAAGTACACCGTCTGTCTGAAGAGGTTTTAATCGGTCGCTTGGTAATACTGGCGGACAGAACGGTAAAGGATTGCCAATTCCATTAGCGCTGGGTGAGTGCGGAGTTGTGGAATTGTGGATGCGAACGAGAGCCGAGCAGGGACAGATTGTCAGGTTGTTTTTTTCGTTAGCCATATAGAAATGCTCTTCTGCAAAATTATCACATATGTGACTGTCACGCGCCCAGTGTCCCCTGACAAAGGGAGTCGGGCAAAAATATATTGTTGATAGTGGCAGAAACCTGGCCTCTTCAGCTTTTATGGGAAGTGAGATTTGGTAATAATAGTAATGATACCGCACAGGTAAACTCACCAGAATGCCTATCAGTTGGGATCATAACATTTAACACAAGTTATTTCAAGTCCTGTCGCTCAGTGGTTAGAGCACTCGCCTTACAAGCGAGAGAACTGGCTTCGAGTCCTGTCACAAGGCGAAATCTTGGGCAAGTTTCCTTACTTCACACACACACACACACACACACACACACACACACACACACACACACACACACACACACACACACACACACACACACACACACACACACACACACACACACACACACACACACACACACACACGATCTGTGAGAAAATATCTTCTTATTTGTACATCTGATTGTAGGTAGTTCTGGATTTGTGCTCTGTGATGCCGTCTGGCGTGGAGGGCGCTATATAAATGAAGCTGTTGTTGTTGATTTCAGAGACTCATTTACATGTTTCCTCTCCCCTTAGTTGACGGTAGGTGCCAGTCCTGAAGGTCTTCAGTCAAATCCTGTGCTCTAGAATAAATCTGGGTTTGTCTGACATTAAACTCTTCATTAAAAAAAAATCTTCCCTGAAACGTATGATATAATGAACCTTTCTGAGCTTGGCTGAGAGCCTCAAAGCTCCTCACACCTCAAGCAGAACCAGTGACTCTAAGTGACACAATGAAGTCTTCTTCCTCAAACATCATTAGCAGCCTGTAGTCAGCAAAGCTCGCAGGATGACTGAAAAGCTCCTGACCTCCTTAACAGCTTGAAGCACACCTCCGAGGCTTTGTTGATAGCTGAGCTTTGGCAGGCTGCTGTCAGTGAACCGTAAGAGTGAGGTGAGAGTGCACCAACCCTTCATACCGTACCACAGATTTCCTTTCAGTTGGGTCAGAAACAAGCGTTTGTTTGTTTGGGCTTGTAATTGATGTTGCTGGACCTTTGTAGGATATAGGGATAGAATATCGAGCATCAGTGCCTCAGCATTGTAGGTAGAATATGACTGTTATGTTACTCAAGCACAATTGTGATGGAACAAGAACTTACATTGACGTAATGTCAGTTAGTTATATGAAGACACAAATGCCTCAAAGTATTCTGAGATTGACAGATTTCTTGTGGATAAAGGGATTAAGGGATTCGGAGATAAAGTGGGGGCTGATGAAGTTAGATTAGAAGATCAGCCATGGACTTATTGAATGGCGGGGTGGGCTCGAGGGGCCGAATGGCCTAGTCCTGCTCCTAATTCTTATGTTCTTAACAAAGGGAGCAATGAACTCCAGGCAAAATATGGAGAAATGTATGAATTGAATAACAAAAAAACTCAATTTCTAGAGCGCCTTTCATATTGGGAGATTGTCCCTAGGCGCTGAACAGTCACTTGCATTTTTCTAACACCCTCCCTCCCTCCCTCCCACCCCCCCTCCCCCCCATCCCTCCACACTGGGTGGTGTCTCAGAGCGCTTCACAACGGCGGAGCCCGAGGCCGAGCCAGTGGGAGGGGGGGGGAAGATGACCTTAAGCGCGATTGAAGAGAAAGGTATCCAGATATGACCTGAAGATGGGGAAGGAGGGGCTGAGGCGAAGGGGTTGAGGGAAGGAGTTTCCAAAGTTTCGGGGCCTAGTGGCTGAAAGCATGGCCGCCGATGGCGGAGCAGAGGATTCGGGGACAAGGAGGAGGCCAGACCCAATAGAGCGAAGGCAGCGGGTACTGCTGTGAGGAAGGAGAGAGGAGGTTAGAGAGGTAGGGAGTGCAGAGGAGTGGAGGGAATTAAACTCCACCCCATCCACGACTATTTGTGGGGATGCTGCTACGGCATTTTGGCCACAAAATATACAGTCAATTCACTTCACAGTATATTCTGGGAGGCATTATGAAGACATGATAAGGCACCATATCAAACGCAAGGACTATTATTAACTGAATAGAGAATGGGCACATTGCATTAAACGCTTGCATTATCAATAATAATTCCCAACCTATCAGCTGTGCCTGTTCCGAGCCAATGATGGTGTATAATATATTCGTGAATTATGCAGATTGGATGTAATTTAGAGACGGATTCACTTCAATACAATTAACCATATATTACATCATTATGAAATATTGGCAAATAGAAACACCACAACACAGTACAATGAAGGTTATGTCTCTGAATTAGTTATGATAATTAGTGATTAGCCAGTCACGCACCATTCAAAATAAACCTTCCCTGGAACTCAACGCAGTCTATCGCTGAGGTTTATTAAAGGGTCTGCATTCCCTCATCCGACTGATTTGGGAAACCAGAATCGGAGGCCATTCAGCTGCACACACAGTATGTTAACAATAATAATCCTTGCATTTGATATAGTGCTTTTCACGTCTTCTAGACTGTGTCTCAAAGCGCTTGACAGAATATACTAGAAAGTAAATTGACTGTATATTTTATGGGCAAAACGCGGCAGCCGATTGTGCACAGCAGCGTCCCCACAAACAGTCGTGGATTGAAGTGATCTAATTTTTATTATTGTGTTTTTTTTTGAGGGATTATTATTAGGCGCGTGTGTGTGTGGAGTAAGGAAACTTGCCCAAGGTTTCGCCCTGATCTGCCTGGATTCAAACACAGGTCTTGCGCCTGTAAGGCGAGCGCTCTAACCACTGAGCTACAGGAGCTCCACTTATGGACAAAGTGGAAGCCATACTCCTTGAACCTCCCTGGGGGTCAGACTCACCGAACCAGTGAGCAACCTAGGAACCCAAAACATACAACCTGCTATTACACAATGCTTCGTGAAATACTTTTCACAGGAAGGCATGCGAGCGTGCGGCAGATAATAGGAATCACCAGGAACCGAACTGAAGGATGAATTCACCCTGTTACTAAAACTAAAGCAATGTGACATTTCGATTCTTCAAGCTTGGGAAATACCGTGCCTTGTAGCTGTGATATGTCTTCCTCGTTTCAGACGGTCTACCCAACCCAAGGAACAGTGGCTTCTAAAGATGCTTAGCCTCCCAGGGACAAGGGTCCTTTCTCAGTCGTTTAATATTTGGCATTAATTTACCGATTGTTGACTGCCGAGTGACTTCATTACTGTAACAGTAATCCTCAACGTCAAAGCTCCAGTGTATCTCAGTCCAAAATGTGCAGCATCACTACTTACATCGCTACGCAGCACCCAAACAAAGCAGAAGTTAATTATGAACACAGCTCTGTAGAAAGAAATCTTGTGGTGTTTGAATTCGTAATTAGCTTTGCGTCGTATCTTTGAGATGTCTCAAAGCTTCACAGAATATACTGTGAAGTGAATTGACTGTAGTCATTTTGTGGGCAAAACTCGGCTGCCAATTGCGCACAGCAGTGTCCCCACAGACACTCGTGGATTGAGTGACCAAATTCTTATTATTATTGTTTTTTTTGACAGGATTATGACCCCCGGCAAAGTGATTGCCATTCGAATAACAACTGGTTCCTACTTAACGTTAATCAAACTGAGGCATGGGGAGTAAGGAAACTTGCCTAAGGTTTCGTCTGTTAGGAATAATATAATATAATAATAATCCTCGCATTTGATATAACGCTTTTCACATCTTCTAGATGGCTCAAAGCACTTCCCAGAATACACTGTAAAGTGAATTGACTGTATATTTATGGGCGAAACGTGGCAGCCAATTGCGCCCAGCAGCTTCCCCGCAAACAGTCGTGGATTGAAATGACCAATTTTTATTATTGTGTTTTTTTGGGATGGATTATTATTAGGTATGTGAAGTACGGAAAATACTTTCCCAAGGTTTCACACACGGCCTGCCTGGATTCGAACACACTTGTAAGGCCATTCTAATCACTGAGCTACAGGACTCCAAACCAGGCTGGGCTGTGTCTCTGAGCTCTCTCTCACTGAGCTCCTTTTACACAAAGCAGAAGCATAAGGCATTGGGTAAAATATAATTAGATTTCCTCTTTAATATGTTCTTTAACTCAATACCCAGGTGAGCCCTGGGAGCAACAATAACTTAGACTGACTGTGATTTGAATGAATCAATTCTGTTTGCATGACCCTTTTAATCCGAATCAGTGGTTCATTTGAAATTGATCCTGATCAACAGTCAAGTGGCTCCTCTTGTATTTGCAGACTTTACAACCGCTCCTTTCAGTTCAAATCAGTGTGACCCAGTCTGACTGCAATTCCCAAGGTTTATCGGGGTAGAAATTCCATCTGGGTCGAGAGTTACTCTATTAAGCCTAGCTGTACAAGTGTCGTTTTGTTGTTGTAGTTGTTATTGTAGTCGTTCAGAGTTTTTCGGAATTGGCAAATTCCAGACCAATCTACAAATGTGTCATCCAACGATGTACAGGACTGGAAACAACAGCTGTGGTCGATCTGCACAACAACGATAACATGCAGGTACACAGCCTCTCTCACATCGGGAGGACATGCTGTTGGACAGTCAGGGATTGGGACCTGAGGTGGAGGATGGGATCAGGAGGGCAGTGGGCGATAGGAGTAGAAGGGTGACCGAAGGCGCGGATGAAGAGGAATATCTTGAGACATTAACCCTAACTCTAAGATGGAGCGAGGCCAGGGGACTGTGCGATGGAGTTCCAAAGGCTGGGGACAGAGAGACTGAAAGTCTGACCGTCCAATGCCATTCATGGAGCTCCTGTAGCTCAGTGGTGAGAGCACTGGCCTTACAAGCATGAGACCTGTGTTCAAATCCTGGCAGGTCAGGGCGAAACCTTGGGCAAGTTTCCTTACTCCACACACACACACACACACACATGCACCAAATAATAATCCCTCCAAAAAAACACACAATAATAAAATTGGTCATTTAAATCCACGGCTGTTTGTGGGGGATGCTGCTGTGCGCAATTGGCTGCCGCGTTTCACCCACAAATATACAGTCAATTCACTTTACAGGATAATCTGTGAAGCGTTTTGAGACGTCTGGAAGACGTGAAAGGCGCGAAATCAAATGCAAGGATTACTATTCCTGAATAGACCTCATGTGAATTCCTCACTCCACAACTGTGAGGTGGAGCTGGTGGAAACTTGCTCTCTGACCTGACATCTGCTAGTTCTTATTACATGTTTGCAAATTTGTAGTAAATGTAAATTTGCTATTGGCCTTAGAATAAGTGAGTGTAAATATTCACAAAACGGACGGAAGGAGAGAGGTGGTGGTGGGGTGGGGGTGGGGGAGGGTGGGAGGTGGCAGGACAGGACATCAGGAATCCTGAAACAGAGAGTTACTTTTCGAGCAGACTTAATAGAAATTAATTATATAACAAATGAATAAAAAAAGATAAAAAGCAGCTATTAGAGGAATACAGTCCCCAATATTTAATGTCAGTCAGCATGACATTTACAAGCTAATTAATGCAGAGGCAGGATTGCTTGCCCAGAGGAACAATATATCAATGTTCTGTATTATCATATTACAATATAACCACTCAGTTTTATGTGGCCGTGGCTAGGTTTTTTATGTATTTGCTATAGATGCACTTTAATACGTTAAAATGTCAAGCCAGAACATATATAATGGGCTTCTTTGAAATGGCTATTTGTATGGCTATGTTATTCAGGTGGACGTTTGTTGAATGGATAATGAATGGCGCTTTCCCAACTCAGGCAGCCTATGAGAATTTCATCCCTTTGTATGTCAGACTGCATTGATATACGAGCGTAGAAGCCTTCTCTGTAATAGAAGGCTGATTAATAAATTACTAATCTAATATGATGTCTCGTATGTACTACATTTTCCCTCTCTAAATCGTCTTGGAGTCACTGAAGCAGCAAATCTCCTGAGGGCGAAATGCTGTATGTATTACCCCCAAATTGTTAATTAGGATGGTTAAATGAATGAGACAAAGGAAAGGGATTGAAACCAATTGGAATTGCGTTCCTGTAGAAAAAAATGGGCTAAAATGACACATTCTAAAATTTAACTCCTGATTTAACAGAATCTTTTGTTATTTGAATTTATAAAAGGTTGCCATTCATTAAGGGTGAGGATTAATTGTATTTGTCATATTTGCTTTGATCCTTTTAGCGATACCAAACCTACCAATTTCCCATCAGGGCGAAACCTCGGGCAAGTTTCCTTACGCCAACCCACCCGATAATAATCCCTTAAGATACGAACACGCAATACTGCAATCGGTCATTTCAACCATGACCGTTTGCGGGGACCCTGCTGTGCACAATTGGCTGCCGCATTTTGTCTGCAAATATACAGTCATTGCACTTTACAGTATATTCGGTGAAGCGCTTTGAGACGTGAAATGTGCTATATCAAATGCAAGGATTATTATTATTATTATTACTGCACGTAGCCATTTCTTAAATGCTTCTTGGCTTCAACCACATTTCCTGGCATCTTATTCCAGCCCTTGAGTAAAATATTCCCCGGTGTCTCAAACTTGCTGTTCAACATATTGATTCACATCTGGTTACGCCTGGGAGGTTTCGTTTGCCGACTTGTTGCAAGCATCACTTTCCATTCCCATGTCGCTTTGTCTCTCTTTAAAAACAATCGAAATCACTACATCGCTTTTCGCTGATCATCGCACAGACATTTCATACAGTAACTCCTCCCAATTGAATTCCCCCCCCCACACACACACCCACACCCCCAGCGTCTCACCCGCACCAAGCTCCGCGACCACATCACTCCCACCCTTGCCCGCTCCATTGGCTCCCCATTCCCCAGAGGATCGAATTGTAGATCCTCGTTCTCACCTTCAAGGCCATTCACGGCGTTGCCCCCCACCCCCGCTATCTCTCCGACCTCCTGATCCCCCCTATGAATGAACCTCCCCGCCCCCTCCGTTCAGCGGGCTCCGGCCTGCTCCACGCCCCTCGCCCGCCCCGCCCTCGGCGGATTCAGCCTCGAAACGTGACGCGAAAGGCGCTCTAGAAATGTAATTTTGTCATCATTATTGTTGCTTTCGCGTTTATTGATTTCATCTCTTTAAAACGCCTCCGACTCTCTGCAAACAAAAAAGTCCTGTTATGAAACCTAAATAGGTTTGATTTCTGCCTTCCCAGTTTCTAAAAATCTGCATTAAATGTACTGAAAACTTGTTTATATCTCACCAAGAGATAATTGTTTCTATTGGAGCCAATACAGATTCTTGGTCATCGCTTAATGAAGTCGAGTTAGATTGCTGCTGTGCTAACAATGAAAGTCAGCGTTGTATAATCATATGCTGTTTAATCCCTTCACTGGTACATATTGCCCATATTCTGGATAGCCCGAGCCTGTTTTTAATGAGTGAGTTTGATCAAGCAGATGTTCACAAGGGTTTAGCACAGGCTGTTCATGGATGGCAGGCCTAAAAATCTCAATGTGTAACTCTTCCAATTAGATCTCTCACCTCACTGTGCTGATCAGATAGATTGTTGGAATGGGATGCGCTCTCTCTCTCTCTCTTTCTCTGTCCCTCTCTCACTCTCTGGAGGGACATATTCTGCTCGCCCAATTCTGGAAAGTGTTAGATGCAGGTTGGCAAGAGCCAAGGCTTGAGGGGGAACCAGAATGTGCATTGGGGTAACTGCTGGAGTCTAACCTCAAAGCTTGCTATTGATATTGCTGATGGCCAAGCTTTCCCACTGCTCGTCCAGCTAGGATCACCCATTGGGGCTTTGACCTGCAGAGTGTGATGGACTGAATGAGATAACTCCCTGCCCAAGTGACTGGTCTGCCCTTCCACATCCTGCTGATGAGCAGTAGAGAGAGAGAGAGCCCTGGATATACTGTAGACCTGCCTAGCTCAGTAACCGGACTAGAGACCAGTTCAGCTCCAAGGTGACCATGGTTAATACATTGCCAAATGACACTGGTAGAAGCTGATGACATATGTCTCCACTCAGATTAAAGGGAAGCGGATCCTGATGGTTTATCAATGCCAAAGTCTTCATTTCTTTGCCAATAAATTAGTTTCCAAAGGATAAAATGCTTCATCCTCTACATTTCCCCCCCAACTCCTTTGTTCTCTCATTCATCCCCCTTGTATGGCTCGGAGGGCACCTCCGCAGACTGTGAGAATGAATATTCCGTTCATATCAGACATCGATCTTGCTCATTAGCAAGCCGGTTTGACACTGACATCCCCAACGACTGGATACTTTTTGTCATGAGCCAAATAAGCGCAATAATCACATCGGATACAATCCAGATCATGGGGCCTCACACACAACTTAAGGTACTCGACACTTTGGTTGCTTCACAGCAAGAAGGAAGGAAGGTGGAATAATGAGAACAATGATCTTTTCTGGACATATCAAAGTGCTTCACAGAATATATTATATACTTGATAGTGAGACGGATGGCGCGCTCGGTCCATGTGTATAGCACCTTGCATGGCGGGAGGGTGGAGGGGAGGGAGGGGGAGGGGAGGGAGGGGGAGGGGAGGGGGGGGTGACCGATGGCACGGTCGAAGTGGAGTGTCTTGAAGTGGGACTTAAAACTGTAAAGTAAAATGACTGTACATTTTGTGGATGAAACGCGGCAGCCAATTGCGCACGGCCGTGTCCCACAAACCATCGCGGATTATTTATTTCGAAGGGGATCATTACCCCTGGAATAAGCCATCCGCCAATCGACCAACAACCGGGTTCCTACTTTACTGTTGGTAAACAGAGACGTGAGCGTAGAGTGAGGAAACCTTGTCTAACATTTCGCCCTGACCCGGGAATCAAACCCAGGTCCTCTCGCTTACAAGGCGAGTGCTGTAACCCACTGAGTTCCAGAACTCCACAACAGCGAGTGAATAGCGAGGCAGGGCTAATGAGTATCTTGCAGCGTGTAACGAATTTTCTTTTCCCCCCCCACCAAGTTAAATTACGGGTCAGTTTTTGTCGAACGGCAGCACAGAGTTTCAGGGCATCGCGGATGAATCACAAAAGGCCTTTGGGGGGAAGCTTCAGATTTGGACACAATGCATTTGGATGACTTAGCCGGTCCAACTTGACATTTTGTCATGTGTGCGTGAAAAACCTACAACCAGCAACCTGACTTGAATGTGAACAATCCTGACACGCTGTGCCTCTGCCGTTCTGATCACAGTTTGTTCTCGTCACCCTCAAATGAACTATTTTGCTTCCAAGCGAATGTGTCCAGCTTCTGTCGCAGGTCACAATAATAATCATACTATGAAATAATAGCAAGTACAAGCGTAAGTAAGATCTGTGTTTCGAATCCAAGCAGCTCAGGGCGAAACCTTGGGCAAGTTTCCTTACTCCGTACACACAAACACACACACGCCTAATAATAATCCGTCCCCAAAACACTATAATAAATTGGTCATTTTCAACCCATGGCTGTGCGCCATTGGCTGCCGCGTCTTGCCCGTAAATATACCGTCAATTCATTCTACAAAGATTATTATTATTATTATAATTACATTTGATGTATCGCCTTATCACATCTTTCAGATGTGTCTTCATAGAATATGCTGCTAAGTGAACTGAACACAAACAGTCATGGATTGAATGACCAATTTTTTTTTAATTACCCCCTCCCCGGAAATCTAGGTAAACAGAGGCATGTAGAGTAAGGAAACTTACTGAACATTTGGCCCTGTCCGGGAATCAAACCCAAGTCCTCTCACTTACGAGGCGAGTGCTCTAACCACTGAGCTTAGGCCTCCTCAGTCTAACTGCCATGGTGAATGATGGTTGATTCCGCAAGTCCCCAGAAACCAGTCTGAAATCCATAGTTTCAAATTATGTGTAAAGTGGTTGAAGATAATCTAGAAACTGGTTGAAATGGAACAAATTAAAGACGGCAACCTCGATGTTAAGCTTTTATAAATATTTCTCATGATGGAGACGATGTATTCCAAAGTGTGTAATTGGATATTCATGGGCTGTTGGGTATTTGTGCACGCTCTGTGTCTAAATACTAAATGCCAATGTTTAATTATAAGGCACTGTGGATGGTTACGCAAGCAATTTAATCTGATGATGCATTTTGACGCAATTTATCCCATTGAACTGCGTTGGCAGACGAGTAAAAGTAAGTTTGTAATATTCTGATCTGTCCGCTCACTAACCTCGACTTACTGAAAACGCATTAAAACAAAATGCCATTCACGTCAATTATTCTATAGTGTAACCACGGTTTCTTGTCGCTCCTGTGATCTTAATGAACATGGTTCTACTCTTAGACCTGATCCAGAATTCTCCTGTTGCTGGAGGACAATGTTTTGTGTTCGAGGCGGGCGTTCAGGATTTGACGCTGGCAGCTTTGCGATGGGGGGAGGTCATAGGTTGAAGGTCACTCTCACCAGGAGGTGAGCCCTAGGGCGAACCGACCTTGACCTCAGCTCCACCTGGGTTCAAGGCAGATGTGAGATGCCCTTGAAAGGTCTCACGGCAGAGGGAGGCAGGTGGGTGGGCAGCTCGTTGCAATCACACGCAACAGGCCAAACGGTTACCGTGGCAACCCGATAGTCTCGGGGGGTGGGGGGCTGGTGGTAGTGGGGGGGGGGGTCCATCCAAGATTGGATCGGAGTTAATTAAGATGCTTCCAATGATAATAACTGACACAATTACCATTAGCATAGTTACTGCTTATGCGGCATTTTAAATAATATTATCTAAAAGAAGGTTTAGAAACATAGGAACAGGAGGAGGCCAATCAGCCCCTTGAGCCTGTTCTCCCCATTCTATTAGATCATGGCTGATCTGTCCCTCAACTCCCAATTACCCAGCTTTCTCCCATATCCCTTGATCCCCTGACCTGATAAATATCTCTCCCCCTTCAGTCTGTACAATGTGACTGGATCCAATCCATATTCCATAGCCTTTTGGGGAGCCAAAGTGGGAGATGGGGAGAGAGAGGGGGAGAGAGTTCCAGATTCCCACTAGCCATTGAGGGGGAAAAACTGCCCCTGATTTCACTCCTAAATGGCCTGACTCCAACCTTTTTCTGGTTTCCCCACCAGAGGAAATACGTTCAGCGCCTTGGGACGTCCCCCCAATGTGAAAGGCACTCTATAAATGTAATGTCGTCGTTTTGATGTTGCTGTTTCTCTGTAGCTACCCCAACAAAATCCCTTAGAAATGGCCTGGCTCTGATTATAGGATTATGTCCCTTGTTCCGGATTGCTCACCAGAGGAAATAGTTTGCAGTTTCTATTAAATGAATCAAATATCTCAATGCCCCCCATCCCCCACCCCCCACCCCCCACCACTTCTGATTTGAACCATTAACCCTGCATTGTTGGTTGCTATTGTTTCAGCAGTTTTTTTTAAAATCCATATAAGTAGAGGTTGTGTGTTTGCCAGTGTAACCAAACAAAGGGGGTTTAGAGTTGGAGTTCGAAACCAGTGGGTGTCAGACCTCAGCGTGGCTTCAAGTGACTAAGAGAAGTTGCTCTTTTGTCTTTAAAATTTCTTTTGTACAAATGCCCTGGTTCATCACCAGGTTATATCTCACTATGTGTCTGAATAGTGTGTTAACCAAAGACCTCTCTCTCCCCCCCCACCCCCACCCACCCCCTCTCTTGAATCTGTGGACGAAATCCTCTATGGCTGGCAAGACAATAATGCTACTGTACTGTACTAGCAAATGTACTTTTCGGGTGTGGGCTGCCACACTTTCCCCCACCGTCCCACGCCTCACACATACTCACAAATGCACATACACACACACACACACACACAGCCACTGACGCATACACAAACACACAGAGGGATACACGCACACTGACACACACACTCATATACACACCTGCATAGCCACAGACACACACACAGACACTGATACTGACACACTTCTACCCAGAGAATTGCCAGCCTCTGCCCCCATTTACCCAACCCTACGGGAAAGCTCTGGATTGTACCTGCCCTCATTTCTCACCCCCGCGGCTCGGCTGTCGTCACCTTGTGGCTTTTGTGTGAAATAAAGAGACGTGTTTTCGCAAAAAGTTCCTGAGTCGATCGAAAAACAATTCGCGTGAAAAGGCAGGTTTGCAGGAGAGATTCTGTTAACGTCAATTAAGTCAACGTATTTCACCAAGTTAGTCCCGTGTCCTCCGACAATCTGATTCGAATCATACTTGAAGACAAGTATGTCCCTGTAACTTGGTTGAAATTCCGGATAGTTCAGGGGCGAGAGATTCCAATTGACATCATTTTCTGACGGGCGATTAGTCCCCAGGGGGGGGGGGTTGGGGTGTAGTTCTAGGTAACTGGCTCCCAGGGACATTGACAGATGCCTCAAAGTAGGTTGCCTCTTCTTTATCTCAGACTATAATAATAATAATACCACTAATAATAACCCTTGCACTTGATATAGCGCCTTCCACGTCTTCTAGGCGTCTCAAAGCGCTTCACAGAATATGCTATAAAGTGAATTGACTGTACATATTTGTGGGTGAAATGCGGCAGTCACTTGCGCACAGCGGCGTCCCCCCCCCCCCCCACTCCACCACAAACAGCCGTGGATTGAAATGACCGAGTTATTCTGGTTGTGTTTTCGAGGGATTATTATTGGGTTATAAAATAAATGACTGCCAAATTGTGTGTGTCATCAGATAATAAGTGTACAGAGCTGTGTTCAGATCATGCCTCCGATCTTCACATTCTGCTTTGATCTTTAAGTTCCATCAATTTCCATTTCTCCAGGATCCTCACTTCCCCTGTTCTCCTCAGGGCGTTCTGTGCGCTTGTTCCCTGCAGTTGTCGGATGCAGTAACATTGAGCAAAACATGTAAAAGATGCACAAAACTAGATTGAGAATGATTTTTGTTTTTAAAAATCCCCCAAATCTGCTGAATTCATTCAAGATTTTGGCCCGAAAGTAATAATAATAATCCTTGCGTTTGATACAGCGGCTTTTCACATCTTATCGACATCTCAAAGCGCTTCACAGAACGTACTGTCAAGTGAATTGACTATGTATTTGTGGGCGAAACGCAGCAGCCAAATTACGCACAGCAGCGTCCCCCCCACACACAGCCGTGGATTGAAAATGACCAATTTTATTATTGTGTATTTTGTGGACGGATTATTATTAGGCGTGTGGAGTAAGGAAACTATATACAGTACATTAAACTGTCAGCGTATATATATATATATATATTTATAGGTGAGGTGAGTGACTAACTAAAAGTAGCAGAAATGGAAATGATGCAAAACAGAACCAGCGCAGATCAGAGCGGAATAACATTACCGGGCTATTTAGCTCAGTGTTTCAATCGAGCGTGGCACCACATCAAAGCGTTTGAGAGCCGTGTGTGAAGTGAACCTGCTGTCACTCCACCGGAACCCTTGAATTGGCGCTCTCCGCTCTCGCTGGTGATTAACGCTACCTGCCCCAGATCACATTTTAGAGCGACTGCAGGCGTCGTTTCGTGGCACTTGTCCCCAATCCGGGGGTCAATTTTATTAAGCCTGGCACCCAGCTCTCCGGATTAAATTAAGTTCAGATGTCAGCGGCTTCGCTCGGTGAAATCATGTTTTTTCTTTTGTGTGTGTTATTGGCGTTAACACTTGTCAACGACAGCTTGGGATTCAGCCGCCTCTGAAGCCTGGATAAAATTTCAACGAGAGTTGTCCACTTATACAAGGTTTTGTGTCCCAGGTCTTGCGATGTCACCCCCCCACACCAACGTGAAAGGGGCTTTGGTGATGGATCGTTTCCTTTTACTATCTCCGCCTTGGCAAGGCCTCATCACCTCTCCAGGGAGTCCTGAAGCTCAGTGAGTTAGAGCGCTCGCCTTACAAGTGTGAGACCCGTGTTTCGAATCCAGGCAGGTCAGGGCAAAACCTTGGGCAAGTTTTCTTCCTCCACACACACACACACACACACATACACGCACACGTACCTAATAATAATCCCTCCACAAATAATAAAATTGGTCATTTCAACCCACGACTGTTTGTGGGCGATGCTGCTGTGCGCAATTTGGCCGCCGCATTTCGCCCACAAACAAACAATCAATTCACTTGACAGCATATCCTTTGAAGCGCTTTGAAACGTTTAGACGATGTGAAAAGCGCTTTATCATATGCAAGGATTGTTATTACAGTATTATTATCAAGTTTATCATTCTCAAAAGACTAACCTTTCCTTAGCCCTTATCATGTTCATGATATAAACATTGACAAAAGCAGGGCAGACGGGATCACACAGGACCAGGCAGGCCAGAGCAGCTGTTGGCTTCAGTGGCCTTGGGTTAAGCCGGGGAAATCAGCCTGTTATTACTTCTGATCATTGTCTGTAGTCTTGTTGGACAGTGTGTGTGGCAGGGTGAGGAGGTCAGGCTAAGCAGTGCTCTCCACCCTCACCTCCCGCTGACGCTCATTGTCTCAACTTGTACTTGACATCGAGGTCAGGAGGGTTGAGGGATGATCTGATCATTTTTCATCTAAAATGATCAAGGGATTGGATACGGCGGCTACAGAGAAATCATTTCCTCCGGTGGTGATTTCAGAACAAGCGGACGTCACCTCATAGTCAGAGCCAGGCCATTTAGGAGTGAAATCAGAGGCAGTTTCCCCCCCCACCCCCCTGAAAGGCCAGTGGGAACGTGGAACTCTCTCCTACTCACTCTCTCTCTCTCCCAAAAGGCTGTGGATTATGGATTGGATCCAGTCACATTGTCCAGACTGAGGGGAGAGAGATATCTGTCAGGTCAGGGGATCAAGGGATACAGGGGGCAAAGGCGGGTAATTGGGAGTTGAGGTACAGATCAGCCATGATCTAATAGGATGGGGGAACAGGCTTGAAGGGCTGAATGGCCTCCGCCTGTTCCTGTGTTCCGCTCTATATCACATTCACAAAGTACTGGGGATTGTAGAGTCAGGGCTTTCATAAGAGGAGGAAGAGGAGAAAAAATGAGGCCAAATGACCGCTCACACAGAGCGGCAAAGTTCACAGAATATATATATTGACGGCGGCTGATACTGGCCTCACTCAGTGACAGTCTCCAAATTGTCCGGCCAGTCTGCACATCATCGGCTGAGAGGCCCAGGGCACAGCGTCTGAATTCAGCTGAACTGTCGCCTGCGAAAAGAATCACCGAGTTAGTGACGATCAATATTTATCTTGAGCCTATGAATATATTGCGCAGCACTAAACAATCCAAAAGACCCATCGGGGAAAAGCCCATGGTTTATCCAGACAAGCCCTGTGTAAGTCAGGAGATGTTTCAGAATTAACAGTTCTGGTTCTATTAGCCTGAGAGATGTCTGTGTGACCCAGACAGCCCCCCCCACTCCCTCACCCTCCCCCCACGTCTGGGAACAGTGTTCAATAGGCCTCGCAATCCGAACTGAAAATGATTTGCGTTAAATGTTTTTTCTAGCCTTAGACAAAATGAATATGACTGTGTACACTTGAGGTAGCAGCTACTGAAGTCCTTTAGGTTAATCTCTAGGTGTTAATTCAACTAGTACTCCATATCGCAGGGCACAAAGCACCTCCATTACCTCCAGCACAGCCTGCCAGCCTCTCTGTCTGTCTGTCTGTCTAACCTGAACTCCCATACAATACTCAGACCGTGCAGAATACCTTGTATTGACTTGCAAGTCGGAAAGTAATTTCTTGCCCCGATGCGAAGAATCTTTGTGAATAATATATTCAACGACTAAATGTCAATTTTTAAAGACAATCAGCGTAAAATATTAATATCAAATGATCTTCTGAAGGTGAAGCCGAGTTCACCGTATTGGCAGCTGCGGAAGGGAAACCTTTTACTCGTGATTTAATACGACCTCTTCTTTGGGTTTTAATTATTGATACGTTCCTCAATAAAGTCTCCAACGAGAGGCTTATTCCCCCCCAAAACGCCAAGTGCCAGAGATGCTAGAAACCCGAAACAGAAACAGTCATGGTTGGGAACACTCAGGAGGCCTTGGCAACTGATAATTGGAAGTTGTCTCACAGGCATTGACTGTCCTTCAGTCTGTCCCTTGAATATTAATGGTCGGATGAACTTGATCACAGCCACGTCTGACCTTATGCTATGCTCACACATGCCCCTTTCAGCAACAGCTGCGAAACCTGGTGAGTGAGTTGCCTCTCTAACTGCCCAACTCACCGGCCAATTGTGGTCATTTGAACTTGGGTTCCTCTCTGGGATCAGCTGATGACAAAGAGTAGGATCCAACTCCACGTACACGCACCTTGGGCAAGTTTCCTTTCTCCACTCGCCAATTTAATTATTGGGTTTTTTTGGGGGGAGGGATTATTATTAGGCTTGTGTTTGTGTGGATTAAGGAAACTTGCCCAACGTTTCGCCCTAATCTGCCTGGATTTGAACACAGGTTTCGCGCTTGTAAGGCGAGCGCTCTAACCACTGAGCTACAGGAGCTCCACAAAATAAGGACTATTCTCCCTGGGGTACTGTTAATAGTGTGTCTGAATCTTTGCACTCTAACGTGATGCTTTCAGAAGAAGCATAGCGCTGTAGGATTAGGGAAGAGAGGAGTCAGGTTATTTTACAAACCGATTCTAAACTTGGATCAGGTGGAGCTTTGTTTGAAGTTGACTGTGTTATCAGTAGAATCCCCCCCAGTGCAATGTATATTGCCTTTTAAAGACATTGTAATGAGAGCATAAAAGGACCTGCGTTCCTTCTTCATTGAAGAATTTACAACTGTCTGCGGTGGTTATTCTAAGAACGCAGAAGAAACACAATATTCCCCCAAGTGTTGCCTTGAACGGCCAGAAAAACACAAAAAGACGAGGGTTGGAAATCGAACGGGATAAACCAGGTTAAACTCCGCCGCAGCTCTCCAAACCCACTTGTTATCGACCCTGGTGGCTACGAGATTGTCGTTCATCAACCTGTTGAGGGAGCTGGCCGCTTGCCTCTGCGCACAATGTGTGACCTAACTCTCGCTTTAAATTGGTTTGTGTTCGGGCTGAGCTGGAGCCCAATTTAAACTGCGCTGTCACACCGCAAAGCCTTTTGCCTGACAGCTCTGGGACTGCAGAGCTCCCAGCCAAACCATAAAACACGCAATTGGATAGATTCCACCACAAAGAAGTGGGGGGGCGTGGGGGGGGGGGGGGGGGGGGGGGGGGAGAAATTGTTCTCTGTAGCAATCAGAACAACTGGGCGTCTGTCTCTTTTTGTGATATTTTCCTGAATAATTATTTGTGATTCGGTATCGCAGATTCAGAGAAGTGTTTATTTGACCCCCACTCCCTCCCCTTCTCCCAGGCTATCACAGTATACAGTGCAGTCTAAAGAACATCTCAATTCACCAAACAGTGGGAGCAGAGAAGTGGGAAGAATTTCGCAAAAGAGGTCCTTTAGTCCACTTGATGTTATCGCAGAATCGTAGAATTATACAGCACAGAAGGAGGCCATTCAACCCATCGTGTCTGCGCGGCTCTTTGAAAAGAGCTGTCCAAATCAATCCCACTCCCTCTGCTCGCGCTCTCCCCAACAACCCTGCAGACCTGTCCTCCCCTAATAACCATCTACTTCTCTCTTGAGATTGCTATTGAATCGGCTCCCACCCTTTCAAGCAATAATAATAATAATTATTACGATGATAATAATAATCCTTGCATCTGAGAGAGGGCTTTTCACCTCTTCTCGACGTCTCAAAGCGCCTTACAGGATATACAGAATATACAATGTCCAGATCCTAACAACTCGCTGCGTAAAATCATTTCTTCCTCACCTCCCCTCTGTTTCTTTTAACAACTGTTTTAAATCGCTGCCCTCGAGTTACTGACCCACTCGCCAGTGGAAATAGTTCACCCTGTAAAATTCCCTGATGATTTTTGAAAACTTCTATTTCTAAGTCTCCTCTTCGCCTTCTCTGCTCCAAGGAGAATAATCCTAGCTTCTCTCTCCAGCCTCTCCTGATAACTGAAGTCCCTCATTCCTGGTACCATCCTGGTAAATCTCCTTTGCTCCCTCTCTAATGCCTTGACTTCCTTCCTAAAGTGTGGTGTCCTGAACTGAACGCAGTCTCCAGCTGAGGCCAAACCCGTGATTGATATAAAGGTTCTTCATAACTTCCTGACGTTCGTACTCTATGCCCCTGTTTATAAAGCTAGTATCCCGTGTGCTTTTTTTAACAGCCTTATCTGCCTGTCGCTTTCGAATCGAGACAGAGAGAGAGAGAGAGCGCTTGCTAGTCACACTGGCTGCAAAGATGGGTGATTCTTTAAAAATGGCAGCGATGAGAAAATGACTTTTTCTAAAAAACAAATGACTTCCCTTCTATCAAAATCCATGACAAAATGATTGTTTGTTGGATGATACACACACCAGCAATCAATACCAAGTCGATTCTGTTTCTCAAACATTAATCGTATTCTGATCCCGACATTTTGATGTAAGCCCACTTATTATTTTAATAGTTCATGAGTGGAACGTGTGCGGAGAGATTACTGGTGTCAAACGGGGTCTGAATATTTGATGCAATCTCATTAGTTGCAAATACCCTCAGAACAGTTTTGCGATGGTTTTTTTTCTGTGGCTGGGGCTGTCGGTGTTTGTGCTGTTGTCCCTTTCGCTGGAAACGGATGTCACTGCCGTGAGGACAAAGTTCGGTTTAATAATAATAATCCTTGCATTTTATACAGCATCTTATTCACGTCTCAAAGCGCTTCACAGAATGTACTTGTAAAGTGAATCGACTGTACATTTGTGGGCGAAACGTGGCAGCCGATTGCGCACAGCAGCGTCCCCCCCCACCCCCCCAACACACAGCCGTGGATTGAAATGACCAATTTTACGAGTGTGTTTTTTTTTTGGGGGGGGAGGGA
>CM068772.1:2682356-2728493 GCA_035084275.1 Hydrolagus colliei | reverse complement strand
TATATATTTTTATCCACATCAATATTTTGATAGTTTTGCAAGATATGTTTCTATATTCCTAGAAAAAAATATAAAATATATGAGATATATAGATGTTTTTCAATTGTATATATACATGTGTTACTGCTATTAAATGATTATATTATTAATATATATGTACATAAATGCCTTCACCAAGACAGAATGAGTTTATCAAGAGCATCAGAACCCTCACTGTATGGTTGTGTGTGTGTGTGTGTGTGTGTGTGTGTTGCTGTTAATTCAAGGAATATTTATAAAATCCACGCAGTTAATCAGTCGAAAAAGATCTGACGTTTGATAGAATCCAATTAGATTGTTCTTGTGTGTGTGTGTGTGTGTGTTGTTTTATGTTTGAAACCCGCTTAATAAACGCAACGTGATAAAGAGAGAGAGAGAGAGAGAGAGAGAAAGGGGCAACGAATGTACGCGAAATTGTGTCTATGTGAGTGAGTGACTGAGCAATAGAGAGAGAGAGAGAGAGAGAGAGAATGCGTGGGATGTGTGATGGATGGAGGAAGGCAATAGTTAAATGGAATGACAGAGAGAGAGAGAAGAGAGAGGGAGGCGGGTCCACGCACCCTCTCTGCCCCCTATAAATAGTTGAAGGTTGTGCAATTATATTTTAGTGGGGAGCTTTTTTTGGGGGGAGAGGAGGGAGTCAGTCAGTCAGTCAGTCAGTCAATCTACAGACATCTCTAAAGCAGCCTGTATGTGTATGCGGGGGGAAGGGAGCGAGAGAGAGAGAAAGGAGGGAGAGAGGCGGTTTATGTGGAGTGTTTCATTCTCTGCCTTGGGTTGGTAACCTGCCTATTGGCGGAAACCTAGGAAGCAAGAAACCCTAGTCACCCAACCCAACCAACTAGTCAACCAGTCAACCAACTAGTCAACCAACCAACCGACCAGCCCATACTTGTTACTTTTTCTGCCCTGACCACGGAAAGAACTTGAGTCAACCAAGTCAACCCAAAGTCAAGTCAACCCAACCCAAAGTCAACCCAAGCCAAGTCGAGCCAAGCCAAGCACCATGTGGGAGCTCAAGTCCATGTCCTTTTGGAGGGCAGTGTTTGCAGAGTTCTTGGCCACCATGCTCTTTGTGTTTTTCGGCCTGGGCTTCACCATGAAGTGGGCCCCAGGCCCCATGAACGTGCTGCTGGTGTCCCTCGGCTTTGGTTTGGTGCTGGCCGTGCTGGTCCAGACCGTGGGCCACGTGAGCGGAGCCCATCTGAACCCCGCCGTGACCCTGGCCTTCCTGCTGGGAGCGCAACTCAGTCTATTCCGGGCCCTGATGTACCTGGGGGCCCAACTCCTGGGGGGGGTGGCCGGAGCCGCCATACTCTACGGGGTCACCCCCACTGCCGCCAGGGGCAACCTGGGCCTCAACAAGGTAATGGCTGGGGGGGGGGCGGGTGGGGGTGGGTGGTGGGGGCTGTGATTTGGTGGGTGAGGACTGCGATTTGGGGGGGGGGGGGATATGATAGAGGGAGGGGCTGTGATGGAGGGGCTGTGTTTGGGGGAGCTGTGATTTGGGGGTGAGGACAGTGATTTTGGGGGCAGCTGTGGGGAGGAGGCTGTGATTGGGGTGGGGGGCGGGGGTTTATTGGAGGGCTGGTGATTGGGGCAGGGTGGGGGGAGGCAGGTTGTTGATGGGATGGAGGGCTGCTGGTAGTTGGGTGGGGTGGGGGGGGCTGCGATTGGGAGGTTGGAGGGAAATTGAGGGGAGGAAATATGGTTGGGGTGTGTTGAGGTGTCTGTGGGGGCGGGCGGGGAGGTGTGAGGGTAGGGGGGAGGGGGGGTGTGAGAAGTAAACACTGTACAGTATTTTTTGCCCAAATGTGTGTTTTATTATTGAAGCCCCTGTACTAATTGGACAATATTTAAACCCTCGAAGCGTCGTTAAAAAAAAATCGTAAAATTCTACATCCCAAAGACGTGAAAAGCGCGATATCGAATTCAAAGATTCTTCTTCTCATTATTATATGTTTAACGACCTTCAAATGTGGCCTGTGGGACACACCCCAGCCCCAACGCTATCTTATTTAATTGTTTTTTTCCAAAAAAAACCTGAGCTATGTGTGCCATCTCTTTCTCCCTCCCCCCCCCCCCACCCACCGCCCTCCCACTGTCTCTCTCCCTCTACCTCCGCCGCCCACCGAACCCACCCCCCATCCCAACTCCGTCTGTCTCCCTCTCCCCCCGTCCCCAATACCTGTCTCTCTCTCCCTCTCCCTCTCTCTCTCTCTCTCTCCCCCCACTTCTATTTCTCTCAATGAATAACAACAACTTGCATTTGTCTAGCGCCTTCCACGCCTGGCGGCATCTCAGAGAGCTTCACAATGGTGGAGACTGAGAACGAGTGTGTGTGTGTGTGTGTGTGTGCGCGAGAGGGGAAGATGTGTGTGCGTGAGAGGTGGGGGTGTGCGCGTGTTTGCATAATAGGGTGTGCGCGTGCCTGATAGGGGTGTGTGCGTGGTGTGCGTGGCGGCGAGGGTCTATGTAAGGTGGGGAGTGCATTTGTGTTGTGTACGTGCGAGAGGAGGGAGTGTGTGTGAGAGGGTGCGTGCGTAAGGGGGAGTGTGTGTGTGCGTGCGTGAGGGGGCGTGTGTGTGTGCGCGCTTAAGAAGGTTGAGCACGAGTGAGGAAGGGTGTGTGTATGCGCGTGAGAGGGGAGTGGGCAAGATAGGGGTGTGTGTATGTGTGAGAGTAGGGAGGGTATACATTTATGCAGGGATGCAGGGTGTGTATATGAGGATGGATGGTATGTGTGTGCGAGACGGGGCATGTGTGCGATAAGCGTGAGGGTGTGTGTGTGCATGTATGCATAATCGGGGGGAGGTGTGTGTGTGTGCGTGCGTGTTCGTGGTAGGGGGTGGAGGGTGCGTGTGTGCGTGAGGAGCGAAGGTTCATTATAGGGGGAGGGTGTGCACGCATGCTTGAGAGGATGTGTGTATACGCGTGGTTGTGAGGGGAGAGCATGAGAGAGCGTATGTGTGCGCGCGTGAGAGAGGGTGGAAGTTGTGTGCGTGCGTGCGTGTGTGACGGGGGGAGTGTGCGTGCATGCATGTGTGAGAGTGAGGAGGATACGTGTGCGTGTGAATGGGGGTATGCGGCATGCGTGAGCAGTGTTTGCGCGCGTAAGGGTGTGTGTGAATGCTAGGAGTGTGTGA
This sequence comes from Hydrolagus colliei, assembly GCA_035084275.1. Lineage (NCBI taxonomy): Eukaryota > Metazoa > Chordata > Chondrichthyes > Chimaeriformes > Chimaeridae > Hydrolagus > Hydrolagus colliei. Next base: position 2,725,308 of record CM068772.1, on the reverse strand, counting down.
GTGGTGGGAATGCACGCGTGCACGAGAGAGTGTATGTACGTGTGTGAGGGGGTGAGCGTGCATGTGAACTGAGTGTGTGTGTGCGCGATGGTGGATGAGATGCGTGTTGCGTTATAGGGTTAGGGTGGTGCGTGCCCGAGATTGGGAAGTCGTGCGCACGTGCGTGAGAGGTGTGTGATTATATGCGCGAGAGGGATAGTTTGCGTGCGTTTGGGTGTGAGAAGGCGGAGTGTGTGTGTAGAAGGTGTGCGTGTGTGTGTGTGTGAGAGGGAGGAGTGTGTGGCTCGGTCACTGTGCGTATGTATGTGTGAGTGAGTCAGCCTGGCTGATTCGCTGTGTGTGAGTGTGTGTGTGCGCGTGCATTTGTGTGTGTAAGTGTGTGTCAGAGTGACTCAGTCACTGTGTGCGTGGGATGGATGGTTTCATGCGTGTGACGGAGGGGAGGATGGGTGTGTGTATGGATGTGCGAGAGGAGGGTGGGTGGGTGTGTGAGAGGGGGGAGAATGTGTGTGTGTGTGTGTGAGCGGAAGGGCTTGTATGCATGTGTGAGAGGAGGGAGATGTGTGCGAGTGAAAGAGGGGAAGATGTGTGTGTGCATGTGTAAGGCGGGGAGTGTGTACGCGAGAGGGTGGGGTGCGTGTGAGGGGGGAAAGTTCATGCCTGAGAGGTGGGGGGTGCGTATGTGTGTGTGAGTGGGAGGGCGCGCGTGCGTAAGATGGGATAGTGGTGCGTGCTAGAGGTCGAGTGCGCACGTGGTAGAGCGAGTAGTGTGAGTGTGAGTGTTCCAGAGGTGGGGAGTGTGTGTGTGTGCGTGAGAGGGTGTGTGTGTGTGTGCGTGGGTTGGGGGGTGTGTTTGCATGCATGTGTGAGTGCGTCTGAGAGGGCGAAGGATGGGTGTGCGTACACAAGCAATGGGGGAGTGGTGAATGTGCGAGTGGGCGTGCGTACGTGCATGCGTGAGAGGGGCGGGGGTTGTGCCTGTGTGCGTGAGAGGGTGTGTGTGTGTGTGTGTATGCATGAGAGGTGGGTGTGTTTGCGTGCATGTGTGAACGCATGAGTGTGAGACGGGTGTGTGGCCTGCTCCGCGTCCCTCCACCTCTCCCCCTCCCTGGCCTCCTTCAAGTTCTCGTCTCAAGACTCTCCTCTTCAACGGGTCCATCGGCAACTCCTAATCCCCCCCCCCCCCCATTCCCTCCCCCTCCCCCTCCACCCCCCCCTCCCTCCTCAGCTCGAGTCTGAGGCAGTGAGTGTCCAGCGCCTCGGGACGTCCTCTTGACGTGAAAGCCACTGTCTTATTCGAGTGTAACGTTGTCGTGTGTGTGTGTGTGTGTGTCTCTCAGCTGCATGCGGGAGTGGGTCTGGGCCAGGCCACTGCGGTGGAGATCTTCCTGACTCTTCAGTTCGTTCTGTGTATCTTCGCGACGACCGACGTGCGCAGGAATGGCTACATGGGCTCGGCCGCCATCGTCATCGGTTTCTCCCTCACCGTGGGACACTTCTTTGGGGTAAGACGATCGACCTCTTCCTACGCGAGCGACTCCCACGCGGTATCTCGCGGAGCGAAACCGCGGCCACAGCCCGACCGAGGACTGACCCATTTCTCTCCCTCCCTCCCTCCCGTTCGCAGCTGTATTATACGGGATGCGGAATGAATCCTGCTCGATCGTTCGCCCCCGCCGTGCTCACCAGAAACTTTGGAAACCATTGGGTAAGTCCATCGTTACAGCCACAGAACCGTACAAACCATTAGGTGACGGTCAAGCAAACTTGTCCGACACACGTGGAAACCCATCACCCACGATCAGCCGAGTGTCTCACACTGTCTCTGTGCTAGAGTGTCAAACCAGGCTAGAGAGATCCGTGCTCTCTCCTGGACGTAAGAAGGTTCCTACCGTCTAGAATGGAACCTCACTCTGTGACCCCGTGCAACCGACAGCTCACGACAACTGAGGTGTGTGTGGAGTAAGGAAACTTGCCCAGGGTTTCACTGGAAACTTGCCTGGCTTCGAACACAGGTCTCACGCTTGTAAGGCGAGTGCTCTAATCACTGAGCTGCCGGAGCTCCAATGGTCCTCACTGGAGCCTCGGGTGGTGGTGGGTTCAGCGATGGAGACCTTTACATCAAAGTCATAGCCTACCAACGTTCCCAGTTACTGGAGCTGGTGGCAAGGCCCAAATCTCAGCCAGTTGTCTTAACTTATACTCTCACTCAACAAGTCCTATTGTCCAGAGATTATCCCTCACAAAACAACCCAATAATAAATTGGTCATCACGACTGTTTGTGGGGGTGGAGGGGGGGGGGGGGGAACGCTGCTGTGCGCAATCGGCCGCGTTTCGCCCACAAACAGACAGTCAATTCACTCGGCAGAAACAAAACACCGGAAGTGCTGGGAATCTGAAACGCCAACGGAAATCCCTGGGAACGCCCAGCGGGTCAGGCAGCATCTATGGAGGAGGGTTCTGACGAAGTTGTCGTGGACCCGAAACTTTCCTCGCTGACCCGCTGAGAGTTCCCAGCCGTTTGCGTTTATGTGTTTCACTCGACGGTATATTCCGTGAAGCGCTTCGAGACATCTAGACGACACGATTAAAAAAACGCAAGGATTATTATGATTATTATGTATTATTATGTATTATTATCATTATTAAGGTAGCAGAGAGCTGGTGACAAGATGCTGGAAGTGACTGAAAGTTAACTAAAGGCTAATGGAGGGGGTTAAGTTGTTTTCGGGAACTCGAAACTAAATCTGTGCTTGTTTTTTTCTCGTTCCCAGGTCTATTGGGTGGGACCGCTGATCGGAGGCTCATTGGCTGCTCTGGTCTATGATTTTATCCTCTTCCCCAGAATGAGAGGTTTCTCAGAGAGGTTGGCGATCCTGAAGGGTGCCCACCCACCCGAGGGAGAGGGGCAACAGGAACCCAGAGGTGACCCAATTGAACTCAAAACCCAAGCTTTGTAAAGACGAGTCTTAATAGAGAGGAGTTTGCAACACAAGGACTGTCCTCCCATCGCCCAACAGTGACATGAACTTTACTGTGTTGTTATTGAAGGTGTGATTGAAACAATATAAATGCCGTTTAAAAAAAAAAAATCCCACCCCAGGGAGTTTAGAGAGACCCACAATTATTTTACAGCCAAAGAAACAAAAGGTATTTGGTTTTAAAACAAAGACACATGCTCGATTACTTTTAAGATTATTCCAATTTAGGGTTTGACTATAATGCTCCACTCTCATTGACCAGGCATAGGACAAAGTCTCCTTACTTACAAACACGCATTCTCGGAACAAAACCAAAAGATGAATTCAATCAATTCATTTATTTAATTACTCGTTTGTTTCGGACGACAATTCTATTTCACAGCAGTCTGCATTCAATTTACAACCTGCGTTCTCTCTTTTTTTTAAAAAAACAAACACAAAAGTCCCCACCAAAGTTTGCTCACTTTTATTTGTACGCTTGCAAAACACACTATATATAATACGTTGGGTTGGATTTATTTTCATTTTTTTTTGACAAAACTTTAGTGATTTTTCAGTGGAAATGCATATGGCAAATTTCAACGAGTCTTAATTATTTCAGTGAATTCTACAAATTGACAGTAGGGCAAGACTTTCGAAAAGCAGCAGACCACTTATGAGCAAATAATTATCAAACCGGTTTAAACTATATAACATTTGTGTTTTTTTTTAAAAATCCCTTGATTATATTTCAGGAATATGTGAATATATATCTATATATATATAAAAACTGTGTATACATATATATATATATATATACTTGCAGCAGGTTAAACATTTTTGGTTCTTTCGTGAAGCACAAAAACAAGAGTCAAACGCTACATGGGTGATGTGGGTTTTTAGAAAGAGTTTTGTTTTTCAAGAGAAGATTCAGTAGTTTGAACTTTGGCAAAATGCTGTTTCAATTTTTTTCAATAGATTTATGGATTCTTACAGCACAGAAGGAGGCCATTCGGCCCCCCTCAAGCCTGTGCTGGCTCTTTGAAAGAGTTGGAAACTAGTCTCACTCCTCCCAACTCTTACCCCCCCAACTAATCTCACTCCCCCCCGCCCGCACTGTTTACCCCACAGCCCCGCACATATTTTTTCCATTTCAAGGTCCCTATCCAATTATAGAGGGGAGAGGTGGGGGTGGGGGGGCCAATTCTGTGGCATTTGTTAATTAACAAATCAGGAAAGTGCCAACGCATTTGGGGTTCCCAGAGTTGGAGAGTCAGGTCCATTGGATTTAATAAGAAATGTCACAAAATACAGTGTAACCCATTTTTTTCTCAATCTTGATTATAAAAGGCAAATTTGCAAAGACCTGACTTGCATGACCAGTGACGGACACACTCTCAACATTACATAGGGGATGATGGGTGGGGGGTGGGTGGGGTAGAAGCAGGATTCAGTCTGGCGCCTTGTTAAATCGATATTACGTAGTCCAAAAAAGTAATCACTAGATTCCACGTGTATTTCTCTCTCTGCCCACTTTTCCTACCAGCAGGAAACCATGGGATAATATCACAAAGATTTCACCCTCTTGTTTTTAAGATCTAAATAGAAATGATACAGGATATCTAGCTCGGCGGAGGGGAGGGAAGGGAGGGAGGGGGGTGGGGGTGCTTGGGTTGATGGATGTGTTGGCAATCAACTTGTTTGCGAAGGTTTTGATGGTATAAATTTAAGAGATTCCAACCCATCCACCCCTCCCCCACCCACCTCCGAGTTCGCTGCCGACATGAATACTGTGTTTAAAACGCTTCCTTGCGATGTGCTAATAATACACAACAGACAGTTTTGTTCCCATTTATTGGAGGGGGGAGGGAAAAAAAATTATTGCAGGCAAAATTTTACTGAAATGCCAGCAACCTTTTATGTTGTATCAGTTAAGAAAAGTTTTAAAAAATTTAAAAACACTTGTTTTCTGGCTCTCGCAGCTTTATTCTATGGGAATAAAGTCTAATTCCACTCTAGGCAAGTGCAGAGAGAGAGAGAGAGCCTTTGTGAGTTTAACTACTACTAATAATAATCTTTGCGTTTAATCATGTGCCTTATCACGTCTTTGCGACGTCTCAAAGAGCTTCACGAGATATACTGCAAAGTGTAGCGACTGTGTAAAAAAAAAACACCTATCTAAACTCTGATTGCTAATGGTCTCAACCCTTGTCTCCTTCGCCACACAAACTCAGCGGCCTCCCATTTGCACTGGGCTGAGCTGGGCTGTGTGAGTGTGGGAGCAACGCTGTAGAGAGGAACCGAACCTCAAAACTAATACTCATTTTTTTTTAAATAGTAACGTCATGAAAATAAAAAACGAACTGAAAAGTGAATTAAGTCCCATGTGATTAATGGTCACCTTTGGCCCCAAAACTCCCAAGTGAAAAGGGGGGGGGGAGGGGGGGGGGGGAGTGTGGGGGGGGGGGGGGGGGGGTGCAAACGCCCTGAGGACTGTGTGTGTAGGGTTCAGATTCCAATCAACATCAACAACAACTTGCATTTTTTCAGCACTCCTCACACAGGGTACATTGAAACAAAAACTCTTCAGTTGAGTGCGAGGAAGATTTATATACACATACACACACACATATACATATATATAAAATTATGATAACCTGAAACAAATTCATGTTTTTTTTCTAAAAAAAAGAAAATTCTGAGTAAATCACACCTTGCTGTAATCGCTTTCTTTCGCCTGCGATATTCTTCTAAGACTTTGCAACAAAAAAAAAGGCGGGAGAGTTTTCTGGACGCTTTGTGTACATTGCTGTGGGATTTTAACACGACCTTAGATTGTTGTGTTTTATTTTTTGGGGGTGGGGGGGGGAGCGGTGGGGAGAAGGGCTGGGGAAAATTGAATTAAAAAAAACATTGACAAACTTTTGACCGTTTTAAGTTAAGAGAAGCAATGCCTTTCCTCGTTTGTTTTGGAATGGGGGGGGGACTGGGGGGGGGGGGGGGAAATGGGGAGAACCAGAAATCTGATTTACTTAGAATTTTGTAATATTAAAAAAAACACACAGAATGAGTCCCTCAGGGTGTGTTTTTTTCTCTCTCTGGCCCCAAATTTGTGGAAACCCAACGCCAGACATTGAGAGTCTAACGAACCAACACGTGGGAATCGCCAGAGATAGGTTGTTAATAGTGGAATTCTCTCTCTCTGTCTGTCTCTGGGTGTCTCCTCAGAGCTGAACTGACTCCAGCTAAGACCACCCTATTCATTAAGGTTTTGAGTTGCCAGTTTAACAGGACCTGGGAGGGTTGATGAACTAGGGAAGTGATTGCATCTCCCACTCAATGGTTTCAGTGTTAATCTCTTTGTGACCTTTTTCTGATTACAGACAATCATCCGACTGTCTGACAGTGTTTCATTTTTTTTCGGGGGGGGTGGGAACAAATCTACAGTCGAACAAAACGTCTAAAACATTTTTTCAAAAAAGGTAGAAAAACTGAACATTTATAGAAATATTCTTTTAGTTCCAACATTTTCATTAGATTTGTTCGGCAGTATATCCAGGGCGCTCTCTCTCTCTCTCGGAAAGGTAGATTAATCTTCCCACTACAGCTCTTGTTAACCCTGTAAAACCCAAATCCCTAACTAAAGGGGACTGTGATCCTACCTAGATAAGGTCCCAGAGACCAATCGGGAGAGTTAAATTCCCACCTTCAGCTTCTAACCCATCCCGAGAGCTTTTGTTACCTCAAAACACGCACTGAATCCACTGATGACTTTTTTTCTAGTTCGATTTCAGGGGCCAAACGAGACGCGTTTTTGTCTTTCTCAAATGTTTAAAACGAAAGTTTTGCTTTTCCTATTGCCCCCCCACCCACCCACCCACACTCCCGACACACACACACTCTCTCTCAATATTATTGGAACAAGGATATGATAGTTCGCTGTGAGCTGAGTGGCTATATTTGAGGTGATTCTGTTTAGAGTTTCACGACATTTCGGCTAAAACGAGAACTTGTCCAATTTGCTTCTTTGTCACCTCTGCTGATCGTAATTATTATTATTATAATTATTATCACACTGAGATTCAAGCCTGAGTTAAGTTTCATAGGTTGGGGATTTTTCAAGTCATTTTATTTTCGTTGCCTGCCTTGGAATGAATTTTGCTCACACGGTTATACACACGCCACACATATACACATGCACACACACACACACACAATACGCACACATACACACACACACAATACGCACACACACCTCCGCCAACACGATCACCAGTCACCAGCAAACTGATTACTTTTCTGCTTAGTGACATTCATTGACACACTGCAGAGAAAAAACAAGAGAGACGTTTACCGACTCGATGAAAACAGATGCCACACAAACGTGTACGTGTAACAAGAATTTACAATCTTATATTATTTTGGTGTAATTTTCTTTTTTTAGTTGTTGCTGTAGAAACAGTTGATGTAAAGAGATACGAACCCACTCCGTGTTTACTAGTGGTTGTAACTTGTAGACATCGGGAGGGTGGGTGGGTGGTGCGGGGGGAGGGAGGGAGGGGGGGGCGAAGGTGGGGGGGTGAAAACACAGAATAAATTCAACATAATCAGACCGACGGTGTGTTTCTGGTGTTTTGTGTGACAAGTGAACGTTCCGCATCTCTCTCTAACCCCCTCCACACCCACCCCTACCAGCCCCAGGCTCACACACAAACAGTGCCCCCACAACCCCCCACCCAGCCTCGTGTCTTGGCATCCGCGGAAACCCACCCAACTGAGATTGAGTAACACAGAGCAAGCGGCTGATCATTGGCAGTCGCTCCAAGGGCGAGAGGCTCGGTGACGAGTTCTCAGGAGCCTGTAAGTTAGTCGTGAGTGTGTATGTGTGTGTGTGTGAGTGTGAGTGTGTGTGTACGTAAACACAGCCATAAATGTGGCCGGGATAATGCCATCGCTCTACCCACCGGGGCTGGCCTCCTCCTCGTCCCGCGAACCGCTCTGCCCTGAGGCTCTGGACCTCCCTCCCTCCACGGACGTTAGCGCCTCAGAGCGCCCGAAATGGTGGATAAGGGGTCTTGGCGACCTGGGGTGAGAGGCAGGGCAGAGGCGGGCGAGAAGCCGCAGAGTTGAGGGCAAACCAGTTACTAGGGTACAGGGTCCGTACCCCAGTTAGCTCCCGTTAACCCTACAAGCCAAAGCCCTCAAGGATTGTCTGACGCATTTCCCTTTGCCGCTAAAATACCATATAAAATTCGCTCGAGAGGATATCCCGTGAAGCGTTTTGAAATGTCTCAAAGACAGGATAAGGCGCTGTATCAAACGCGAGGATTATTCTGAGTGTTATTAAAGCGAAAGCGTGAAATCTCCAGGCTGGATGCGGAGTAAACACACGGTCCACGCGCTCGCTTCACTTTTCAAACCGGTTTATTCTGCTGGTTTTAACAGTTCAATAGAAAATATGTCACTGAGGACCGCCGGGGGGTGGGGGGGGTGGGGGGGTCTGACTGGGTCAGCGAGGGGCCGTGGCTGATGTGGGAGCAAAGCTCTGACACCACCACCCCCTACCCACACCCCACACCGCAACAGAGAGAGCCGGCCGGTCTGCTGCTCACACATATCCACCGCCAGCCTTCACACACCCACCCACACACCTACTGTATCCCCTCTCCACTCTTACCCAGTCTGCGGGTACGAGCATTAACAAGGGTTAACACACTTCCCTCGCGGGGGACTGACGTATTTACAGGCGAGGCACAATTTAACTCCAATATTTACATACCCATCCGAACACAAATTGCCCCAAATTTACAAGTTTGATGTGAGAACGAAGAGAACAACTGCGTTGGAATCAAGGCGATTCCGAAATAATGGAACTCGGTTGCGATGACCACTCGAGGCTGGTAACGGCGACGACGACGACTTTTGGGGGAACAGACAAAAGGTGATTTGGAATGAGATTCAACGAAAGGTTTTTAAGAAACAAGGGACATAAGAGAAAAGTAAAACAAAATCCTTGTTTTGAAAAGTATTTGCGTGCTTTTAAAGGAAACCCTCTGCCGCCCCCCCCCCCCCCCCCACCCCGGCAGGGAGGGTTACAGGCCACTGGATCGAAGGAGGACGTGAGCAGAGGAAACGTGGCCAGGGCCGGCTCACACTCACACGCACACACACAGTGAGCTGAGAAAACGGGAGTTGACAGAGGCCGAGAGAGAGGGGGGGAGCAGAGGGGAGGGGAGTGGAGGAGAGTGGAGGAGAGGGGAGCGGAAGAGAGGGGAGGGGAGCGGAGGAGAGCAAACCATTGGGGAAGGTTTGATCTGGCAGTCGCTTTTCAGGGGATGGTTTGCTCCAGGCATCGTTCGGAGAGAACCATGGGTATCAATCTAATACCCCGCCTACAGGCACCAGGAGCTTGAAGGTGGTTAATATGTGGGGCACTCGTTTGCCAGCCTGTAGTGGGACTCGGGGGGGTGGGGGGGATAGGAAGCGAGAGTCAAGACACTTGTTTTAAGTTGCAGAGCGAGCTACTGAGGGTGTCTCCCTCCCCCGGGCGCGGTGAGTTTCCCTTCAGTGCGGTATGGCCGTGATCCGCACGCTCTGCGTGGCGATGGGGTAACTGACCATCGGGGTGGTGGTGTGGCTGATGGTGATGCCCGGCAGTGACTGGGCGATGGAGACGGTGGCCACGGGGGCGACCGAGACGGACACGGGGGCCAGAGAGACGGGGGTGGCCATGCCCTGGGCCAGGCTCTGCGCCAGGGCCGCCGGCAGAGAGGCCATCTCGGCGTTGAGGTGAGGCCCGGCGGGGGGGGGGCGGGGCTCCGCCGGGGGGGACGCAGCCGGGGGCCACGCCGGTGGCCCCATGGGTGAGGGGCCGCGGCTGGAGGGCCTGGCTGCTCAGGGTGGTGTGGGTCTGGGCGATGCTGTGGCTGTAGTTGGTGATGGGGCCCACGGCCGGGGCCACCATCGGCTGCTCGGAGGCCCTGGCGGCTGCGGCGGCGAGCGTCACCACCTTGGTCTGGTGGCGGTGGTGGGCGTTCTGCTCCAGCAGCACCTCGTTGGTGGACATCAGCTGCGCCACCTGCTTCTTGAGCTCCTCCATGTACTTCCTCAGCACGAGGTTCTCCTCGTCCAGCAGCCGGTAGTCGATGGGCCGCGGGGAGGGCAGGGCGAAGTCGTAGGACTCGAAGCGCAGCCCCTCCGCCCGCCTGCGCTTCAGCGCCAGCTCGTAGTCGCCGAAGCGGTCGCTGTCGTACAGCTCGTCCAGCAGCTCGTAACGGCGCGCCAGAGGCGAGAGGGTCGGATCCCTGAGCAGCCTCTCCACCACCCGCGCCTCGTGCTCGTACTCGTCCCGCTTCAGGTGCCGGAACTTGCACTTGTTGCTGCGCTGGCAGTCCCCCTTCAGGTAGTCGCGGCAGATGGGGATCTCGCCCTTCTTGCAGGACAGGTCGGAGGGCAAGAGGCCCAGGCCGGCGGCCACGGTGAGCCGCAGGTGAGGCAGGAGCTCGCCCCGCGTCTTGTAGTGCTCCTCGTCCTCCTTGGTGCCGTGGATGAACTTGCAGTTGACGCGGGCGCACTCCTTGTTCTGGAAGTCGTGGCAGAAGACGAACTCGTTCTTCTTGACGCCCAGGTCGCCCACCTGGCTGATGTCCGGGTGCGAGAACTTGCAGCGCTTGCCGCGCTTGCACACGTTGCGCAGGAAGTCGCGGCACGTGTCGTCCGAGCTCTGGCTGGCCTCGTCTCCTCCCCCGCCCCCAAGGCCGCCGCCACCGCCAACAAACAAACCGTCTTTGTCCGGCATCTTCACTCTCGGCCTCTCGCCCTCGCCCTCTCGCCCTCGCCGCGGCCGCTGGCACTAGTCACGGGCCACGCGGAGAACCATCTGGAAACCCCCCCCAAAAAAACCACACACGTTTTGCACTCCTTCCTGCCATAAAGTGGAACCAGCAGCAACAACAACAACAACAACACATGACATTTTTCGCCCACAACTATACAGTCACTTCACTTTGCAGTACCTTCGGTGAAGCGCTTTGAGACGACGATAAGATGCGAAAAGCCGCGATATCAGAATGCAAGGATTATTCTTATTATATTTCCTTGGCAGTTTTCACCTCCCAAGTGGCTGGACACTCAGGGATTTGGACCCGAGCTGGGGTGGGGGGGGGAGATCAAGAGGGCAGGGAGGCTGACCAAAGGCACGGTCGAAGAGAGGAGCCATGAGAAGGGCCTCGAAGGAGGGATTGTGCGACGGGAGTTCCAGCGTGACAGCGCTCAGATTTCTCCCCAACCCACCCACGAGCCCCCAACGAAGTCTCCTCTGAAAGTCACAGCCAATTGAGCCTGACCCGGAGAAAATCCTTCTCTCCTTCCCAGCGCAAACATGTCGTACGAACGGAGGCGGCGGGTGGGGGAGTGGGGATGAAGCTGAGCCCTGGGATGTGAGTGTGAGGGATTATAATCAGGTGTGTGTATCTGTGTGTGTGTGTGTGAGGGATTATCAAGTGTGTTGTGTGTGTATGAGAGATTATCAAGTGTGTGTCTGTGTGTGTGAGGGATTATGAGATGTGTGTGAGTCTGTGTGTCTCTGTGTGTGTGTGTGTGTGTGTGTGATGGATTATTATCAGTCTTGTGTGTCTGTGAGGGATTATTAGGTGTGTGTGAGTCTATGTGTGTCTCTCTCAGTGTCAACGATTATTATCAGTCTTGTGTGTGTCACTCACTCACTCACTCACTCACTCACTCACTCACTCACTCACTCACTCACTCACTCACTCACTCACTCACTCACTCACTCACTCACTCACTCACTCACTCACTCACTCACTCACTCACTCACTCACTCACTCACTCACTCACTCACTCACTCACTCACTCACTCACTCACTCACTCACTCACTCACTCACTCACTCACTCACTCACTCACTCACTCACTCACTCACTCACTCACTCACTCACTCACTCACTCACTCACTCACTCACTCACTCACTCACTCACTCACTCACTCACTCACTCACTCACTCACTCACTCACTCACTCACTCACTCACTCACTCACTCACTCACTCACTCACTCACTCACTCACTCACTCACTCACTCACTCACTCACTCACTCACTCACTCACTCACTCACTCACTCACTCACTCACTCACTCACTCACTCACTCACTCACTCACTCACTCACTCACTCACTCACTCACTCACTCACTCACTCACTCACTCACTCACTCACTCACTCACTCACTCACTCACTCACTCACTCACTCACTCACTCACTCACTCACTCACTCACTCACTCACTCACTCACTCACTCACTCACTCACTCACTCACTCACTCACTCACTCACTCACTCACTCACTCACTCACTCACTCACTCACTCACTCACTCACTCACTCACTCACTCACTCACTCACTCACTCACTCACTCACTCACTCACTCACTCACTCACTCACTCACTCACTCACTCACTCACTCACTCACTCACTCACTCACTCACTCACTCACTCACTCACTCACTCACTCACTCACTCACTCACTCACTCACTCACTCACTCACTCACTCACTCACTCACTCACTCACTCACTCACTCACTCACTCACTCACTCACTCACTCACTCACTCACTCACTCACTCACTCACAACAACAACAGCCCGCGCCCCAAAGCCGCCATTTACCTGCAGTTTTTTCACTCACTCCTCCAATGCTAAAGAGAGCGCGCAACGGTACCGGCTCGCAGTCCTCCCAGCCAAGAGCTTCCACGCCACCCGAGCTGGGCATTGGGTCCTCCCAGCCTACAGCAGCAGAAACAACAACAGCAATTTACACCTAGAACAACAACAACAACCACAGCAGCCATAGCAACAACAGCAACGATTTACATGCATAACAACAGCAACAACATGTGGATGTCTGCAGATGACATCCGACTCAACTTTTGCACCTCAAATTGCGAACTCCCACACCACCGTCCCCCCGCCCCCCCCACCACCACCCAGTCCCCTGATGTTCTGTCAGCCTATCTGTCAGACATCAAGAGCTGGATGAGCACAAACTTCCTGGGGTTAAATGTTGGGAAGACGGAAGCCACACTCTTTGGTTCTCGCCGACGTCTTCAGTCCCACTGCTCTCACCTCCTCCACCTACCCGACCAATCCCCTGAAACTCTCCAAAGCAAAATGTTGGGCGCGTTTCCTTCGTCCACATGCGTCCGTTCACCTAGCGGCTGTTGGGTGATTGGCTGATTGCTTTTCCAGCGGGTAATAATGCCTTCACAGATAGATAAATGAAATTAAGAATTTGGTCGCTTGTCCGTGACTGTTTGCAGGACACTTCTGTGCGCAATTAGCTGCTGTGTTCCGTCCACAAAATAAACAGTCACTACACTTTACAGCATATTCCTTGAGGCGCTTTGAGGTGTCTTGAAGATGCGATGAGGCACTGCATCAAAGGCAAGGATTATACTTCTGCATAAAACAATATAATAATAGTTGCACATATCAAACGCAAGGATTATCATTTATTATTATTACTGTACAGTACTACAATATAGCGAGCGGTTTGAGTGATCCTGAGAGAGAATGGACTGTTTCAGTTCCAGCTGGCACCTGAGGGGGCTCTGAGGGCGCTGCAGCTTGTACTCCGCGAGGGGCGGCCGCTCTTGCCCGCGGAGCAGCGCGTGTGCTGCTCTTTGGCGGGCGCTGGCCGTTGGCCTCTTTGTGCGCGAGCGAGGGAACCGTGAGGGAGGGAGCGGCGGCGGCGATAGAGCAAGTGACCGAGCGGCCAGGTAACCCCCGCGGCGCCTCCACCCTCCCCGGCCCCGGGCGCACGCATAGACAATGAACCCCCCCGCCCCCCCCGAGGAGGGTGGTGGTGGGTTAGCAAACCACAGCCCCCGAACGGCGAGACACGACGGCGGCTGAGGGGAGAAGACATCCTTCCCGCGCGGCCTATTGGCGCCGTTGAAGCCTCGGGTTCGCCTGGCTGACATACCCGGCGATCGAGCGCACCCCTCCCGGCCCGATCCGAAGCCTGACTCCCGGGGCCTCCCCCCGCCTCCCCAAACCCCCCTCCTCCCCGCGCGGGGCCTGAGCTGAACGATTCCCCGCGAGTCCAACTGTCCTGACCCGCAGCTTGCGGGCATCTTGGTTTTGCAGCCGGATTCCTTGTGCGTGTAGTTTTTTTTTTTGTGTTAAATTATCGGTTAATTTAATTTAGCTCCCAATTGGTTTATTCGGATTTTTAAAAATCATTTAAAAAAAAAGTTATATTTTTAACCTTCCTGATCGAAAGGTTTTTTTTCAAAAAATTCGCGAAATTAAAAAAAAAGCCTTTTCTCGCTCTCTCCCTCTCCCCTCCCCTCCCTCACCTCCCTTTTGTCATCTTTCTCCTCCTCCATTCCCTCCCCTCCCCCCTTGAAAAGAGGACATTTTAAGACGAGGCGCCAAAAGGAAAATGAAACCAACCACTCACAGACACACTCGCTTGACTGAATTCGGCCGCTCTCGTGTGTCTCACTCGCTTTGATAAGACTGTGGATTTTAATAACTTTTTTCTTTTCTGTTTTGCCTTTCAGGGTTTCTTTTTTCTCACCCCCACACACACACCCAGCCCACACCCACCACTCCCGAAACCCATTTTATCTGTGGAGCTCGTTACTTCTGATCTACTGAATTTGAGATCTTCTCCACCTTGGGCTTGTCTCTGTCTTATCTGTAGTCCACAGTTGCTTTGAGTTTCAAGAACCAGGTGAGGTCTTTTCTTTTTTTTATAGATATAGATATATATGTATATAAATTGTGAATTTAAAAAAAAGTATTTCTTTATCGGGGTATAAAATGATCAATTTGGATCGTGGTGGGTTTCGTAAAGGCGTCTTTGTTGCGCTTATAATGAAAATTGGTCATTTTCGATCCACGGCTGTTTTTGGGGGGGTGGGGGCGCCGCTGTACGAGATCGGCTGCCGTGTTTCGCCCACAAATATACAGTCAGTTCACTTTAGAGTATATTCTGTGAAGCGCTTTGAGACGTCAATAAGATGTGAAAAGCTGCTATATCAAATGTCACGGATTATTTTAGTTATCATTGATGTGTCAATGTGCTCTATAGTGTTTTTACTATGAAGTGTAGTGACTATTCAGGCGACTGTGGCAGCCAATTTATTCACAGGGACATCCCACAAACAGCTGCCATAAACTGAACAAACAATTTCATTGGGGGGAATTGTTGATTGAGTTGGGCCATCAGTCGGTTGGGGGGGACGAGAGGTGGGGAGTGGGAATGGGGGGGAGGGGGGGTAAGGGGAGGGAGGGATGGAAAACACTGATGGATTCTAATGTAATAGAATGTAATGTAATACTGCTTCCCTTACCACACCTAAAGTTGGCTTTTATTGTTAACAAGAGATTTAATTTTGTCCCTTTACCAATGAAGCCACTGATATCCCTTTGAGCACAATTGGAATGAGAGAAGTTGCTCATTTGATTTCTCTGTCAAAGATAATAATTGACATTGGTTGCACTTTTTTCTGACGGTTTCTAGTCCGAAGAAAGTACCCAGGATTGGCAGTTTTGTCAAGTACAATATACACAACACAGCCTTTCGTGTTAGGAGGACGTGAATGGATAAAGTGTGTTATTCGACAGGTCTGGCAGCCATTTTGTATACAGCAAGGTCCTACAAATAGCCATGGGGTGAATGACCAATTTATCTTCATAACTGTTGGCCAGGACACCAAGGGAAGTTTTAGAATAGTTTTATAATAATCCTTACATTTGATATAGCGTCAAGTCTTCGTCCCAAAGCGTTTGACAGAGTATATTGTAAAGTCAGTAACTGTAGTTTGTGGGACGTCCTCCTGACGTGAAAGGCGCTATACAAGTTTGCCATGTTGAAACATGGCAAACTATTGCGCCCAGTAGTGTCCCACAAGAACCATGGGTTTAATAAAATTTTTGTTTGTATTGGGTGGGTGGGGGGAATCTTTAGCTCCCTCCATGTGCTGCACCTACAATTTTTAAAAACTTATTTCCGGAATGCACCGACGTCCATGCAGAATGTCATTCAAAAGCCTTGTTTGGCGTGCGAGATTTTATGTCCTGGAGGCCCTCTTCTGTAATTCTTAATAGCTATTGATTGTGGCAGCCTCGTTATTATGTGTTCCTGGATCCAATCAGCTCGGAACATGTGTCATAAGCAAAGCTTTGGGGGAAAAAAAGGTATCTTCTGAATCATCACTGATGTCATGTCTTGTGCAAGAATCGCCACTAGTATTCCTTCCACGTGTGTGTCACTTATCATGTCTTCTACTAAATTCCTACTTTATTACAACCTTTCACATTCCTAAATATAGTTCTGCGTGACCTTTACAAGCTAAATGCTACATTTAAAACAAGCTGCTGGTTGGGGCCCAATAGGATCCAATGAAAGCACATGGAATTGCTAGTAATATTGTGTCTTTGGTAGGAAGTTGGTTATCAGAGAATCCATGAAGGGTGCTATATAAATGTAACTTGTTACATAGTAATGCAGCATGGAAATTGACTAATCGGCTCAACTCCGTGAGTTGGTATTTATATTCCATTCAAGCCCCTACCTCAGCCCCTCTGGTCTCTTTCTCAAGCTTCTTATCAATCCGTTGATGCCATTCGCTTTGACCACAAACAGTTGAGTTAAAAGGAATGTTCTCTGATTGATTGTCAAGACTACCGACACCACCCTCCAGATCACTGCTGCTGCCCAGCTTTTCAATGTTATATGTAAATGATCTGAAACAACAAGGGTGTTTTGGATAGGAGTGGTTATGGTGGGCACCAGCCTATCTTATTGCAGGAAGAAACACAATTCAGAAGATCTGATTATAACCGATGGCAGCCAGCGAGAAAGCCTTATGTTTCTCCAAATAATTTTAACAAACGTGCCCTTTTTTTTGCCAAATTCCTGCTCCATTCTACCTTGAAGGAATAATAAACCTGGGTTTGCTGCGGCACCTCTTGCATCTCGGCCAACTCGGCACACTTCACAGGGCTTACTGTAAAGTGTAGGAAACTGCAACCGCCAATTTTCAAACAGCAGCGTCTCATAAACAGGCATGAGAGAGGGGGAATGGGTCAGGGTTTTGGCCTCAAGATTGCTAAACTACAGGAAGTGTGTGTCTGGGGGTAAAACTGGATTGGATTGCAGTTGAATGGCGTGCCGGTGCTTGCCCATAAGTAATGGTCTTCCAAGTGCTGGGGGAGGGGGCTGGTGGAGGTGTGATTTACTGCTTTTTAAGAATTCCAATAGCCACAAAATTTCACATGTGTAACGCCTTTTACGTCGGAAGGACATCCCAAGCCACTGGACCTCAGCTGGGGTCGGGCAGAGTGGAGGGAAAGAGGAGGATTTGGGGTGACCCATGGGACCATCGAAGAGGAGGGTCTTAGGGAGGGGGTGAGGACTGCGGGATGGAATTCGAGAGATATTGGGTGGGGTGGCTGAAGGCTCGCCTGCCAATGGTGGGGCAGGTGGGTTGGGAGACATGGAGCAGGTTGGAGCCTGCTGAGCAGAGGGGGTGGGTAGGTTGGTAGGGGGCTAGGAGGTCGCAGTGGTAGGATGGGATGAGGCCATGGAGGGCTTTGAATGTGAGGACCAGGATCTTGAACTGGTCCATGGGGAAGGACCTTAATGCTGAGACATTAGAGAGTTGGTATTCACTAACTCCTGTTGTATGGCTTCCACACAGCTCTACCTGGGTCTGAGTAACAATAATAGTCTTTGCATAATCACTTTGACGTCTCAAATTGCTTCATAGAATATACTGTATATTGACTGTATATTTTGTGGGAGAAATGTGTGTTGTGGTTACTGTGGACACATTCTCTTACCAGATGGCTCATGTTTCTCTCCCTGCAGTTGCTTTACCGAACGAACGGCCGCAGTGCAGAACATAAGCTGTGAAAATGGCAGAAACTGACGCAGCGACTAACAGCGGGACCACCACTGCTGAGACCACCACCAGCACCAGTACCAGCAGCACCACCACCACGACTACCACCACCTCCAACAGCAACGACGACGTCTGCCGAGACTTCCTGCGCAACGTCTGCAGCCGCGGCAAGCGCTGCAAGTTCCGGCACCCGGCCAACGACGAGCTGAGCAACCAGGCCATGAACAAGGGCGAGATCCCCATCTGCTACGACTATCAGCGGGGCGATTGCATGCGCGGGGCGAGTTGTAAGTTCCAGCACGTGAAACGTGACGATGGGTATGATTATGACAGTCGCGGGATGGACCGAATGCCCCACGACCAGCTTCTCAATCCCTTGATGGGCGGCTACGATCCCTACCAGGGGATGTACGGCAACGCCCGCTATGACGACTACAACCCTTACCTGAAGAGGAGGCGGGTGGACGACCCCCGCTGTGAGATCTACGAGTACGACGTGCCCCCGAACCACCCGGCGGATTCCCGCTACCTGGAAGAGGAGAACCTTATGCTGCGTAAGCGCATCGAGGAACTCAAAAAGCAGCTGTCGAACCTGATGGCCAACAACGAAGTGCTTCTGGAGGAGAACGCACAGCTTCGCAACCAGGTGAAGGTCGGGATGATGGTTTCCACTGCCCAGGCTGCCTACACCACCGCCACGGCAGCCTATCCCACCGCCACGGCAGCATACGCACCCAATGACCAGTTCTCCTCCCAATGACATTGGGCGAAGTACTCTTGAGCAAGGTGTGACTTAAGCCCATCAAATTCTTCCCCTCTCTTTGTCTCTTCTACCCCTCCCTCCCTCCTCCTTAACACCCCTGCTTCGTCAAAAGCCTTATTGATTTGCCCCTCGTTCAGTCCAGACCTGGGCAGGTTAACGCTGGGAGCCTGCTTCATGTGCACCGAATGCATGAGATTTATAACTCAGCCCTCGTCCGTGTTCAATGCAAAACACTTTCCGCCTGGAGAGCTCAGATTGAACACTTGCCTCACCAGCCAGACCCAGCCTGGTCAGTTTGAGCAATGGCTGTGATTGCAGTGAGTGCTAATTCACATTAGTTGTTCTCTGCATTCTTTGCCCATGTGCAGGAAGTAACTATTGTGGACAAAAAAAAATCTCTGATTAAGGGTATCTTCTGTGTAAAAGCTAGGTTCATTTTAAGTTTTGGTATATGTGATTGGGACTAGTAGGATTCTTTCTCAACATACCACAGGCTTTTTTTTTCCAGGCTGCTGGTACCGTTCTCTTGAATAGTCCTTCAGTCTTCATTTGGAAGCTGTGTGTTTTAAGTAGTGTGTAAGTAGCTTTTCTCTCTCTCTCTCCCCCACTCCCCACCTTCTTCCACCTTCCCCCAAAAAGTTATATACAGTACCTGTTGCAAAAGTACTTTCATTTTTTTTCCAACATCACAATCCGAGATCTTTCGGCCTCCCTCCTAACTCTCCGCCTCCACACGCTCAGTACATTGTGCGGCAGATTTACAATTCCCGAACAGGGGCTTGCCCCCTCCCACCCCGTGTCCGAGAAATTGTTCATAGTTGGATATAAACAATGTGTTAGTTTGACTTTTAGTGCAATGTACTCTTAATGAAGTGTACAGTAGCTCAATAAAATCTTTAGTTGGGAGTGGGGGTGGGGAGCTACCTTTACAATGTGTAGCGTACATAACTAACGCTATAGCCCACAATGCTGTAATTCGCAAGGTTCACCTGACATTCGGGATTTGTAGCTGGATTACAGCTTGGCCTCCCACGTGTTGATTATTGTCTGTGCATCCTCTCTCCAGCTCTCCCCTTCCCTCTTCATCCTGCCCTCCCGAACTCTCCCTTTCCTCCTCCACACCCTCACCGGAAGATTACGGTTTATAAAAAGTGGTGTTTTTTTTTTGTTAGTTTTTTTTTCCTTTTTAAAAAAAATGTTGATCAAGAAATGGATCATTAGCTAATGATTATGTACAAGGATTTAGGTTTAAAATGTTGTGTAAACTTATTAGCATCTCCTAAATGTGTTTCTTTCCTTCTCTTGATAAAATGTTTTGAAGGGTCCAGCTGATTGTACAGAGTTGACCATATGGAGAGTGTACAGGGAGTGTATACAGGCTGACCATGTGGAGAGCGTATAGTGAGTATAGGCTGTTCCTATACAGTGTATGATTAGGCTAATCGTATGGGGAAGTATGACTAATGATATATCTGGTTTCAGACCTGATTAAATTTGTGTCTTGGGAAAAAAAAGCACCATTCTAAACTTCTCCCAATTGTGTGTGAAATTTGATGTGTTCATCATCAGATGGTGCTGGTTTTCTGACCAGAAGCAGCATTTTGCACTGTATGGGGGACATAGAGAAAACCTTTTAGAACAACTGAGTTCGAAATAAGGTGTTCACCTCCGTTTGTAAGAAAGGCACTCTGTTTTAATCTCCTCCTCCGCGGCGCCTCCCTCCTCAAAAGCATTGCCTGGTACACCCAATATTGCAAGCAGGATTTATACAGATAGCTTGATGGTCGTATTGGGATATGTGTAAGGGCTCAAGGTACCATTACAGTCTTGTACTGTACATGTTAGCCAGTGAGGGACACTCCTCCCTTCACTCTCACACAAATTGTTGGTTAACCTGAGGGAATGGTAAATTCTCAAGTTCTGGAAAATGACCCATTCGCTGACCATCTACAGTGTACAGCAACAACCCATTGCCATCATTACCAGTTGCATCCCTTGCCATCTCTCACCGCTCGCCCCTACTGATTTCCAACGCAGCAGAGTGACTGTGGGATGCTCACACATACTAGCTTCATCCTCTCCATCTCGCTTCAGTGAACGGAGCACTCCAGTCGTTACTTTAATTTCCAGCTTGTACTGTGTGCAAATGATTTCTTTCTCTACGGAACATTTGCATGTGGCCCGCTGGACACCCGCTTCCACTTTTAGACTTGCATGCCCGCAGACTGTGTTGTGTGTGTACTTGGTGCTGTGTATAAATTAAAGTTCAAGAGCCCCTTCCAGAAACAAATAGTTCCGGTTTATTTTGTCTGCTTTTTAAAAAAAAAATGCAGGCTTTTCTCCCAGTGGATGTGGTAATATGTTAGCTAGGTGATGCTACATTAGCACTGGGTACATTCAACTTCAGTAAGCAAAAGCTGTGGGATTTCTTTGTGTCTCGTGTTCCATTAAGGATTACATGGGTCTGAGACTTAGTTTCATTAGTGCACGGGTATGAACGCAAGCATTGTTCACTGTAAGGTGGAATTCATTTCTAGGCAGTAGGTTTGGATGCAACTTGATTAAAGCAAAATTTGACTTGCAAATAACAGGAACGGCTTATCCAACAAATTTGGAACGTGATTTAAACAAAAAAAGAGAAATGCTTATATTCAACGTTGACTTTGTAGCCATTTTGTAATCGCTTTGGCTTTTCTTGACCATAATTAACGATTGTTACACTTGTCACTGAAATAATAGAAACATTCTGAACAAAACTCCTTGGTGTGAAGAGAAGTCTTATTAAAGTTTTCAGTCTCTTATAGCAAGAATGCGTCTACACATTGTCGTCTTTTGTTTTGGGGGGGATTTTCTTTTACCGTTTTGGCCGCTGATCGACGAAATGATTTTGTTGATGTGCCTGTGACCATTTGAACCTCATTCAATTTTTGTCACTGCGGACCAGAAATTGGTTAATAATAATGTTAACCCTTGCCTTTTGCAGCAGGAGGCCATCTCAAAGCTTCACAATGAAGTGACTGTGTTTTTGTAGGTGGCTATACAGCCCAGGGAACATTAAGATGGAACTCAGTTTGTATCATATGGGCTTTAAGTAAATTGTGTGGGTGCCCTAAATGTGTTCGAATGCCTGCAGCCGCTAGATATGTACAAGGTTTGCTTTTTTCCGAGAGAGAAAACTTAACAAACTGAGCTAACGAATGCAACGATTGCAAATTCATCTCTCCTGCTGACATGACAGTAGGTGGAATGACACAAAGTGAGATGAGACAATCATTCAAGATGAAATCGCCAAGCCATATAGGCTGAAGCAGCAGAGGTTTGGATCTTACAGTTGTAAATCCTCTGTGATTTCATATATTATCAAAGATTGTGGTTTTGATATCTTCGCCCCATCCCCCCATCCTTTTCCAGGTAAGGAAAAATAATGGAAATCAGTAACACCATACATTCTTTCTAAACAGAACACAAAATAGCGCACGCACACAAAACACACGCTGCCATGTCGGAAAATCTCATAAACAGTCTGGAAGTGAATGACCAGTTTATTTGGACTATTGGCTGAGATCGTGGGGAATGTTCCAGTTTGAACGGTAATAACCGTTATACTCCCATCTATACGGTTATGGTTGGCATAACAAAAGGGTACAGATGCTTATCTCAATAATTATACCTCCAAAACCAAGTGACTGACAACCAGGATCCTACTTAAGCAAGGTAAACAGGTATGTGGAGTAACCGCCCCAACGATTCGCCCTGCCTGGGAATCAAGCCCAGGTCTTCACAGTCATGTGCTCTAATCACAGCTGCAGGACTCCAGGTTACCAGGGAGGTTGGTTGAGACCGTGAAGCAGGACTTGGGTTTAAACTTGACATGGTGATGGGAAGATGGTAGAGTGGATGCTTGTTGTGGAAGCCTTCCTCATCTCTGGTGACGACAAGTCACTCAGCCACCTAGTGGCTTCTTGTGGAACCTCTCCAATGATCAAAATGGCTGCCACAAGACTAAAACAGTCTCTACACTTGACACCACTCCCCTAACGATGTAGGTGCCGTAATACCAAGCAATATTCTAATAATATAATAATAAATATGATTTGGGGAGGGTGAGACATACCATTTGGGTTCAACAATTATATAACATTTAAACAAATGGCTCAGTATTTGGTGATGTAGGTATTATTTGGAATAATTCACAGTAAGGTTCATTCACAGTAGGAAAAATGGGGAGTGTTTGGGTGGGTTGTGGGGAGGGGGGTGGTGTGTGGAAGGAAAAGGGACAATAGTTTGTGAATGATCTGGGAATTGCCCTGTTTCAATGGGTGCCTATGGAGGGCGCTGTCGTTTTCGTGACCGACACGTGCGGCCGCTCTTGGCTGGGAGGAACAATTGCGTCTCATTGGCGTCGATCCGGTTTGGCGGGAGAGGGCGCTGTCCGTTGGCCTCTTTGTGCGCGAGCGAGCAAAGCGGAGCCGTGAGGGAAGGATCGCTGTGGAGCAGAACAGAGAGAGCGGCCCAGGTAACCCCTGCCCGCCACCCTGAAAACCTGGGCAGCGAGTGATATAGACTCAGGCCCTCCCCCTAAGGCAGCCGCAGCGCCGAGCGGGGGACGGGCGGAGGCTGAGGGAGACTTTCCTCCCCCGCGCGAACCTCCTCCTGCGGCCTAGTGTCGCCATTGAAGCCTGCGAGCTGGCCTGACAGACCAGGCCTTACCCCTCCCCTCCCCCATCCGGTCCCCTCCCGATGGTGAATGCGCCAAACTCCCGGGGGCGAACTCAACCGTCGAGTAAAGAGTGAATGAGGGTGGATTTTACCCGTTGTCTCCCCCCCACCATCCCACAGATTACCAGAGTTCATTTGGGTCGCATTTAGCGCTGGAGGCGAGAGAGACTTCTCTTAGTTTCGCTATTTGCGTTCCTCGTGAAGCTGTAATATATATATATATTTAAATATAGTCGTCCATCTGCTTATCGACTATTCAAGATTTCGGGTTTTGTGTTTTTTTTAACCAAGAAATGTATAAAAAACATATCTTGATTATTGAATATATGATGACTATTCTAACATATGAATATTATAATATACGTATATTATGTTCATTTATTATAATGTTCAATATCAAATTTTAATATATATCGACTAAAAGCTGTCGTTTTTTTAAAAAAGGTACAAAAACAAATCTATCAACTGTTCAACATATAGTATTCAATATTAGTTTATTATATATATTGAAATATATATTGACTCTTAAAGGTGTCTTTTTAAAGCGAATTATGTATAAAAACAAATATATTAACTGTTCAATATATTATGAAGTATATTTGATATTAGTTTTTATATAATCAACTGTTAAAAGCTGTCTTTTTTTAGCAAAAATGTATGAAACACACATCTAGCGACTTGATTATATATTATCAAAATATTAAATATTCATTTTCGAATATATATTTAATATATGACTGTTTAAAATCTCATTTTTGAAAAATATGCATAAAAACGAATATCAATTTTAAAAATGTCTTTGTTTTAAAACAAAACAAAGATGGGAGAAGCTGTTTTGAGTTGAGCCTGTTTGGGCCCCTCTTGTAGCCTCTCAGGCTTTAGTGGTTTGTCTTTATTGGGGCGAATAGCTTTCCAAACTGATTTATCTTGTACAGTAACCACTTCCATGCTTCTCGGTTGAATTATTCACTCTTTTGCAGAGTCTGTGAGTGAGTGTATGATGTACGCGTGTATGTGTGTGCATTGTCTAATTATGTGTGGGGAAATGGGCCTTATGCCAAGTGAGTGTGACAATTTAGAGTTGTTTTTAGCTGGAAAGCTTGTACAAAGTTTGATCTGAACAATAACTACAATAACTTCTCAATTGGGAGAGCTGGCTTGAAGGAAATGAACCATCCTCAAGACACAGTGGTTTAGTGGTATTTAGTACGAATTGTTCAACCCATAAGACACGTTTCTTGCGTGACAACTTTGTCTTAAGGTAATTTCTGTCTTTAGCAGTTGTCTTGTGCTCCAATGCCTCAAGAAATTGAGCAGAATGAATTTAAGTACTGTGTATGGGAATCCTTTTTTATTTCCCCCCCTCCCCACTCAGCAGGGAAATGGCTAACTGCACTGCATCTATCTGGTAATTTAGCGCATGCAGATACAAAGGGGCGTTATGCAATGTAACACATTGTGTAAGAAAAGATTTATTATACTGTAGTGCACCATGAGAGCACAGCCTGATTTTTTTTTACCTCCTCCTTTTTTACCATTTCCAAATCCTGCTCCGAGGTATTGATACCTGACGGCTGTTTTTTTGTTCCAAGTGGCATTTCATTTGTGAGCTTATATGGTGAATCTTTATGAGATTTGGAATATATATATTCCAATCTTTATAAGTTTGGAATTGAGCCTCATGCTTTCTTCAAACAATATTCACACGTGCTTTCCAGCAGAGTCACTGAATACCCCTTGTTTTCCCTCCCCTCCCACCTCCCCCTTTCCATTCTGCCCCAGCTCAACAAAGCATCAAATATAGGAACTGTGTGTCTAGTGTCAATTTGGATATGGGTTTTTACCAACTTTGCACGGCCTTATGTAAAATTTTTGGGTGTATTTTTTGCGGCCATTGCATTTGCTGATATCATTCACTTGTGAGTTCTTTGATTAATTCACATTTGTACAAATAAATCGCCTGTTACAACAGCCTCTTTGATACTAACCATCACAGATGTGATTGCACTGGAAGAGCGAGCGTACAGCGAGTACTTCGAATTCAATGTCATTGTGGAATGATGAGCAACAGTTACTTTGTAAGTGAGTCAGTTGCGCGTTCTCTATAAAGACCTGCCTTTTTTTTCTTTTGCAGTTGCTTGTCGCGCCTTGGCTAAACAGCGCAGCTATAAGCTTTAAAAATGCCCGATAACGGCACCGAGGAGGCTGGCCCCAGCACCGAGGACATTTGCCGAGATTACCTGCGCAACGTCTGCAGCCGCGGTAAGCGCTGCAAGTTCCGTCACCCAGACAGTAGTGAGATGTCCACCCTTGGCCTTTCATCTTCTGATCTGCCAGTTAATAAAGGTGAGATCCCCATCTGCCACGACTATCAGAAGGGTGATTGCCAAAGAGGCCAAAAGTGTAAATTCCTGCACGTCAAGTGCGATGAGTATGAATATGACCACCGAGCTATGGCGCAGCACCCGATGGTTCCCCCTATGGTACGTAGATATGATCGATATGATGACTTCTATGCTAGGGGTTATGAAATGATGCCCTATGATTATTATGACCCGCACATGAAGAGGAGAAGGATGGAAGACATGGAGTATGAGGTGTACGACTATTCAGGCATGCAGGGTCAGGGAATGTCCGACTACCGGGTCATGAAGGAAGAGAATCTCATGCTGCAAAAGCGCGTCGATGATCTCCAAAAGCAGGTATCAAACCTGATGGCCACCAATGATGTCCTCCTGGAGCAGAATGGCAATATGCGCAGCCAACTGAAGATGGGCATGATGAGCAGCACGGCCTCTGCCACAGCTACCAGATTTGGCAGCCAGTGACCTCCAGAGTCGGTGGCCTGAAAATGGCACAACTCGAGGTCCCTCAAGAGTTTTTTGTTATTTCAATAAACCAATAAAGAAAACCCGTCTAGTTTCAGTCCTATCTGAGAAGGTTGTGCTGAGGCTCTGCTTTGTATATCCAAATTGACCTGTAATAGACCAGTAAGGTCACAATTGATAGCGCCGTATTACCACACCATTGGCCACTAATTCCGTAGTCCCAACATTAGGAAAACTTAATCTAAAAAGTCTTTTGCAGTTCCTGTTACGCTTATACCATTAAGTCAACTGTCAGATCTTTGTAGAGCGCTTTTTTTCTACTCTTACAGATGTTCAGAATGCCTGGCTTAATAGCATAGGGGAGCAAGGAGGGAGAGCCATCAATATCAATGAAATGGTATAATAATTTCCCCTCTATTTACCAAAGTCACACTTTTGACAACTTTGAATGCTTTCACCCAATCCCCTCCATTACCCCCAGGAAAAGTAGGAAATATAGACAGCAGTCAGCATTTCTGGGGAAGAGGCTTGCTAATTAATATAGATAATAGTTTGAAAGAGGGAGCAATGGGTTTCAGGTGATCCAAATTAATTTTAGTAACATGAATAATTATAGCATAACCATCCATATCTTCTTCACATCCCTATTAGATTGCTGTGTATTAGAGTGCAAAAGTCCAGTGGTAAAACTACTTTGAAGCTCTGCAGTGGCTGTGCTGTATATGTTTGATAGTTATAAAAGTTGCCATTGAGTGGGTGGTTTGCCTGTAACAGTATCCTTTGGGCCCTAATGGCTTTGGAAATCCAGCCGAGTTTCACTGTTGATTTATTATGTCATTGAAATCCCGTGATTGTGGTACAGCCATTCAATAAACTCATTGCTAGTGTGTGTCCTCAGTTTTGCTTGCATGTAACCTGCTAATTGATTTCTATTGGGAACAAAGTTTGATCTACAAGCCAGCCAACTCTCTTAACGTTACTTTAAAACCACAATAAACAAGGTATTTGTTTTTAATAGTGTACATAGTGTATTTTTGTTGGGTCGGTGGTCTTTTGATGGCAATTGTCGTGTGGCTTTTTTGTAATGGATGGAGCCTAGGGCCACTGCATGACACTTTGTGTACTGTTTCTATATTAAAACTAGCTTTGTAATAGTAAAATGAGTAACCATTCATAGCCACGTTAGACTTGGGACAGAGAATTCTGCCCTGCCGCTATCTTTAGTAGTTTCCCAGTTACGATTCATACATTTTAATTGACACCTCCCTTCTCACCTTCAACCCTCCTTTAGGGTTTCCAGGCAGAATTCCCCACTTGAGACTTCCCAAAGTCTCGCAACTGCGAGTAACTTGTTCTTGGAATGTTCTACCTGTAGCAGCTAGCCTCTATTTGGCACTTCCAAATGGGCCCTTGGGGGAATGAAGAAGACCTTCTGCTATAATGTCTCTTGCTTATGAATATTCAGCAATTATTATTAACCCTTTCCTATGGGTTAAATAAGCCCGTTGTGGTACAAAATTAGACTTTTTTAAAAAAAAAATGGTTAAGAAGGGAAGATATGAGTTGGAATGGGTTTGTGGTGTAGAGGGGTAGTTTTATAGCCTTAACCAAATCGCTACAACATGTAAAAATACAACAACAAAGTTCAATAGGATTCTAATCAAAATGGTTTCAAGATCAGTACCTGGAAAATGTACCTGAAAAATGTGTGGAATTTGTTTGTGATTAATAAATACAGCAATTAATGTTATCTAATCCCAACTGTTTTTGTTCCATTGTTTGAATTTGGCTTTGCTCGAAGGCTTTTTATTTACTGTCTGGCGTCAGTATCCTGGCCATTTTATATTTCAGAAATTGTTAATGTTGCTTTTACCCCTTTGCCTCATATTTTTTGTTAGTTGCCTACACTGGACTTAATATTGAATTAAATGGTTGTTTAAAAGTGGCCTCAAAACTCCCAAGTAGCCACTTGAGTTGGTGTTGCAACTAAAAGGGCCGATCATCACTGCACTGTAGCTTCATATTTTGGGCTGGAAGGATTTAATGACCCAGTATTTACAAATGTGTATGTTGATTGCTGCATAGCCATTGCTACGGTTACACTTTTCTATGCGATTACAATGTAGACTGTTCCAGCCCACGCACGGTTGATAGACCTGTAGGACAACAGAACCTATACAGTCCTATGCTATTAAGTGTACCTTGTTTATTTGTAGTTCTTTTTAAAGCAAAGAAACATGTCTTCGCCTTCATATCTATGGAAGCCTGTTCTGTTGAGTGTATAACAATAAAAGTACATTTCCTTTGTTGGTTTTGTATTCCTTGTGTACATAATTACACTTAAGTAGATCGATGACTTTTGGGAGTTGGGGGTGCAATTAAAGATCTCTTTACCACAGAGGCCTGGGTTTGCAGCTGATGCATTTCTGAGTGTATGGTAACAGTAACGCTAAGTTTCTAACGTTCTGTATTAATCAGGGGGGATAAAAAAGGCTGCAACAACAACATATTACATTTGTATAGTGCCTTTCGCATTAGGAAGATGTCTCAAGGCACTGGACAGTCAGGGATCTGCATCCGAGCTGGTGGTTGGGAACAGGAGGGTGGGTAGGGGGCGAGGTGGAGAGGTTGAGGAGGACAAGGAGGCAGAGAGCCCTGGTCGCAGATGGGCAGAATGTTATCAGTGACTTTGACCAGGGTTGGAGGAGTTCATAGAAGAAATAGTGGGATGACGAAAAAACAAAGTTAGCATGCGACAACTCGTCTTAGATCCTTGGAATGGCATATTGGACATGGGATGATAGCTGGAGAGTAGTGATGGATCCAGGGAAATTTCTTTGAGTATGGGGATGTTGCCAGCTGTTTTTAGAGAGGAGGGAACAGTTTCAGTGGATAAACAGAGGTTGATGATGGCAATGAAACTACGGGCCAGATGGTAGAGCTGGGAGGTAAGGAGACGTGTTGCGAACTGGGAGATAATGTCAGGACCTGAAGGTGCTATAACAGCCAGGGAGCTGGGTGCAGGAGCACAGGGCAAAGAAGAACCAGTTTGTTTTTGGTCACTGTCTCGTGAGTAATATTTTCACCCAAGATGAGGGCACACTGGCAAAGGGAACACTGCAGGATCAGAAGAGAACCAGTCCAGCTTTCTCCATGCTCTTGTTACAGTGAGGGTCCCAGCCTTGGGTCTCCAGGGGTCTGAGCTGCCTGTTGACCAATGTGCGATCACAAAGTGCCAATACTTCCTGATGGGCTGGGATGACAGTGGGACATGTGATGATAGGCTCTGGAAACTTCACACAAATACTAGAGCCTACTGTGGTGTTGCCAGATCTCCCCCCCACCCCAACACCCCCACCCCGTAAGTGAAACTGAATCCCGTTGCAGCTAATAAGTAGGTCCAAAAAAACAGTCACTCCGCTGAGAAGTCTTTCGGTTTCCCCGTTCTTCTCAGTTCACATCCTGGCTCTGAAGGAGAGCATCCCTCCCACTGTCATGTATTGATTATGAGCATGTGTAAACCGGGGCTAGCTGGTGAGCATCTGAAATAAAATACTTCCACTGAACTATCCTGTCCAATTTGTGTGTTCCTTAATGTTTTCTGAGTTGAGCTCACAGAAGACCTGCTCACGGGCACCTCCTCTTGCCAACCTGTGCCTAATACTCTCCGGAATTAGATAAGCTCCCTCCGGGGAGAGCGTGAGAGTGCGCATTCCATTCCAATAATCTATCTCTGGGATTTCTTTGCGTAGGTGGGATGCATGGAATTCTCAGTTTGGTCTTAATATTAAGCACTGCGATGGATTTCCGCATCTGTCAAAACACACCACTGGCCTAATAAAAAAAAGGTGGAAGATTGTTTTCACTCAAAGGTATGAAAACAGCGATATCGAGGAGCTGAAACAAGCTGTCGGAGATGCATTTCGCCTCCTCGCTCCACCCATGCAGAAGATGTTGCCTCAAATATGGAAAAGGATCATTATCTGCTATGAAAGTGATAGCACACGCACACAATCACCGATCCTCTGGATGTCTAAATGCAATTATCACAATACTTCCACATGTTTCAGTTGTTGGTCAGTAGAACAACCACAAAATGACATTTGTATTGCTTAGCTCCTCTCACGTCGGGAGGACGCCCCAGACTGCCGGACAGTCAAATGTTTTGGACCCAAGCTAGAGGTCGGGATCTGGGAGAGTGGAAAGTAGGGAGGGGAAGTGCGGTGGGGGTGGTGACCGAAGGCATGGTCGAAGAGAAGGTTCTTGAGATGAGTCCTCAAGGACTCCAATGGTGGACCATAGAAACAACATGCAGGTGAGATACATGGAATTCTTGGTTTGGATATTCTCAAAGGATAGTCTTGTGTCAGACACTCCGCTGACCAAAAGCACATGGGATAAAAGGACTTAGTGGACACCCTCTAGTTCCTCAAATAAAGGAGGGGGTTGTATTGATGGATAGCGTTGGCTGACGCCAGCAAAGAGGTAAGAGACGGTTTATTCCTTGTGTGAAGGGTCATGAGATGCAGCTCACACACTGGCACTGATTTGTTATGTTTTGCTCTTCAACCTGGAATCCTGCTTATCGCAGCGCCAAACCCCGCCCCAACCCACAGAGCAATTAACCTCTGCTCCCCCAACAAGCATTACAATACAAATTTACATTTATACTGCGCCTTTTACCTCGGGAGGACATTCCCAAAGCACTTGACATGACTACATGGTCACCCAAGAAAGCGCACATTCAATTTAGTCACGGGCGGACTGGCTGTTGTGTTGGTTTCACACAAATGTTTGTGTCTGCTGGGGGGTGCAGGGAGACATCTGAATACTCCCATTTGAAAATGATTGATAGATATTTTAAACGGGCTGAGCAAAGATCACATTTGCAATATTTACACAGTGGCTTAATCATAATAATAGTCCTTGCCTATCACATCATTGAAACATGTCAAAGCGCATCACAGAATATACTGTAAAAATGCAGTGACTATTTTGTGGGCGAAATGTACACCATATGAGCTCTGGGTCAGTTACTGTAATTATCACTCTTCTCTCTTGTCTCATTCACATTGAATGTTAATTGCAATAAAACAAATCAGTGCAACTGGTAACACATCCGGTTACTGTCTCTTGTTATGACCTTCCCTGCCCTGCGTTAGTTTCCCTTCACTATACAGTGTTTAGCTAGCTCCATTATCTCTCTCTTTCTCTCTGAATCCTCCAGTTATCGAGCTCTCCTTCCTTGCACACTCTTTCACACAACTACAGCTGTGGGTTTAGTTCCTGTGTTCCTCGGGCACTCATTTTGTTCCTCGGGAAGAACAAAAGCTATCTTTATAACACAACCCCTCCCTTCTCATAAAATTTTTACTTCAATTCATTTAGGCTTGACTGTGTTTACCCTGGTATCTATCGAGTTGCTTAGTGCTGATCGGTGTTTGACTATCTTTATTTACTTGGCCGCATTTTACATCAAACACAAGCTTCATAATCCAGTTCACTATCCCGGGCAGAAGGCTCGCCCTCCCAATGGTGGGGTGATGCGGGGGTACATGATGTAGCTCACGTTCCCCCTCTTTCTGTGACCACTACCACATCATTTGGTCCCAGGCACACCATTCCTCTCTCCGGTCTGCCTATTTTGTTGCGATTCCCACCCCTCACCGCCTTTCTGGATTATCAACACCTCTTCTCCTGTCTTAGAGCAATTTCTCCCATCGTTTTACCCCCTTAACCATAATCCCTGCTCTCTACCCCATTTTCTCCTTTCTCTTCCTTGCCCTGCATCGCCCCCACCTCTCTTGTTAGTCCTTAAAAGCCTCTCCTTCCCACCATGCCCCAGGACTGATGAAGGATCATGGACCCAAGACGTTGACTCACTTTCCCTTCTCCATAGATGCTGCCTGACCTGCCGAGTGATTCCCAACCACTTCTGTTTTTGTCGGAGATGGGGGCAGGAGTTTGAGAGCAACGGCAGGTCCAGGGACGTTTTTTTTTAAGGCTCGGAGTGAAGACGGACGTTTTTTAAAGTGGTGGGAACGTTGCCAGTGGACAGAGAGAGATTTATGATGTCTTGCGAATAGTGGGGGGGGGGGGGGGGGGGGGAGTGGGGGGGTCAAAGAGGAAGGTCTTGAGATGGGCCTTGGAGGAGGCTAGGGAGGGAGGAGCCAGGTGAGGGAGCGAGGTAGTTGCAAGGGAGGGAGTCAGGTGCCTAAGTAAATCCGTAAACTAAAATCCTGGTGGGAGCGTTGGGAAAACTGAATTTATTGAAGCTTTTGACTGTTGTAC
The DNA here is from genome assembly GCA_035084275.1 of Hydrolagus colliei. Classification (NCBI taxonomy): domain Eukaryota; kingdom Metazoa; phylum Chordata; class Chondrichthyes; order Chimaeriformes; family Chimaeridae; genus Hydrolagus; species Hydrolagus colliei. The sequence continues at coordinate 2,692,817 of CM068772.1, read as the reverse complement.
GGTGTGGTGGATGCTGACTGTTATAGCGTTGTGGCTTTGAATACCAAATCTGATGTAAATATGCTGCTGCCTCAGCTGCAAGGTCAAGCAGCCGTGCTGACTCCAGTCTTTTACAGTCAGCGTATCGCAGTGTGATCAATATTTAAAGCCTTTTCTTTTCACTGGGGTTTTGTGCCCAGAGGTTTTTGCAGTTAGTTGAGTGTGAATGGGATAATCCTGGGATATTGAATCGTATGATAATAATCATCATCCTTGCATTATGATAGAGCGCCTTATCAGGTCTTTGAGACGTCTCAAAGCGCTTTGCAGGATACACACTGTGGAGTGAATGGACTATATTTTTTGAGCAAAACAATTGCGCCTAGCGTGGCCCCACAAACAGCCGTGGAATGAGTGGATTAACAACGACAAGAACACTAACTTGGATTCATTTTGCGCCCTCCACTCCGGACGGCGTCTCAGAGCGCTTACGTAGGCAAAGGGTGTGTGGGTGGGGTGGGGTACTGCTGCAGGAAGCTCGAAAACACAGCACAGAAGCACGTTTTCATTATATTTGCTGAAGGGCATAGGATGACTTGGCAGTCTCCACAAATCCTTGTCTTTGGGAAAACGTTCTGGATTAAGCGGTGCAGAGGAGCCAAGCGCAGGCTTTGTTTGTTTTGTACACGTCACTCGTGGTTCAATATTGAAATCTGCATTTGACACATTTGACTGCCTTCTTGCGCCGAAGTCTCAAAGCACTTCACGTTCAGAGGAAAATTCAGGATCACTTCAAGCAAAGGCGATGGGGTGGGGGGGAATCTGTAACTCTCTCTCTCTCTCCCTCCCCCAAAAGGCTGGAACCATTGAAATCTCCAAGACTGAGGCGAAGAGATATTTGTTAGATCAGGGTACCAAAGGATATGGGTGATTGGACTTGAGGTACACATCAGCCATGGCCTGAGAGAATGACGGAGCAGGCTTGAGGGGCTGAATGGCCTACGTCTGTTCCTAAGTCTCAAAGCACTTCTGCTGTGAGTTACTGTGAGGCGTAGTGACTTGCCTTTATGTGGGCAAACTGGCAACTGTATGCCAACAGCATTAACTTGAGCAACCAGTTATCTGGTGGCTGGAGAGGGGCGTGTTTGAGTGAATTTAGACTGTTAGCTAGGAAAACTTCCTACTGTAACACAGAGTTCAGGGTCTTTGTGACACATTACAGCAGGTAGGCCGGCGGCTCTCTAACACTTTATCGAGGGGTTGAGGGAACATGGGCTTATTGCGATGAATATTTACTGTACAGCCCCTCTGTTAAACGTGTATTGGGTTAGTCAGCAATTTCCTCTCAAATGTAATGGATAAAAGGTAATTATTGGATCCACTAGAGGGAGTGAGTGCACACCATTCCACATCTCGCGCTCCATTACATGTTGGGCTGTGTTTATGCAGGATCTTTGATAGTGAGGCATCTTCTCTCAAGCATTGCACTGTTCCAGCCATCGCACACTAGCCAACAATTGCTCTTAAGGCTTTGATACACTTTGAAGTTATACACGCTCCGATAAAACCAAAGGAAGGACGATTGGTTTCTGTTCTCTGCCGCTGCTGGCTTGAGTCGATGCATAGGGTCTCGTAGTGTAGGGGTTAGCCCGCTCGCCTCGCAAGATCCGCGTTCGATTTCCGAACGAGGCAAAACTTTAGACAAACTTGCACTCCTCTGTTTACCCAGCAGTAAGTAGGAACCCTGTTAGTCGATTGGTGGATTGCTTTTCAAGGGGTAATAATTCCTTCAAAAAAACACTTGGACACTCCATCCACGACTGTTTGTGAGACACTGCTGTGTGCAATTGGATGCCGCGTTTCGCCCACAAAATATACAGTCACTACACTTTACCTTATATGCTGTTAAGCACTTTGAGACGTCTGGAAGATGTGATAAGGCGTTATATTGTTTTTGCGGAGTGTAGCGGAAGGGGGGGGGGTTATTTATAGAGACAAAGCTTATTTGGTGTGTGAATAATACTTCATTATATACTGAGTAAAACACACAACAAACGTTTCATTAGAGCAGCAGTGACAGAGGAGTGTCTAACTGGGGGTCAGTGTTAAGCCACTCTGATAGTCTCTGTCCTTCAGGCCAGTGTGTGCAAGGCACAAAGTATGAAACTTTTGCTCGCCTTTTCTCTCTGACACAGGAGCCTGTTTGCCGTGTAACACAGAAACAGTGTAAAGAGGAGGCGCGGGGGAGCAGGCAATGTATCTGTCATCTATCTTAACCCTCTTATCACTCTTTATTTGGTCAAATAATAACCCTTGCATTTGATGCAACGGCTTATCACGGCTCCAAGATGTCACAAAGCGCTTCAGAGATTATACTGTAAAGGGAAATTATTATATTTTTGAGGGGGAAACGCGGTAGCCTATTCCGCACAGCAAAGTCCCCAAAACAGTCACGGATTGAGTTAAGGGAGGGAGTGGGTAGGCTGATAGTGGGGGCAGGGAGGGGAGGGGATGTGGAAGCAGATCGGTGCCCACTGAACGGAGGGGGAGAGAGAGAGAGAGAGAGAGGCTGTGTGGACAAGAGTCAAAAACCTAACCATTGCTTGTGGGCCACAACCCAAAATTTACTCAAATAGAAAGCGGCTGAACAGGTCGGTGCTGCGTGAGGGAGGGAGGGAGGGAGGGAGGGAAGGGAGGAGAGACAGAGAGAGAAAGGGAGGGAGGGAGGGAAGAACTGTATTGGTTTTAATAATACAAAGTTTTTTTTTCTCTCTGGATTTGTGGTATTCTGGAATGCGTAAACCTCGGGAATGTGGTTTGAATGCATTTAGCATCACCACCAGGCCCGAACAACAACCAAAACTGCCAGAGAGAGAGAGACAGTGTGTGTGAGAGCGTGAGAGAGGGGAGAGAAAGAGAGGGTGTGTGAGTGTGAGAGAGAGAGAGAAAAAAGAGTATGGGTGAGAGCTAGGAAGGAGAACTAGAGGGGAAGCGAGAGAAAAGTGGGTGTGAGAGAAAGTGGAGCGATAAGGAAGAGTTGTGAGAGTGCGGAGGAGAGAATAAATGAGAGAAGGAGTGAGTGAGTGAGTTAGAGAAAGAGAGGGGGTTTAGACAGAAGAGAGCGAGAAAAACATTTTGATTTGCGACTGAGAGTCAGGAAGGAAGGACAGCCTATCTCTCTCTCTCTCACACACACCCACATTCTGTCTATCATAAAGCAGCAGCAATGTTACAGTCAGTTTATTGGTGAGATCAGCCCTGGCAAGGGGAGAGAGAGAGAGAGAGTCTGCCAGAGAGAAAGAGAGCCAGGGAGAGGAGGAAGGAGAGAGGGTTGAGGGTGTAAGAGACTGAGCGAGAGTGTGTGTATATGTGTGTGTGTATATGTGTGTGTCAGATAGATAGAGAGAGACTGAGCGAGAGTGTGTGTATATGTGTGTGTGTATATGTGTGTGTCAGATAGATAGAGAGAGATAGCGAGTGTGTCAGAGAGAAGGAAGGAGAGAGGGAGGGGTGAAGCGAGGGAGTAGGGAGGTTGTAAGAGACTGAGAGAGTGTGTGTGTGTTAGACACACAGAGAGAGACGTCCTGACGAAGGGTTGTAGACCCAAAACGTTGACTCTTTTTCCTTTCTCCATGGATGCTGTTTGACCTGCTGAGTTTTCCCAGGAATTTTTGTTTTTGACACAGAGTGTGTGTCCGAGAGAGGAGGGAAGGACGAGTGGGATCAAGAGAGAGGGGAAAAGAAGAGGAAGGGAGTGAAAGGAGGAGAGAGAGAGAGAGAAAGAAAAAGGGGGGGAAGGAGTTGTGTATGTGTGTGTGAGAGAGCGAGAGAGGGAGTGAGAAAGCAGGCAAGAGCGAGAGAGAGAGAGAGAGGAAGAGAGAACAGAGCTGAGGCTCAGTCTCAGATGCTGGTGTAGTTAGTTGGTCCTTGGGGATGGAAGCAGCAGGCGGAGATCGGCGAGAGGGGGAGAAGGGAGAGAGGGAAGGTGGGAGGGAGGAGGAGAGGAAAGAGAGGACAGGCGGTGGTGGTGATGGTGGTGGAGAGGAGGAGGGAGCGAAGAGGGGAGAGGGGGATGGAGGCGGACAGAGGCAAGAGGCAGAGGGGGGAGGCGGGGAGGGAGAAGGGGAAGGTGGGGAAGGGGGAGAGGAGGGGAAGGGGGAGAGCTCGACGGCGATCCCCGAGTTGCTGATGAAGCTGTTGTGGAGCCTGTGTTGGCTGTTCCCGGTGTATCTGGCCGGTTACCTGGGCCTGAGCCCCGCGGTGCTGGTGATGGGAGCCGGGCTGTGGCTCGGTTGGCGTCTCCGTCGCCGGGACAAGATCTTCCGACTTCACCAGGCCCTGTACCTGCTGGACAACGAGGAACAGGTCACCCGCAAACGCACTCAGCACAGCCTCCCAGCCTGGGTAAGCCAGTCCGTAATGCACACACGCACACACACACACATGCACACGCACACGCGCACACACGCACACAGAGTGACTAGCGCATATTAGCGATGGTGGGGAACGGTGAGCGACCGCTAGATTGTCTGTCCCGAGCATTGCTAACATGCGCTTCTCTGTGAGTAAGCTAGCCCACAGCATTGCTAACATGCGCTTCTCTGTGAGTAAGCTAGCCCACAGCATTGCTAACATGCGCTTCTCTGTGAGTAAGCTAGCCCACAGCATTGCTAACATGCGCTAGTGTTTGGTGGGGGTGAGAGCTGCACTGAGCTGATGCTGCCTGGAACCAGAAGTGCCTCAGACTGTAACTGGCCACGCTGTCTGGTTTACGCTGATTCGAATCCCAGCAGTTACCCCAAACACACACTCCGGACTCCCCCCCCCCCCCCCCCCCCCCCCCGCCCCCAACTCTCCTCCATCCCCTCCTTCCGCTCCAAGCCATGGATGCCTATTTGCCAACCTGCGCCTGATACTCTCTGGAATTAGACAAGCAGGAATCAAGCTGTTGTTCAGCGTCGCTAAGATAATAAGAATCCATTAAAAAAAAGCAACAATAAACTGGGTCATTTTGATTTTCGATCCACGGCTGTGTGTGTGTGTGTGGTGGGGGTGGTGGGGGGGGAACGCTGCTGTGCGCGATCGGCTGCCGCGTTTCGCCCACAGGTATACACACAGTCGATTGACTTTACGGCGTATTCTGCGAGACGTCGATAAGATGTGAAAAGCACTATTATCAAACGCAAGGATTATTACGAAAGGCACTCTCACGGTGTCATTTTGTCGTTACTTGTTGTTGTACAGCGATTAGTTAGGGCTTTGCTTTACAGGGTTAACGGGAGCTGGAGTGGAAGGATTCCCTGCCTTCCCCCCCCCCCCCCCCACCCTATTGACTGGTCTGTCCTTCCAGGTCCTGCCGATGAGCGAGGGCTGGGGCCGGGTCTGCGCTGTCATCAGCGATGCCCTTTTCTTTCAATGTACTGTATACAAAATACCCTGTAAAGTTTGTGTTAGGAGCTGGACTGAGAGATGACACATCACAGAGAGAGAGACAGATGTCAGTGGTTACTCATAATAATAATAATAATAATAATTGTTGGCCAGGGACTGTGTGTGTGGTGTGTGATGGATTACGCCGTGGCAAATGTTCAAAAATAACGCTTTTCGAACCAGTAATAATAAATGGGTCACTCGGCTGTTTGTGGCGGTGGGGGGGAACGCTGCTGTGTGCAATTGGCTGCCGCGTTTCGCCCACAAATATATACATACAGTCAATTCACTTTACAGTATATTCTGGGAAGCGCTTTGTGACGTCTCGAAGACGTGAAAAGCGCTATGTCAAAACTCACTCACTCACTCACTCACTCACTCACTCACTCACTCACTCACTCACTCACTCACTCACTCACTCACTCACTCACTCACTCACTCACTCACTCACTCACTCACTCACTCACTCACTCACTCACTCACGCACTCTTTACTGCAGGGAATGAATGCGAGCGTGTCTTGTGGTGTGTCTTGTGTTAGTAGAAGAATTAGACATTTATGCGCAGTGATGTGGAAACTTCTGTCTGTCATCTTCTCTCCTCTGAGTCGGGAGGGTTTTGAAATCATTCAGTCTAGGCCTGCCACTCCAGCCCAGCGCTGTAGAGGAGGGGGCGTGGGCGGTGGGTGGGGGGGGGGGTGAGAGGGTGGATTCCTATACCTCAATGGTTAGAGTACTTGGCTCGCGAGTGAGAGACCTGGTTTCGATTCCACAGACAAAGAGGAAGGTCCTCGGGCATGTTCTGAAAATAGTGGTTGGGCAACAACAACAGCAACAACAAGAATAAAATGACATTATTAGAGCGCCTTTCACGCTGGGAGGACGTCCCAAGGCGCTGCGGGGAAGGGGGGGGGGAGGGAGAGAGGGAGAGGCTGACATTCCCTGTCCCTGAGGGTAAGGATTACAGCAAAGGTTGAGGGAGGGAGGGGCACCGTGAGAGGCTGTGAGTAAGCATCAGGATTATTATTGATGTTAAATATTAATATCACAGATAGGCAAACCACTATAACTCCCACCCTCGACTTATGCACTGCTGCTGAAGTACAGTTTGCTCTGTGTGTGTGTGTGTGTGTGTGCGTGCGTGCGTTTGTGCCTGTGTATGTGTGTGTAGGTGTTGAGAGGAGCAGGGATAGAGGCTTAGGCCTTGTTTGAGACTAGAGTGGATATAATAATTTAATAATCTTCCTTGCGTTTGATTCAGGGCGTTATTCACATCGTTGAGATGCCTAAAAGTGCTTCACAGAGTATACTGTCAAGTGTAGTGACTGGATTGGATAGATACCTGGTAGGTGAGGGTATCAATGGATACGGGAAGAGGGCACTGAATTGGAGTTGGAGGTACAGATCAGTCATGATTTTATAAAATGGTGGTACAGGCTTGAGGGGCTGAATGGCCTCTTCCTGTTCCTATAATAATAATAATAATAATAATAATCCTTGCATTTATATAGTGCTTTGCACAACCTATCGACGTCTCAAAGTGCTTCACAGAATAGACTGTAAAGTGAAGTGACTGTATATTTGTGGGCGAAACGCGGCAGCCGATTGCGCACAGCAGGGTCTCCCCCCCTACAAACAGTGGGGATTGAAATGACCAATTTTCATTATTGTGGTTTTGTTGGAGAGACTATTATTAGGCGTGTGTGTGTGTGTGTGTGTGTGTGTGTGTGTGTGTGTGTGTGTGTGAGTAAGAAAACTTGCCCAAGGTTTCGCCCTGACCTTGCCTGGATTCAAACACAGGTGTCACACTTGTAAAGACGTGCGCTCTAACCCACTGAGCGACAGAAGCTCCATGTCGTTCGTGCAAAGTCATTGGGCCGAATGGCGATCCCGTGAGCTTCTGCAATAACACACGTGATGTTCAGGAGTTTGTGGTCAGGATGGGGTGAAACCTTGTCGTTTAGCGGTTAGAGCGCTCGCCTCGCAAACAAGATCCCTGGGTTCGATTCCAGGCAGTGTGAAACATTGGGCAAGTTTCATTACGCCACCAGGCCGGGTTTCTCCCTCGAAATAGACAGTGCAGTCCATTCGTTCGACAGCGCATTCTGTCACGCGCCTTGAGACACGGCCTAGGAGACACGACAAGGCGCTATATTCAAACGCAAGGCTTGTTGAACGCGAGCTGGGGAGGTTAACACAGAGCGGCCACAGTCATAGTGTGAAAATAGCAGAGTCTCGGCTGCGACAGAGCTACTGTTGTTTGCTCCCCAACAGCTGGAGGGTAGGGAGTGTTTACTGACAGCTGCTCTTTAAACCCCCACGGTCACTCTCTCTGCTCCTCTCCCCCCTCAGTGCTCTCTCACCCTTTCGTGGAGCAAATGCTGTAGCTCAGTGGTTTAGCGGCCGGCCCTCGCAAGCGAGAGAACCCCGGTTTCGATTCCCAGTCAGGTTCGGGGCGAGACCTCGGGCAAGTTCCCTTAACTCTACGCGCCCGGCAATAATCCACAGAAATAGTAATCATTTGGTCACTCAATCCGCGGCTGCCTGTGGGGGTCGGTTCGCTGCTGTGCGCGTTTGGCTGCCGCGTTTCGCTCACAAACAGGCAGTCGATTCACTCAACAGTATATTCTGTGGAGCGCTTTGAGACGTCTAGAAGACGTGTATGTGTGTGTACGTCTATGTGTGTGTCTTCGTGTGTGTGTGTACGTGGTGTGTATCTGTGCTTATGTGTGTGCGCATGTCTGTGTGTGTGTGTGTGTGTTGGCTGACTGGAAGCAGAGCTGGACTGGCTGATTAGATCCTTGACTAATGGACGATTCTGTAGCTAACCTTGGCTTTGGTTTGTGTTGGAGGAAGGAGTCAGAGGGGGAGGCTTGTCACAGAGAGACTGCAGGAAGGCGTCACCTCTGATGTACAGGCTTCAAATTACTCGCATTTGTCTCCAGTGTTTCTTCTAGACACGACATTTCCTGCGTTTAAGCAGCGACTGGCCGCGTCTCGCTGTGTCAATCACTAGCGCTCGCTCACCCCTCAGTCAGGAAGCTATGGGTTCGAGCCCCCCCACCTCCCCCACCAGTGTCGGGAGCTTTGAGCTCACAGTGTGTGCCCTGAGTTAAAGTTACTGTGGCACTCACTGTCGCTGTGTGTGTATATGTTGCTCTGTGTATATGTGTGTGTGTAGCTATGTGAGTAGCTGTGTGTCACTGTGTGTGTGGCTTTGTGTGCGCGTGTAACCATGTGTGTGTAACTGTGTGTGTGTGGGGGGGGGGGGGCTGCTGCGTTTCACCCACAAAATATACAGTCACTTCACTTTATAGTGTATCCCGTGAAGCGCTTTGAGACACGGTCCAGAGGAGGTGTTACATCGCTGTATCGAATACAAGCCGTTAGACAGTATTTTTTATCATTCAAACAGGAAACATGAGGACTAGTTTTGATGGTTCTCTCTCTCTGCTGTTAAAAGATCGTAAAGTGAGCAGAGGCACTGGGTGAGAGGCTGAGAGGCTGTCAAGAGCGCGGGGGGGGGGGGGGGGGGGGGGGGAGGGGGGGGGAGCGAGGGAGAGAAGGAAGGAGAGAGAGAGAGAGCGCGGGGAGTGGGGGAGGCAGTTTACACATTCCAGACTCTGGGGCGGGCGTTAAGGTTCTTTTAGCACAACTGACAAAGAGTTGGGAGTCTCTCTCCTCCCTCTCTCTCTCTCTGTCCTCTCTCTCTCTCTCTCTCGCTTTCTCTCTCCGTGGGAGACCCGGCCAACGTACATTCCCCAGTCAGCAGCAGCAAACAACAACAACAACCACAGCCGCTCGCTCGCTCGCTCGCACAGGGCAGGCTCACAGTCACTCACATCAAAGCCGGTTTTTAATGGGGGAGAGAATGAGTCACGATTAACCAGCGGCCAAAAGCTGCTTCCTGTTGCTGATCAGTATCCAGCGACCGCCCTCCCTTCCCCCTTCCATCCCTCCCTCCCTCTGCAACATCCCCCCCCCCCCCCCCCCCCCACTCAACCCTCTCTGAGTCAGAATCTCTGGAATTTCCATGTGCTGGTGGGATGGATGGAATTCCTAGTTTGGATATATTTAAGCTCGGTGACGGGTTTCTGCGAGTGTCGGACCCTCTGCTGTTTCAATGCCCACCCCCGCCGCCCTCCCCACATCCCCGCTCCCCCCCCCCACCTCCTCTCCCACCCCCTATCCAAGGGAATACCATGACTGGTTTTGTGCCCAGATCCTATCAGCGAAATCAAATGTTCTGTGATTTGTGTATTCTAATCATTTCTCTCTCTCTCTCTCTCTCTGTCTCTCTCGCTCTCTATGTCTTTATATGTGTGTGTGCGTCTGTCTCTCTCTCTCTCTCTCTCTCTCTCTCCGTCTCGCTCTATTCCCTGGGGTCCTGACTGACATTTGGTCAATTAAAAAAACGTGGTCACCTCAATCCGTGACTGTTTGTGGACGCTGCTGAGCGCGCACAACTGGCTGCAGGGTTTGTCCCACAAAATACACACTTTACAACAACAGCAACTTCGCGTCTACAGAGCGTCTTACACGTCGGGAGGATCGGGACCCGAGCAAGGGAGAGGGGCAGGGTAGGTGGTGGGGGGGGTGGGGAGGGAAGGGACAGAGTTAAGAGTTAGGCAGAAGGCACGATCGAAGAGGACGGTCTTGAGACTGGCCTTGAGGGAGGAAACGAGGTGAAGGGACCGTGGGATGCAGCGTCGTCTCTGTGGCTGACAAACAGAGGCTTTTACCGTGCGAGTGAGTCACTGTGACCGGCCGAGCTCACAGTATTATTGCTGTACAAATAGCCTCCAGTAAAGCTTCCTCAGCAGCTTACAGCTGTTGCACCTCAGTTTACTGAGAGTTTATATTAATCCTTGCATTTGATACAGCGCCTTAACACGTCTTCGAGTTTATTCTAACAAGAATAATTCTTAAGACGCTCCAGCGGCTAGTTTTCACAGGCACGGTTCCGGATGGAGAAAGTTGCTGGAGCAAATCTGGGGACGATTGCTCTCGATAATAATCGTGTACTGTTTTACTATCGTCTACCGGGCGAAACA
>CM068772.1:2579676-2682156 GCA_035084275.1 Hydrolagus colliei | reverse complement strand
TGCACGTCTAATAATAATCCGTGAGTGTGGAACCTTGCCCGAGGTTTCGCCCTGATCTGACCTTGCCTGGATTCGAACACAGGTCTCACGCTTGTAATGCGAGTGCTCTAACCACTCAGCTACTGGGTGTAGTGACTGTGCTCTCTGTTTCCAGGTGCTTCAGGCCAACAGTTGTCCTCATCACACAGGAGGGGGTGGAACCGTCAGCCGCCATCCTGACCGTCTACTGGACCCGAGCTCACAGCCTCCCGGTGAGTGACCCTATCCCCAGCCCTGGCTCCAGCCGCCTCTCTCACCCTGCCCTCAACTCCCGGCCTTGCCTCACCTCCAGCCACCCCCCCTGCCCTCCTCCAGCTGCCCCACCCCCCCCCCACCCCCCCGCACACCCACACCCCCCCACCCCCCTCCGGCACACCCAGCCCCCCCACCCCCCCGCCACCCACCCCCCACCCCCAGCCCTTCCTCCCCGCACCCAGTCCGTGCCTTGGCGAGGCGAGGGTTAATGTCCGAGCGATGGCAAGGCAAGGGTTAACGGTCTCTGCTCCTCGATCTCCAGGTGAAGAAATCCAAGAGAAGCTGCCCAGCCCCCATGTGGAGCTGACAGTCAAACCACACCACCCACAAGACAAAGGTGGAGAGCGGGGGGTGGGTGTGTGTGTTGTGGGTGTGGTGTGGGGGGTGTGTGTGGGGGGCGTGGGTGGGGGAATGAGTGTCTGTGTGTATGTGTGAGAGCGTATGTTAATGTCCAAGCGTGGGAGCGGTGTGTGAGTGTCCTGCGTGTGAGAGTGTGGTGTGTCTGTGTGTGTGTGAGTGAATGTGGTGTGTTTGTGAGTGTGTGAGAGTGTCAGTGTATGTGTGTCAGTGTACATGTTGAGGGGGTGATGGTTGGCTGTGTGTGTGTGAGTGTATGTGAGTGTGTGTGGTGGGGGGATGGTGTGTTGAGGGGGTGATGTGTGTGTGTGTGTGGTGGGGGGATGGTGTGTTGAGGGGGGGTGATGTGTGTGTGTGTATGGTGGGGGATGGTGTGTTGAGGGGGGTGATGTGTGTGTGTGTTGGTGGGGGGGATGGTGTGTTGAGGGGGTGATGTGTGTGTGTGTGTGGTGGGGGGATGGTGTGTTGAGGGGGGTGATGTGTGTGTGTGTATGGTGGGGGGATGGTGTGTTGAGGGGGTGATGTGTGTGTGTGTGTGTGTGTGTGTGGTGTGGGGGATGTTGGGGTGTGAGCCCCAGTTTGCTGACTCTCTTCCTCACTCCCAGGGTGACCAGCACCACAGACGAGCCTTTCTGGGACGAGCATTTCTCATTCCTGGTGACGAATCCCAACACAGAGTCACTGACATTCAGGTCAGAGACACCTCCCCCCCCCCCCCCCCCCCAACACCCCCCACCCCATCCACCCCCTCCATCTCCAGTGATGTCCCCTGTGGCTCAGTGGGTTAGAGCGCTTGCCTTACAAGTGTGAGACCCGTGTTCGAATCCAGGCAGATCTGGGCGAAAGCTGAGGCAAGTTATACGTACAAAATATACATACAGTCGATTCACTTTACAGTCTGTTGTGTGAAGCGCTTTGAGACACAGTCTAGAAGACGTGAAAAGCCGCGATATCAAATGCCAGGATTATTATTATAATTCTTTGATTATACTAGTAATATAGTGAGTGTGTTACAACTGTGTCACTAGTTTCTCTGTGTGAGAGAGTATGTGTGTGAGAGTGTGTGTGTGTGAGAGAGAGGGTGTGTGTGAGAGAGGGTGTGTGTGTGTGTGTGAGAGAGAGAGTGTGTGTGTGTGAGAGAGGGTGTGTGTGAGAGAGGGTGTGTGTGTGTGTGTGTGAGAGAGGGTGTGTGTGTGTGAGAGAGAGGGTGTGTGTGTGTGTGAGAGAGTGTGTGTGTGTGTGAGAGAGAGGGTGTGTGTGTGTGTGAGAGAGGGTGTGTGTGTGTGAGAGTGTGTGTGTGTGTGTGTGAGAGAGTGTGTGTGTGTGTGTGAGAGAGAGGGTGTGTGTGTGTGTGAGAGAGGGTGTATGTGTGTGAGAGAGAGGGTGTGTGTGTGGGTGAAGAGAGTGTGTGTGTGTGTGAGAGAGAGGGGTGTGTGTGTGTGTGAGAGAGGGTGTGTTGTGTGTGAGAGAGGGTGTGTGTGTGTGTGAGAGAGAGGGTGTGTGTGTGTGTGAGAGAGTGTGTGTGTGTGTGAGAGAGAGAGGGTGTGTGTGTGTGTGTGACTGACGGTGTGTGAATGTCCCGGCAGGTGCGGGATGGAGGGCAGTGTTGGGGAGGGTGTCTGTGCCGCTGTCTCGCCTGTTGTCCATTGAGGGACTGTGCTACGACACCTGGTTCCCGCTCGAGGACTCGGGCCCGGACTCACAGGTCCTGATGAAGCTGATGCTTGGGGGTAAGTAAGTCTGGGGCTTACGTTGCACGTGACGCCCTCCCAGACCAGTGTGGAGTCCCGCGGCTCAGTGGTTAGAGCGCTCGGCCTCGCTGGCTCAAGGCACAAGGTCCCCAGGTTCGATTCCAGTCACAGCAAAATCTTAGACAGGTTTTCCTAACACCCCCCCCACCCCCCCACATACACACACAGACACACACACACACACACACACACACACACAAGTCACACACACGCGCCTCTATGTACCTAGCAGGAACCCAGGCTGTTAGTTGATAGTAATAATCCCTCAATAAAACAATAATAATTTGGTCATTTCAACCCTCGGCTGTGTGTGTGTGTGTGGTGTGTGGGGGGGGGGGGGGGACACGTTGCTGTGCGCTATTGGCTGCCCGCGTTTCGCCCAGAAATATACATACAGTCACTTCACTTTACAGTAGGTTCTGTTGAAGCGCTTTGAGACATGGATCAGATGTGAAAAGCTGCGATGTCAAATGCCAGGATTATTATTATTATTAAAGAGTGAGGGATGGGAGGTGAGGAGGGGGGGGGGATTGACGGAGGAGCAATGGGGGTGAAGTTCCAAAGGGTGGGTGGGATTACGTTGCTGAGTGTGTGTGTGTGTGTGTGTGTGGGGGGGGGGGGAGAGGGAAGGGACGGGGGGGGGAGGTTACATTTCACCAAATGACCCGGTTATTATTTTGCCGGCAGATTCTGGAATCGGAGCACGGCACACAGCTTCACGCTGGGCAGAGCGCGGGCCGCTCGCTCCGGGGGTCACGGCGACGGCAGCTGGGAGTCCTCACCCCGGCTCTCGCAGGAACCAGCCTCGGGCGCGGATTTCGCCGGAGAGGGGGATTCTGCCGGTAACCCCACCGGCTCGGCAGACCAGGAGCTGCGGCATAGGGCGGGCCGGGGGCAGAGGTAGGGAGGCAAGGGGCTCGAGGGGAGAGGGAGGGACAGGGGAGAGGGATGGTTGGGGGGGGGGGGGGGGGGGGGGGGCAGAATCAACAATTCCCCCCGATATAAAGTCATCACCTCTTCCCTCCTCTTCGACCGTGCCTTCTGCTTGCCCTCCCAACTCTCTCCCTCCCCTCCTCACGCTCGCCCTCCCCCTCCCCTCTCCATTACCTTACCCCCTGTCCCTTACTCGGTTGTCAACCTGACTGTTCACTGGACCCCATCACTGATCATGCTGGGGGTGGGGGGTGGGGGGGGGGGGGGCGAGGCATTTGTGTATGTGAGTGTGTGACTGAATGAGTGCGGGTGAGTGCAATGGGTGTGGCTGTGAGTGAGTGAGCGTGTGTGTGGCTGTGTGTGTCTATGTGTGTGAGTGACTGTGTGTGTGTGACTGTGTGTGTGCGACTGTGAGTATATGTGTCTGTGTGTGTGAGTGACTGTGTGTGAGTGACTCTGTGTGTGTGTGTGAGGGGAGCGTGTGTGCGTGCGAGCGTGAACGCTGACAAATCACTTCTCTCTTCTAGCAAAGCAGACGATTCGGAGGCTGCCCAGGTCAGGCTGACTCTGCACTACAATCACCAGCAAACCAAACTGGTTCTGGTTGTACACGGCTGCAGGTGACGGGGGGGGGGGGGGGGGGGAGAGTTGGGGGGGGTTGGGGGGGGTAGAAGGGGAGGGTAACAGGGGTTGGGGGGGGGGGGGGGGGTGGAATGGGTGGCTGAGAAGGGAGAAGCCACATATTTGTTGACTCTTCTGCCAGCCCGGCTCAGTGATAGCGCTATCTCTCTCCTCTCTCTCTCTCTGTTTCACCTCTGAGGCAGGAGGTTGAGGCTTTAAGCTCACCTGTATCTTAACAAGCGTTGAGAGACCTGTGTTCGAATCCAGGTCAGGTCAGGGCGAAACCTTGGGCAAGTTTCCTTACTCCAACACACACACACACACACACACACACACACACACATACACACACACACACACACACACACACACAGACACACAGACACACACACACACAGACACACGCCTAATAATAATCCCTCAAAAAAACCACAATAATAAAAAATAAAATAAAACATCGCTGGAGGATGTCTCGATGATGTGATGAGGCCGAGTATTCTTATTACTGCTGTTATTCTTAACTCTGGGCCCGTCTGGTGTGTGTGTGTCTGTCTGTCTGTCGGTGTGTATCTGTGTCTGTGTCTGTGTGTGTGTTGTGTCAGGAACCTGGGGTGGGCTCCAAGGATACGCCCGACCCCTACGTCTCACTCATCCTCGTGCCCGACAAAGCCCGAGTCACAAAACGGAAAACCAGCGTCAAGAAAAAATCAACGAGTCCAGAATACAATGACAGGTGAGGTGGGGGAGTGGTGGGGGGTGGGGGGGGGGGGGGGGTGACAGTGAGGGGGGGGAATGTCTTGAGGGGGAACTAGAGACGGACGGAGAGGAGAGGGAATGGAGGCTGATAATGTAGGAATAATGTGCGCTATCGGCTGCCGCGTTTCGCCCACAAATATACACACAGTCAATTCACTTTACAGTATATTCCGTGAAGCGCTTTGAGACACAGTCTAGAAGATTAGAAGACGTGACAAGGGGCTATATCAAATGCAAGAATTACTATTATTATTACACTGAACGGCTGTATCAGAGCAGCTCATGTCACTGTGTGTAGTGTGTGTGTGTCCCACCAGCTTTTGTGGAGAATGACATGTGTCGTGTCTCTCTCTCTCTCTGTCTCTCTCTCTCTCTCTCTCCTGTGTTTGCTGTGGGAAGGTTTGACTTTGACTTGACGTGGGAAGAGATGCAGAAGAGAACCCTGGAGCTCACGGTGAAGAACAGCGTCTCCTTCATGTCCAGGGAAAAGGAGCTTCTTGGCAAGGTATCGCTCTCAGCCCAGCCCTACCCCCCACCTCACTTCTTGGCAAGGTATCGCTCTCAGCCCAGCCCTACACCCCCCCCCACCCCACCCCCACCTCACTCTGTGTCCCCACAAACAGACATGAAGTGAGTGAGCAGCTTTCCGCAGTGAGGAGCGCTCGCGTGTGTGAAGGCAGTGGGACGTGGGATGTGGAAACTCACTTAGAAATGTCTCTGCTTTTCCCCCAGCTCCACGTGGACCTGGCTCTCATCGACTTGACTCAGGATATAACACAGTGGTAAGTGACACAAGTATGCGTCAGTCCGGCTCAGTGTGTGTGTGTGATTGTGTGTCAGCTGGGTTATGTGTGTGTGTGTCTGGTGTGTGTGTGTGCCTGTGTGTGTGTGTGTATGTGTCAGCCCAGCTCAGTGTGTATGTGTGTGACTGACTGTCAGCCTGGTTCAGTGTAATTATTTGTGTGTGTGTGTGTGTGTTCAGCGTGGCTCAGTGTGTGTGTGTCCTCCTGGCTCTGTGTGTGTGTGTGTGTCACTTGTCAGCCAGGCTAAGTGTGTGTGTGGGTGTGTGTGTGTGTGTTTCAAAGCAGCGCTGAGTGGGGCTGTATTGTCCCTTCCCCCAACGCATTTCTCAGCGAGTTTCGTTCTTCCTGAAACAACCAGCCGCGCGTTAAACCGATAACCTCTCCTTATTTTACAGGTTTGATTTGAAGGAGGAATAGATTTGACCAACTTGCAGGTTATCAGTGGCCTTTTAATCGACTCAAGACACAGTCCAGTTCGGCTTTTTTTTTTTTCTCTTTGTAAAACAAAGAGAGAGAGATCATTTTCTATTCCTATTATCCAAAGTATTTCACAATCACTTCAGTATTAACCTTGAGATGTTTGGAGGACGTTTTGTGTTCAGTTGCCCCGATCATTTATCGCATCACTCCCTCTCACCCCCCCCCCCCCCCTCTCTCTCTCTCTCTCTCTCTCTCTCGCTGCTTTTTAATTCGCCCACACGCACACTCCAAAAAAAAAGATTCCCGCGACTGAACTGTGACATCTGGGAACTGTAACGCAATAAGTCTGGACGTTTCTGTTTTTTAAGCCTTTTTTTTTAAGAAACAAAAATAACGATTCGCAAAATTGATTGCAGAGATTTTACTGTTTTAAGACTTTGCCTTCCGTCATCCTAGCAATCTCTCCCACATGTCAATATATACTGTATTCTGTGATAGTATTTTTTTTTACAGAAATCGATCTCGTTTTGTTCTCGAAACAAGCCAGACTTTCCGATGCCAATTTTTAAAAAAAAATCTTTTTTTTTGCCTTAAGGGGACCTGTTGGGAACCTAGGTTTGAACCTGGTTCCCACACATTAAATGGGACCTTAAATAGAACCGAGCTACTCTGCCCAGCAGTGTTTGTCCCCTTCCCGCCCCTTCCCTCTCCGACACTCCTCTTGGTCTGGAGTCCCTGTAGCTCAGGGGTTAGAGCGCCCGCCTTACAAGCGTGAGAGACCTGTGTTTCGAATCCAGGCAGATCAAGTCAGAGCGAAACCTGGGGCAAGTTTCCTTACTCCACATACACACACACACACACACACACACACACACACAGACGTGCCTAATAATAATCCATCCCCCCAAAAAAACACAATAATAAAATTGGTAAGTTTCAACCCAAGACTGTTTGTGGGGGGGGACGCTGCTGTGCGCAATCGGCTGCCGCGTTTCGCCCACAAATATACAGTTGATTCACTTTACAGTCTATTCTGCAAAGCGCTCCGAGACACAGTCTAGAAGATGTGAAAAGCGCTATATCAAATGCAAGGATTATTATTATTATCACAGAAGAGACCGACCCCCCCCTCGGTATAGTGTATACTGTATAGTGAGGGACCACATTAAACCTCTCTCAAAACACGGCAAACTGACTTCCCGGAGCGAGGGAGGGAGCCAGAGAGCTAGGGAGATGCTTCACTCACAATCGCAATGGTTCACTGTATTATTATTAGTCGATTTATTTAAAGAGCGTTTTGTCGCTTATGAACAGCTGCCAAAAAAGAAGAATGTACAGTACAGAGAGTAATTTAAAGGATATCAGTCACAGGGGGTGGAGGCAGGGTGGGGTGGGGTGGGGTAGAAGCACGGCTTGGGAGGTTTGACTGAATGCAGCCAACAACAATAACAACTTGCACTTATATATATCTAGCGCTCGACAAGCCAGGTAGCGCCTCAGAGCGCTCCAGGAAATGGTGGGAGGAGGGGGGGGGGTGGGAGTGGGGGGAGATTGTATGAACAGCCCCGTGATAATTGGGGGAGGTGTGTGTGTGTGTGTACGGGCAGCAACAACAACAGCAACTCACATTTGTCCACAAAATATACAGTCAGTTCACCAGACAGTACATTCTGTGAAGCGCTTTGAGGCGTCTGAGAGACATGATGAGGCGCTATAACTACAAGCATTATTATTACCGTTATTATCATTGAGCCCCCTTCACGAAGGATAGCGCCCGGGGGCGTCCAGTAGATAGTGTGTGGGTCGATAACAAGAGCGTACAGTATGAAGGCTGAACCTTTAAGATGTGCTGGCCACGTTTGGCTGTAGCTTTTGCTGTTAACTTGTTGTTTCTATTGCCTACAGTCACTCTGTACTGAGGTTTCACAGCAGCGTTGACTGTGTGAGGTTGATTGATGGACAGGGATTTTTGCTGTGATCTTGTGCTGAACGCTGGGGGGGGGGAGGGGGGGGGGGGCTGAACGGCCGAGATTTCTCACAGCGTCGACCAACTCGACAGTGCCTTGTATTCACGTTGCTCAAACATTAATGCTCCGGGCTCACAGATCAGCCCCATGCCAATAGAAAAGGATTAGTGAGTAGTTAGTTACACCGGGAACTAGCTCCCCCCCCCCCAACGCTTACATTTTTGGAAGAGTTAGCCAATCTCTAATAATAATCCCTCAAACAAAAGTTGGTCGTATTGAATCCATGACTTTGTGGGGGATGCTGCCGTGCGCAATTGGCTGCCGTGTCTCTCCCGTGTATATATACATATACACACAGTTAATCCACATTACAGTATATTCTGCGAAGCGCTTTGAGACACAGTCTAGAAGACGTGAAAAGCTCCCACACACCCCACCACCCCCACCCCGCTGCCCCCTCCATTACCTGTAAATGTTGTTTTGTTATGTTTTTGGAAGTGAAACACCAAAATATTGCCTTTGCAGCCCGAGGTCTTTTTTTAAATACAGCGTCCGGCCATCAGCGGCCAGGAGGGTGGCCTCTCTCTCTGCCCCCCAACCACATAATCAGCTTCTCGCTGTGTCCTCACCTTGGGAGCACGAGATTAAACGAAGCGAGTGAAAGGCATTTATCGATCAGTATAGTTATCCAATACTCCGCACACAGACACACAGGCTCCACACACTGCGCACACACACACACACACACACACACACACAGCCTCCCACACAAACACAGCCTCTCCCCACCCACTCCACACATACACACACATCGCCTCCACCCTCCACACATAGCTGCTTTAAAAAAATGTTTTTTTTAATAATACGATTGTCGCTCGCTCGGATAAAATCAAATTCCTATTTTTTTTGTTGCTTTTTTAAAACCCTGTATATATATATATAGATATATATATATATATAAAAGATACAGCCACCATCTGTGCTTGCATTAGAAACGCCTTGTGTTTGCGAAATGAACGGTTGTGGTGATGGTGTGTTGTTCAGGGCTGAACGCGCTATCACACTGACCTGTCTGGGATGCATGTTTAAAAAGACGCTGCCATTTTTGCACCGTAAAAAAATACTTGATTTAATATTAAGCAGTTCCTGACGCGAGAGTAATCCCATTTAATCACTCCACACGTACGTATCACGCCTTACTATCTAACCAATAAAGGTAAAAGATCAGAGCTGCATTTCTTGCTTGCTTCATGTCTTTATTTGTTTGTTAGCTTTGATCATTCCCTGGGTTTTTACACCTCCCGTTGAGGTGTCTGAGCGCTCAGTCTGTCCAAATGTAGAGCTCCTGTAGCTCGGTGGGTTAGAGACCTGTGTTCGAATCCAGGCAGGTCAGGTCAGGGCGAAACCTTGGGCAAGTTTCCTTACTCCACACTAATAATCCGTCCGTCCAAAAAACACACACATCAATAAAAAAAAAAATGGTCATTTGAACCCACGACTGTTTGTGGGGGGGACGCTGCTGTGCGCAATCGGCTGCCGCGTTTCACCCCCAAATATATACAGTCAATTCACTTTACAGTCTATTCTGTGAAGCGCTCTGAGGCGTCGATAAAATGTGAAAAGCCACGATATCAAATGCCAGGATTATTATTAATATTAATATTATTATTAGTGACGACCGGTAGCTCAGTGATTAGCACTTGGCAAGCGGGAGGATGGATTCCCGGGCAGGGTGACACACTTTCCTTCCTCCACTCGCCTCTGTTTACCAGCGGTAAGTAGCTGAGCAACCATTAGTCTGCATAAGGCGATAAATTAGCTACAAATAGAATTGAGTTTTAAAACTCCACAGAAAGATTTCCCGGCTTTTGGTACTGGCCCAGTGGGTAAAAGGCCCAGCACTGCACTTAAGTTCCCTCTGATTACCCAGGAAGTTCCGGTTGGCTGTGAGTATGTGGCTTTCACACTGAGTGCTGCATTAACACGGTCAATATTAAGCTCAAGCCAAAGGCAATCTCGGGGACTCTGCCCCACCCAACTGGTGCTCGGAGCCCTGGGTATGCGCTAAAGTGATCAGATTGCGCAGTGTTAGGCTCTCCGCATAGGTTAATTGATGATGAAGTGGGGGCATGAGTGTGCGTGTGATAAGCCTCTGACTGAGCATGTCCACAATCTCGTGTCGTCGAACGGACTCGAAAGACAAAGACTTGCACCGTTCAAGCCTCAAGTGAAGAGGGGGAGACCTGGAGCGGAGACGAGGTGGGTTGGCTACAGCCTTTTTCTAGAGGCTAAAAAAAAATTGCATCCAAACTTTAATGATGGAAATTGGCGGAGATTGTCTCGAAGACATGATAAGGCGCGTTAAATAATGATAAATGCACCTTTTATTGTCGTTGTAATCTCTCATTAGAAACAACACAAGATACTGATGTTTGACTCCCTCCCAATTTGCATGTTTTAGTTATTGTGGCTGATATCACTATTGTCGAATTTGTTTCCCGAAAGCACTCGTCTTTTCCTCCGCGTGGAACAAGTGACGTTGCAGGATGTCCGATTTGGAGGAGGCCGTGATTTCGATTATGAAAATCTTCCACAAGTATTCGGGATCTACCGCAGGCCGACTCAAGAAAGCTCAACTGAAGGAACTCGTCAACAACGAATTGTCTCATTTCATCGAGGTAGGGTTTGGGGGACAGTTAGATATAATTCCTCCTCCGTTCCAGAGACACATACTGTATTGTGAAGCCCTATGGTTCAGTGGTCAGACAACGTTCGCTATTATGTCATTGGCGTGGGTGGAAACAAACTACTTTGTGCGGAGTAGGCGTACATAGATGCTGAAAGTCTGGTTTTCTTGCGCGAGTTCGCTTAACGTGGTTTCGCTTAAAGTCACACTTTTCGTGAACACGACTGCGACGTTGAGCGAGGACTAACTGTATACACTCAATTCACTTTACAGTACATTCCTTGAAGCGCTTTGAGGCGTCTGGAAGACGCGAAAAGCCCTATATCAAATGCAAGTATTATTATTAAGCACACACACACAAATATCGACTGCCAATAGAGGTCAGTAGAGCTTTGGTTTGAAAGCTGAAGCTGGTAGATTGTGTATGTCTGTGGGCGTGTGTGGTGGGATGAGACTTTTATCAATGTTTGCCAATTCTGCTTTAAACCTGTTATTCTCCACTGTTTACCTCCACCCCCCCCCCATTCAGATTTAATAAATAATAATAATCTTTTGCATTTGATTAGGCGCTATATCCACCTTCCCTTATCCCAAACTGCCCCCCTCCATCCCATTCGGATCCAAATCCCTGACTGTCCAGTGCCTTGGGATGTTCTCCCGATGTGAAAGGCGCAATAATATAAATGTAATTTTGTACTGTATTCCAAATGCAAGGATTATTATGCTTATTTACCAATGTCCTGACTACCTTGTGAATGGAAATTGGGTTTCCAAAAATAATCGACAATACTGTACTGTAGTCCTCTTGATATTTAATATTTTCTGTCTTTTCTTCAATGGTAAGAAA
Organism: Hydrolagus colliei; assembly: GCA_035084275.1. NCBI lineage: Eukaryota > Metazoa > Chordata > Chondrichthyes > Chimaeriformes > Chimaeridae > Hydrolagus > Hydrolagus colliei. Next base: position 2,670,721 of record CM068772.1, on the reverse strand, counting down.
ATAAATGACCAGGACACACTGGATGCCCTCATGAAGGACCTGGACGAAAACAGTGATTCGGAGATAGATTTTACTGTATTCACCGTGTTTGTCGCCATGGTAACCTGTGCATGCCATGACTTCTTCACTGTTCGAGGATGAGCGTTGGGGTCGATGCCGGGGTTGGGGAACGGAGATGAAATGTACCGAAGGCAAGACAGGAAGAATTCCGCAACTGGAGGTTTTCCGACCGAGAAACGGGAGGCCATTCAGCCCCTCAAGCCAGTACCGTCGGTCTACCAGATAACGGCTGATGTGTAACCTCAACTCCCAATTACCCACGCTGGCCCCACATTGCTTGGTACCCTGACCTAACAGATATCTGCCCACCTCAGTCTTGAAAACGTGAATCGATCTATCCATGATCCACATTCTTTAACGGAAGAGTTTGAGTCCCTCTCCTCTGTGGGTGACAAACTGTCCCTATTTCACTCCTTAAATGGCCTAACTTTTATTTTAAAATTCTGCCCCCCTTGTTCTTAAAACTCTCTCCAACTCTGATATTATTGTGTATGTTAAATATTTTCCTTGGTTCACTTGCATTCCCGAATGCCTTTCACCCTCTGGGATTCAAGCTGGGAAAGACAAGGAAACCTGGGAAACAAATAACTGACTTCAGATGGTTTTTAATGTTAAGTTAAAACTGGTGTTAATGGGATTATTACAAAATTTATTATTAAAGATGATCATGTGAAATTGGACAACAAACAGAAAAAAAACATACTTATTTATGCTTGACTTTGTAACCACCAGCTGTCAAATATTTGGCTAGAAGCCACATGAACACAAAGAACACAATATTCGATTGAGGTTTACAGCTGTAAGAGGCAGCCACATGGCATAATAATAATAATCCTTGCATATGATATTATTATATGCCTAGGCCTTATCATGTGGTTGAATCATCTCAAATCACTTAGTAGAATATGCTGTGAAAGTGGCATACACAAGGCATAGGCGTATATAGGCACACACACAGCATTTTATTTTAAAATAGTAAAACCACTAAATACAACTTTAGTTTGGATCCAAATGCACTGAATCTGAAGTTATTAATAAGGATGAAGTGAATTCCGCACTTTAAATTTTCAGTGTCTCATTAGCACTTTCTTTACCAGCAGCTGCTCGGCTTGGAATCCGCCGGTTCTGAATGTTCCCCTTTGAAATATGTTCTTTAGTTTTGTAGTCTCTGTGACCTTCCTCTCGCTGAAGGCTGTGGATTTTGAGTAATCTCAGCCCTAGACAGGTGCACGTTGCTGTAACTTGTGCAGCATCACAATAGCTGCCTACGCAGCTCCTATTGCTCACGGTATTATAATTTTGCCGGCGGATGTTGAATGTCGTCTTTAAATTGCCACTCGCCGAGAACCATAAAAATGCATCTTTAAAATTAAATTCTGATTTATATTCGGGTAATTTCCCCCAAGCCAATTATTTTGTAAATAAATCAGTCATTTGACACGCAGCAAACAGTGTTATTAGCCAAGACAGTCAAGACAGATAGACAAAGAGAGATAGTGCTTTGAAGGGAAGGGAAAGCACATGGCAAAATGTCTCGCTAATATGTTGGGGGAATTAAGTTACTTGGAAGTGTAGATGAAGTGACCAGGAATATTCGAATTTACAATTGTTTTTACAGCACCGAATGCGGATATGATACATGGTTTGTACACTGGTCTTTCCTTGCAGTTTGTAGATGTAAATATTCTGAATAGATCAGTTATAATAAATACAAATGATTATATCACAGCTTATATATAATACTAAGATATAACAAATACAACTCGCATTTATATAGAGCTCCTCATGCAGGGCAGCATCCAGAGCGCTTGAGCTATAGATTAGTACCTTATAGATTGGTACAAACATGTTAAGAATTCTACTGGCAATTTCTATTAAAAGGAAATTGTTTTACGTTTACAATAGTTCAACACACACGCTTCTTCCCAATATTCTGATTTCTTGTAACTTTATGTCCTGTGGTAATCTTCGGAGACTTCTCATCTAACAAGGGCACGATTTGAACCACTAAAGCAGAGGAATAAATAAATAATTACGCCAGAAAGAAATAGCTACCAAAGTTAATCAGGTGTGATTCACCCTAATTCAAATAAGAGAGGGAGAAAATATCTTAAAGATGTCATTTTTAGTTACATCCTCCAACCTCAGAAAAGCTAACAATTATTAAATTAATACCGACAAACTATGCCACTGGAGTTAAAAAGAAATGAGATCAGATAGGAAAATTAGATTTAAAGTTCAAATGTTAGAAATCGAAGTGGAGAGAGAATAGTAGGATGTGACAAATCAATGATTTTGACGGGCAGACAATTATAATTGAGCATTTAAATGCCTGCCCTTGGTAGTTTTGAGATAATTTTACAGAAATATATTACTGCTGATATTTCAATAAGTTTATTACTGTATTTCATCCTCAACATGAAATGTGAACTCATTGCCCTCCCTCCGTAGCTGTGATGCCTTTTCCCCCCAAAAAATACAGAATCAATTCACTCCAATAAGCTCTTTGAAACATTTCAACGACAGAATTAGGTGTTATATCAAATACATTTTGTATAGTTTATATATCATAGAATCAGATTCCCAAATAGCCCGTTTCACTTCTTGTTCAAACTCTTGACTGGCCAACTGCAAGTGACAACAAATACCAGTAATCCACTGTGTTGAGAGATTTTGTTTCTTACCCTGAGGGGATAGTGTCTGAGCACTAGCTTCAGCACCAGCAGAAATCAGGTCTCGCAGTTTAAAATGCACAGGTGTCGAAGGTACTGTAAAATCTACAATGCAACAGAAAAACATTAAGTAAGCCATTAACAATATGTATGTGACCTGGGATATGTTATGGTCAATCCATTTACTTGTGTAATAATAATAATCATCCTTTCAGTTGATATAGCGCTTTTCACATCTCAGACAGCTCAAAGCGCTTCACAGAATATACTGTAAAGTGAATGACTGTATATTTGTGGGCGAAACGCGGCAGCCAATTGCACACAGCAGTGTCCCCACAAACAGGTGCGGATTGAAATGACCAATTTTTATTACTCTGTTTTTTTTGGACAGATTATTATTAGGCGTGTGTGCGTGTGGAGTAAGGAAAGTTGCACTTTCTTTTGGCCTGACACATGAGAAAACCCATTACCATGCTTAAAGCATATCCCAACCAGACAGCTCCTTGCATCCCACCTATACATGGAAATTCCTGTGTCTGAAACAACATATAAAATTCCAAGTATTGTACAGTATATCACATGCTTAACATCAATATCATGGTCCTAAACAAATGCAGTAAGGAAAATTCAATACAGTGTTATAATGTTTCCACCAATGTTTGGTTAAATGCAGGTGAATGTTGGATAAGAAAACCATAGGAAATTCAGACCTCCCTTCCACCCAGATCACTCCTGCATAATGCCACAACAGTAACAACAACAAAATTACCTTTATAGAGCGCCTTTCATGTTGGGAGGACGTTGGGAGGTTAGAGCTTGGCAAAACATTTGCCAGCCTCTTTGCTGGGCAATAGTGTGAGTCACAGGGTATCCAAGGGCAGTGGCAGAAGAGAATGTAATTTTTTTCATCTTACCTGTTTCCTGGGAATTCAGGGCAATCTCAGTAGTATCACTGAATGGTGAGGATGGCACACCCTGGTCCCTGTTTTGAACTGAACAACAGAAGAGAAAGTTGTCGGAATAGACGATGGTTTTTTTTAAATAGTAGTTTTTAAACTTGCGTTTATTGAAAATTACCTGCTTCCACAATTTCAAACATCGTCATATCAAACCACTCAACTCCGGTTCTTTCAATATCGGGGACAGATGGTACAGGTGACTCCGGCAGCAGAGGGAAGGGCTGATGAGTGTACGGAGAATAATAACTGGACGATGGTTGAAGCCGAGGTCTATTCTCCATTTCAATTGCTAGAGCATCAAATATACAAATTATTATTAAGAATGCAAGATGTGCAAGACATTCTAAAGTAGATTTCTGGCTGTCTGTTAAATGGCTTTTGGCTGAGGTGGAGATGGAACACAGGAAATGCTGGACGAAAAAAAGACCAGGTCCATCTAGTTTGCCTTCCACCTTTCTGGCGGTCGCTTGCACACATGTCCCGAACTACCTATGGTAGAAAACTACCTAATCAATCTTTGAAGAAATCAACATTTCCTGTTGCAACTGTCTTCTACAGTTTCACTAACAGGAAAAAATTACTCTGACACCCCTCTCCCCCATTCTCGCCCGACTCCATTGGCTCCCCATCACCCAGAGGATTACAGACTACAACAACTACAAAATGCAATTGCAGACTAAAGTTGAGTTACACTGGGTGGTGGGGGGGGGGGGGGGGGGGGGGTGACCATGCAATGAAATCAGGTTGCTCGAACAAACCTAGCCACCATTTTTACAATTCATCACAAACAGATCAGGAAAGACTTTCCTTAGCCAAAGGCCAATTGGTACACAGGCAGACCGTCATGAGTATTGACACGTCCACCCACTCACAGCAACAGACTACAGATGTACTGTATGTGCCTTTTAAAAGGGTTGCATTTCCACCTTAACACGCACGGCACACACTGGAATGAAGAGTTTATTCCATGTTTGAGGAAGGTTTCAGTCTGTTTTTTGTCATTCAACTGTGAAATAAACCAGGTACAATCCTATCACCTCCATAGCCTGTAAACATATATGAGAATAATATCTGTCTGTCTATCTGTGTGTGTCTCTCTCTCTCTCGTTGCAGAAAGGTGTTCATATTGATTGTGGTAACTGAGCTGACAGCATGACGATTATCCCTTGACCCAATGAGCTGTAGATATCCTAAAATAGCATATAACAGACAAGTACCAACAATGCACACACAGTCTGTGCGCAATGATACGGCAACACAAACTGCGATGGGTAAGAATTTTAATAATTGCAGAAAACATGTACATATAAAATATATACTATGCGTATCTCTAGGATATTCACAGTAAACTCAGCGCTCTGAAGAATAGGGCTCACGGGCAAATATCAGGAGTGCCGAGTTAAGACTAAATACATAAATAAATGCAGCTGGAATATTGATAGCGAGATGACGTAACAATAATCCTTGCATTTAATAGTGCGCTTTACTCTAGATCAAGTCTTTTGGGCTCAAAAGCACTTCACAGAATATCAAGTGAATTCAGTGTATATTTTGTCTGCAATCTAGCCCATTGATAAGGCCAGATGTCTATACCAAACACAAAATCTATTATTTAAATTGTTCATATTTTCATCCACAAAATTTATCCTTTCAATATATTTGGAAAGTAAAATAACTTTATGGAAATTTATGAACGGTTTTGCTCAGAAGAAAACGTTTTCTGAATTTATTATTTTGTAGCTAATAATTAATTTACATATTTAAACAACCACCCGCTTATTGAATATTAAAAGGGATAGATTTTTTTACTGTACGGTATTAAATCAGAGACTACTAAGAAAATTGGAAATTGATTTCCCTGGAAGAAAGATTGAAGAACTGCAAAAATTTGCGATTACTTTTTAAATGCTTTTTCTTCTGGACCATCATCCAGTATAATCTCATGACACAGAAAATTAAATTGACAATTTTGTTCAAGTAAGGATTGGTTTACTCTCAGATGGTAAAATTAAGCACAGTATTCAATCGATTCAATCAATTCCCATTGCCACTCAAAGAGGCGTAGATTAGATTTGTTTTCCAACGAGAAACAGTGTATTATTGATATCTTTATTCCCCCAGAAGAACAAAACCATTCCAATTTATGGCAGACAATTAATTGGATTATTATTGTTTCCTCGCTAGGGTTACAGCCGTAAAAATCACAACGTTTGCTCAGAATTTAAGATCAAATTCAAAAAGAGCATCGCCCAGTTTGGGAATATATAATAATATAATAATAATAGTAGTAATCCTTGCATTTGATACAGTGCCTTTTGACGTCTTCTAAGTGTCTCACAGCGCTTCACGGAATAAACTGTAAAATGAATTGACTGTATATTTTGTGGGCGAAATGCGGCAGCCCATTGCGTCTCCCCCACAGACAGTCTATAACGGGTGGATCGAGAAATAATAATAATAATAATCCTTGCGTTTGATGTAGCGGCTTTTTCACATCTTACCGACGTCTCCGATGACCTTATTACGCCCGTGACTCCGAACTGAGCTTGAAAACTCACAGGCGCTCAGAGGTCAGAGACTGCTGATAAATTGCCTACGCTAAAGAGTTAGCGGTGTCCCCCCCCCCCCCCAAAAAAAATAAAAAGTTAACAAAAAATACGACGGTAAACTCCAAACAGTGTTTATAGTGCCGTATATTGTCAATCTCCCCCGTCCCTGTTGTGCTGGAAATGAGCATCCGTGCGGCGTCGATTTATTATTTTATTAATTACATTGATTCCCAATTATCCGGCTGCGGCACTTACTTCGGATTCTGTCATTTATAATTCCAAATCGAATATTGAAACGAAGGCGACCAGACAGACAGACAAGACTGACTGACTGACTGACTGACTGACTGACAGAGCAGAGGCTGTGAAGCGACGACGACGACGACGCTCCCTGACTGATTGCAGCGGGAGCCAGGACACCGGACACGCGCGTCGCCGAACGAACGGTTCGCGGGCAGCCATTGCGAAGCGCGCATGCGCCGCGAGGGGGGGGCGTGGTAGTAGGAGGGTGGGGGGGGGGTGTGGGTGCGGAGGCGCCGCGCGAGGCGATTTGAAATATTTTTGAAAAGAAACGCCTAACCGCCGCCGGTCCCACACGCGCCAATGCGCGCAGGCGGCGCGTGCGCATGCGCACACGTAACCCTCCATCAGCCGCTGCCCAGCTGCTGCTTCCCACGTGGGTTTCCAGTGGCACGTGGCCGACAGAGGACGATGGAAGGGGAGTGAGGGTGAGGGAGAGGGGGGAGTGAGGGAGAGGGAGAGGGGGGAGTAAGGGAGAGGGGGGAGTGGGGGAGAAGCCCACCCTTTTTTGTGTGTATACCAGAGTGGGTTAGGGAGCTCGCCTTTGCAAGCGAGAGACCCGAGTTGGTTTCCCCAGCCAGGGCCGGGCAGGGGCCGAAACCTTGGGTAAGTTTCCTTCGTGCACACGCCTGATAGCAATGTGTGAAAAAAAATAATGATAATAAATGGGATGATTTCGATGTTTGCAGGGCGCTGCTGTGGCACAATCGGCCACCGCACTTCGCCCACAAATATACACTTGTTCTAAGTCTATTCCGGGAAGCGCTTTGAGGCGTCTAGAAGAACACGGAAAGCGCTACGATCCGATGCAAGGATTACCGTTGTTGTTGTTATTATTTCCACAGTCACACATTCGTAAGAAGGAGCCGGTGCAATAAAGAGAGAGAGGGGCGGAGGTTGAGAGGAGGAGGAAGGAGTTGGGAGGAAAACAAAGCCGGGCGTGGGAGTGGGAGTGATGTGGTCGCGGAGCTTGGTGCGGGAGGTTGGGAGGGTTAATTAGGAGGGTAAACTCCTGGCCTCACCTCTTTCCCCCATCTTTTCGCTTGTCTACTCTGAGACACGAGCGTGGAGGACGCTATATAATATAATTGCAAGTTGTCTTCAAATCATAGCTGAACGACTTTCCCCTTCCGTCACCTCCCCTACCATCTCACACCCTTTCCCGGCGCCTGCTAAATCACATAGACTTGCGTTTAAACACTCTGGAATGCTACTCGCTTGAAGGGCACCTGACAAATGAGAGCAGTCGTCGGTTGTACAAATACTTATTATTATTAATAAGGAAAATTGGTGAGCGTGCCTCAGTTGCTTGCACTCTCGCCTCGGAGTCAGAAGGTCGTGGGTAGAGGCTCACATTCCAGACTGGTGCTCCATCCAGTGTAATGTTATCGCAGAGAAGGGCTGCACACTATTCATAACACCACCAGTACGGTTGCCAAACAGCTGTGTAAATGTAAGATAAATAATTCTCAAGGGCTGAATAAATTTTCATCCGAGGATCATTAGAGGAGTAAGTCGCAAGAACGCTAGCACAAATCTTTCGAAAATCACTGAATATTGGAGAGGTGTCAGGGTACCTGGAGAAAGGCAACAACAACAAACCTCAGACCTGAGCTGGGGTCAGGATCGGGGTAGGGTGGAGGCAATGGTGGGGATTTGGTGTGACAGATGGGACCGTCGAAGAGAAGGGTTTTGAGGAGGGACTTGAAGGAGGCTAGGGAGTGGGCGAGGCGGAGGGATTGCGGGATGGAATACCAGAGGTTAGGGGTACAGAGGCTGAAGGCTCGCCCGCCAATGGTGGGGCGGGTGAGTCGGGGGACATGGAGCAGGCTGGATGGAGTTTGGCGAACTAGATGGATCTTGGTCTTGTTTTGACTAGCATTCCCTGTTCATATACTGAGTTCGTCACCTGTCAAAGATAATAATAATCCTCGCATTTGATATAGTGCCTTATCAAGTGTTCGAGACAGTTCTGGTTGCTGCATTAGAAAGCACTTCACAGAATATACTGTAAAGTGAATTGACTGTATAGTTTGAGGGAGAAACAATTCATGGCACTACTTGAAAAAGAGATGGAAGTTTATCCTGTTGTCTTGGGCGACAGTCCTCTAAATAACATTGTTCCCTGCCTCCTTTGGAACATAGCCATTGCAGCAACCAGACTGAGTAATCCTCTCTGAATTTGTCAGTAATTTCAAGGGAAAAGGGTTCAGTGATGACTTAAGCGGTAGTAACATGTTTAAGCCAGTCTTCTGAGCTAGTCACTATAAAATGGTTTAGTGTAACCTGAAAAGTCATTTGTCTCAATAACAATGTTGAAAAAAATCACTGAGCTGCACAATCTTCTATCTTCTACTCCTCTATTTCCATTTCATTGTGTAAGTAAAGCAGTAATGGAGCAGATTGTATTTTAATCGTTTTTATTTACTTATAGAAATAAATTACAATTGTCCCTTTCACATTGTCATCATTTAAGTAGATCAAATCCCTCCTGTTAATTCAAAGAAGCCACAGTTTAGAATTTTTGCATGAAACATTTTCAAGACTTCATACAGTATTATAAATATTAAGTAATTTTCTTTTTTTAAATGTACTTGTTAATATTCACCATTGATTAACAGCGAGGGGAGGAAAGAACACATTAGGAAGTCTTGTAAAATGCAGACCATTGAAATAATGTATCTCCTTAAAACAGGTACATTTCTTCATCTATTGTTTAGGAGTACACACATTTTCACTACATCAATTGTGCAACAAAACCATCACAAGAATAGAGAACAGCATTAACTGACTGTACAGCACTTGTACACAAATAATCCTCCAGTATAGTATGAAATATCAATTTCTGCACCCAACATGAACTGAAACTGCAATTACATATACTGCACTAATACAAACAATACTCTAAACCACCAATTATACCTGGGTGTTTAACCATAAAAGTTCAGCATTATTAAACAAAAAACATTTTGCTAAAATAAAAGCCATACTGGCTTCATTATACACATTTCTCTACTCTGAGGGGACTCAGATTTTCTTGTGTAAATGAGCAATTAGCCCAATCGCCGAATATAGGCCAATAAACTTCTATTTGATGGTACAGGTGGATTCAATCTCTGTGTAATTTATTTACAATATTAAGTGCCATACAACTATAGGTTTTCTGCAACAAAATAATCTATTAATATATTTATTTTTCTCTAAAAGAAAATAATGTCTATTTCTACATGTAGTTTACTAGAAAGAAAAAAGCAATATTAAAAATTTGTGCCTGCACTTTTCATTCAATAAGGATAAAGGTTATTATCTTCTCTTTTGGTATGTATTACATTCAAAAATCAAAATCATAATCATGGCAATTGTTTGGTTTGGAACCTGCGTTTCTCCAGGAAATCAGACAAATAAATATGCCTTAACTTTGTGGTGGAATGTTCAAAATGTGGGCTGAAATATCCAAATTAGACATCGCCAGCAGAATTAAGGGATTGCTGGGTACCCTCACCAGCCTACAGCCAGTGCAGTTTCAACAGGGGCTTTTAACCAGATTACGTTGTGAGGACCGCAGCGGCATTTAGTTAGGCATCACAAAAGCGCATTAGAAAGCGGAGGATGGGGTGGGTGGGGAAGTCTGTCATATATTTTCCAGGGACTTTCTTACCTCAAGCATACATTTTTGACATAAGAAAGCAAAATCTTTTGTTTGGCTTACATGGTTGGCTGTAACTGTTCCCTGTTTGTAGGTTATACTGCTCGTCGTGCCTCCTTACTTTCACAACCAAATGGATATTGTTTAATCCAGAAATGGAGCTTCCCCCATACCTTAATATGGTAAAGCATGCAAATTACCCAATTAATCCTCCCCTACCTTCTGATTTGCGAGTGTTGGTGTTTTACAATTACAAAGTATCTCTTGGATGTCAGATTTAAGAATACCCTGATATAATCTATATGTTAAAAACAAGCTAAAGTAAGTATGACTGCCTGAGGTACATTGTAGTTACTTTGGGGTTTATGTTAAAGTGGGTGTTTTCCGATAATTTAAGAGGGTTCGCTAGCATATCCAGATGTGTTCTCTTAATTGTTTTACTTTGTATATTTTTTAAGTGTTTAAAAAATTACCATTTTATATTCTAGTCCCTCTAAATTAGTGACATTTATGTGACATTTTCCTTCACCCAGAAAAAAAAGCAGTGGAAAAACAATATTTGCTTTCCATATAATAAAGGAAATCCTATAAAATTGCTATGTATCTGTATCAAATCCCAAATGCACTATCCCTTCCAAGCTCCCAACAGGAATGTTACTGCCAGCAGGCTGCTGAGGGTGTCATAACAAAAGCCTCTCCATTTATATTAGTAGGGTTTTTGGAATTCTTAGAATTGTTCTGTCTTTGTACAGTATATTGCACTGCAAGTTGCTTTATTACTTAATAAGGTAACATTTAATGATCAAATACGTGTAAACATCTTTGATAGACGAGATATTTTCATGCATAGCCATGAAAACATACATTAAAGTGAAGAAATCATAAAAGCAGCACTGATAATCACACAATAATTGTGATACAGTACATATAAGTACATATAACAATTTTAGTATTTCTTACCATCTACATAAACATCTCAAATTATATGCTGGTCAGAGATGACGGCCTTTCAAAGCTTTATTTTTGTCTGTCAGGTTTTGTATTATAAAACTGAAAATTAAAAAACATACAAAACCACATATATTTTACTCAGTAAACCTTTCCTGATCAATTGAAACATCTGAAAATTATATAAAAAGGTCAAAATTAAAACTGGACTTAAAAGTTCAGACTTCACTTTGAAAGACAATATGGTTTGAAATATTTCAATATTTGAAAGAAAATATGGTTTCTATTATTTTTTTAAGTGTTGCCTTCAGTTAAGTTTTCTTTTCCAAGGATGTTATCCAAGGTGCAGTTTCAAAAGTTGATTGCAAACCTCTATGTTTTTGGCTCTTCCCTGAGTCAAATGTAACTTCCACTTGTCTGTCAATACTGCTGTTTAAACCTAAGACAGAAAGAAACAGACAATAAAATAATCAAAGCAGCACAATATAGATAATTAGATTTTAACTCTGATGTACACAGTTTTTCTGCAGTTTAAATCTCTGGTCTGATTGTAAAGTTCAGAATGGTACCGTAACAAGGCCGGAGGGGGCCTGGTGCAAAAATAATTTAAATCATTTTCCCAATTTCGAAATCCATACTGGTCCACTTCAAGTCTTGAGGCAGATAAAGATTTCTGAAATGGCTCACACTGTTTTTGGGGTAGTGTGGGGGCCTGGGGAGGGAGAGGTTTTGGTTGGAGCACCATAACCTGTGGGTCCTGGTGGGACTGCACCCCTTCTACCTTTGAAGTTATGCCTCAGGAATTCAGATTTTATAAAAAAAGACATGTGTTGGTTTGAAGTTACAAGGGCTAAATCAACAAAGGACATTGTTTTGTTCCCAAGTAGCGAGTCCTTTAGTTGCCTGTAATGGGAATCCGTTATAAATGCACACTGAAGAATCACTACACTTCAAAACAAATTATGCTCCATTTGTAAGATTAGAAATTTAATAATAATCCTTGCATTTGATATAGTGCTTTTCACATCTTATCAACGTCTCAAAGCGCTTCACAGAATATACTGTAAAGTGAATTGACTGTCCTAGTCCTATATGAAAGTAGTTTGGGTTGCTTCAATCCATCTAATGTGAAGCCAAATCTACAGCATAAAGCAGTCTATAGTTTTGGCATGAATTGGTGGGGGGTCTCACTCTGAGACTCCAAGGATGATTGATGGAAAATGGAAATGTCCAATTGGTGCAATACAGACTGTTTTGCTGAGGTTGATTTTAATGAACAGAAGGATCTTTACGTCTGGCTTGTGCTTGATGCTGCCAGTGGGTGTCTGAATTGGGAAACACTTCCATTTCCCAGGACAGATATTCTTCACCTTTGCTTTGATGAGCACAACATTTCACTTAAATATTTAAGAAGAATCTGATGCGTAACTCACCTTATCCCATGTAGATCACTTTACACTGGCTTTTGAGTGGAACTGCTGCAAACAAAAATATTGCTCAGTATAAAGGAGGGGAGGAACTCAGATATGTTTCTAGGTATAACAGTGAAATAAGTCAAGATGTACTCCTGGAGTGGAGTCTACTAACTTGCACTGTCTTGTCCCAATCCCAAACTGGTGATTTTCCTTGAAACTAAAGAGTTGTGCATATATGGCAGACAAATCCGAACAGTCAAAACATTGCTGACCTATTGTCCTAGGTTTTAATGAGATCGAATTTACGCTTTGCACAATGCTGCACCTTATAAATAGTTTAACATTCTATTAACAATAAAACACGGGGAAATTTCAAAGCTGTCTTTAAAAACATGTTCTTCCATCACTGGACTGAGCAATGCATTTAAAGAGATTGTTAATAGATGTTAAATCAGTATTATTGATGTGTAGAATGGTTGTGACATTCACGCAGAGCAGCATGGATTTCCTTTCCAGTACAAAGGAAGCCACGTTTATATGTTTTAGTATTGGAATTCTGAATGCACCTCGCAGCAGTCTAAATTAAATATTCAAAGGACGTAAAACCAGACATTTTGGTTTTCACTAATTAATTGGATATGTAAATTGAACAATCCAATTAGATTTTCAGTCTGGTTTTTGCATTTGATATGACAGAATACTGTTTTACAACACCATTTCAATAAGGACAGCAAAATATTCTTCTGAAACACTGGGGGGAAAAGTACCTCCTTAGGATTGTTCCACTGTGAAATTAACACCTTTTTGCCAAGTTATTTTTTCTAGAATCAAAAGTTTGTACCCAGGTATCAACAAATGCTTGAGAAGGTGGGTTTGCTTTATTTGCCTGGTTGTACAGAGAAGAAAAAGAAACTCTGTGGCCTGGGTCCTTTTTCTTGCAGTTCAAGGATATCATAGCTAGGGGACTGAAATAACAAAAATAACATAAAGTATTGAATCATTTGAACAATATTTATCAAAACTATTTTACCTCTTTGAAGATGTGTTATCCTTTGTTTTGTTGTCTGTGTTCATGCTGAGTGCCTTCCAAACTGTAGACTTGGACATTTCATCTGAGATATTAATTTCAGATGGATCACACCTATAAATATCAAAAGTTAAGCTCTTGCAGTTGATTATTGTGTTGCATTATTATAGGGAAGTAATGTGTCAATATAGTAACCAGAAATTGGTTGTGTAGAACTATTGAGAAATATCTAGCGAATGGTTTTATAAAGGATTCTACGTTTTTAAAACACTGCATTTCTTTCAATTTATGCGTAACGTTTGAGTTTAGTATTTGGTAACATTCTGATAATAAATACACCAGAAATCTTTCATAGAAAGCAACAATACTATATATTTTAACTGTACACTACATTTTAATTGTGTGAGATTTGTGAAGAATATTAGAAACAATATTTGGATTACCTATAAATGTTACTCTTTACTGGACTTTGAAGTAATTTTCTACTTTCCATTGGTAGTTGAACATTACTGTCCCCTCCGAGCTCCAGCATTTTCTCCGATTCCTGTAACGTTACAAAGAGAAATAAACTAGCTCCTCCGTTGAAACATTTCATCTTCTAGAAAAATAGTTTTACATTTTTGTGAGCAAATAGTGATTTGCAGAAATTCTTAGCCAATGATTGTTAAATAAAATTTTAGATTTCTCCAGCTAGAATTACAGTAATGTATAATACTGTTGAAAATCTTAAACCACTTTTATTTACTGTACATTTCCAAAGCACAAGAACTAGATGGTTCAATTTAAATGGTGGATTTCTGTAGCTCTCGCTTTGCAACTGAGAGGCCTGGGTTTGATGCACAGCAGGACTTAATCTTGGGCAAATTTCCAATTGCCTAATAATAATCCCTCAGAAAGAAAATAAATAAGAATATGGTGACACAATCCAGTGGGACACTGCCATGCGCAATTGGCTGCTGCATTTCACCCATAAATATACAATCAATCAACTTTACAGTATATTTTGTGAAGGCTTTGAGACGTCTAGAAGATGTGAAGGATTATTTTTGTAACTAATCAAATGAAAGCATTATTATTTATTATCCTAATTTATTGTTTGTAAAATTTTCCATTTTAGTTGATTGTGTGCATATGTTTCTAAATATTCAAGTGTTCAAATTGATTAAACACATGTTCCTATCTGGCTTTACCTCATCGTCTTTGACTTTATTGGCATCATCCAGTTTTTTCTTCTTACTTTCAGGCATTAGATCATCAAGCCAACTTAGCTCCCGCTTCAGGAAACAGATGTCCATCAACTTCCTAACAAAAACCAGAGCCAAAACCTGCAATAAACCATCAGAGGTAAGGTGAGGAAACAAATACAAATTGCTTAAGAAATATCTCTTGCATCAGTTATATACACTTGCTGCAGTTTTTGAAACGGGAAGTATATTTTTACTACATAATCCAAAATATTAGATGCAACACCAGCTTGGCCTCTCCTGGTTACATTGTTCTCCTATTATCAATTAAAAACTATAGGGTACAACAACAACAACTTGTATTTATATAGCGCACTTCACGCCGGAGGGTGTTTCTGAACGCTTAACAGTGGCGGAGCCCGATGCCGAGCCAGGAGGAGTGGGAAGGTGACTGAGGCATGGTCGAAGAGGACCTTAATTGGACCTCAAAGTCCTATTTTACATTTTAGGCTCTGCAGTTATTTTCATAGAAATAATTACGTATGTTGGAACAGCTGAGAATTCGAACGCACTATCAATGCTAAATAGGTAATAGTTACAAACAATTACCATCATAGGAAAAACAATAGCAGCTGGTGAGGCTTTGATGACCCAAAGTAGGATCAGACAGGTCAGTTGAATAATTGTAAAAAGGTGAACTTTTCGGAGAGGCACGTGACGCAGGTAGATAAAATCTGGTTGGTGTTTGGCTGGCATCGCAAACAGTTTCACACGATCAAAGAACTGCAAAAGAAGACAAAGATTTGACTTGGTCTGTGACACTCATTCATAGATGCATATCAAACATACTGTAACTTTACTCAAGATTTTGGGTTCAGTCACAGCGTTTAATAATCATATTTCTTGTTATTATGTAAGTGTTTTAAAGTACTGTGGAACAACAGCAACAAAATTATATTTGTACAACACCTTTTACATTGGGAGGAAATCCCAAGGTGCTGGACAGTCAGTATTTCAGACCCGAGCTGAGGGAGGGAGGCCAGCGAGGGAGTGAGGCAGAGGGACTGTGGAGTGGAGTTCCAGAGGTTGGGGGCAGAGTGGCTGGAGTCGGGCGAGGATGGGGGAGATGGGGTCGTGAAGGAACGTGACTAAAAAGTACAATTCTTGCAGTGAATAAAGAACATTAATTTCATGAAGTTTCTCACCTGAATTCCTTTTAGTGATGAAACCCCCATATAAAGAAATACTCCATAAAGCACTGGCATTGGAATGAACTGCAAATATGAAACAGTTACAGAAAGTTACAAGAAAACCATGAACACCAAAATAATGACTACTTCCAATGGAAGGAATTGTTCTCTTTGTTTTCCACTATCCTACTATTTAGTGTCTTCTAAATACAATCATAGAACTAATCTAGCTATCTGTTATTGATTTTTTCTGTATTTTCTTCCAAGAATTGTTGTTTTGAGCACTTTGAAGGTCTCTCATTGGTAAATTGTCATTCCTGGCTCCTACTTTACTGAACAGGAGAGTCAATGAGAGGTCTGCCGTTTGCTAGATCTTGCAAGAATTATTATTATATTAACTGGGTGAACTGTTGACAGTAGGAGCACTATTACTGGCGTTAGCAGTTCACCGATCGGAGGGAGAGAAAAAGCAGGGTTTCTACTCTTTGTCGCTATTCAGTGTCTATTCAATGCTGGACAATGGTTGATGTCAGTGGAGATTAAACTCTAATTAGCTAAGGTTGATTGACATACCTTCAAGAAACCAGTCATAAAGACAGAGCAACCCATTAGAATAAAGATCATCAGACCGGTGACCCTCTGCTCTCGAATTCCAAGGAACTTTGGAACTTCACCAGGGGCTGAACATTCAGACTCCAGCTTCAAACTGTTCACGTGAGAGATGGACAGTACAGTTGCGGCTACAAACCAGGGAAGTCCCATGATTGAACACACACCCAGCATTAGAGCCACCAGTAGGAGATCAAGATGATAGCCACCTCCTTTCTGTAAAAAAAGAAAATAATCTTATAACTTATCCAAAGCCTCCCAAGGCATTTTAAACCTTTACTGATGAGATCAGTAATGAATTAGGCAGTGTTTTACTCTCGTCGTTATGATTAATATAACCCCCTTATAAACCAGTCACCTTGTGTCTAATCTCTCAAACACTTCCAACACGCTCTGACATCATTTCCTTCTCGAACGCGAATACAAAGACCCTACATGGACATTGAGCTACTATCCTTACCTTCAGCTTGTGTTCCTTCCTATTTATAATTACAGCAGAGATCTGTTGGTCCATGAAGATGAGAATAGTGCAGAGCAGAGATGGAATAATGGCTGCTATAGCTGTCCACCAGGGATTTGTGCCAATGGGGTTTATAAGCCATCCACGGTCATCTCTTGTTGGCTGCAGCAATCAAACACAAGAATTTTTTTAAAAGCGTGATAGCAACATCAATTTTAATTCTCTGCAATATTAATAATATATTTGAAGAATATTACCGATACGTTCAGCAAATATGGTTCAATATAAATTCACAAACGCCAATATCTGAAAGTCTTTCACGAGGGTTACTTTGAAATGCAGTGTTGCCATGCAAGAGGGAGGTAATTAGCTGTTCCTTGGAACTAATCTGGTTCCTGAACTAAACGGATCTGCATTTACTCCTCCAGGCACAGAATGTACATTCCAGGCACAGGGAACATTTCCAATATGTAGGTGGCATACTTATTGAACTCTGGTTGGAATACTATTATTAAACATGGTGATTCTACATGTGTCAACACAATTGGCTTATCAAAATAAATTGGTATGCATCACATCGATGAGATGATTCATTTGTACTGTATTGTTCATTAAAGTGATACATTGCAACATATAATGTTAACATAGCATTTTACACAAAGCTTTAAGTTTCAAGCTGTTTTCTGTAACTTCTTCTAAATCTTACAGGCTAAGATTAGTTGGAATCTGAGGCCTCTGTTGTTAACTTGGCAACGCGTGATTGTCAAAACTTGAAACAAAAACTTCAATCAGAAACATAACTCTTCAATCAGCAGTGGTGGAAAGAAGGTTTGTGAAAGATAACGTGGGTGGGGAGCAATAGTTACCAAGTTGTGCTTTAGTTACCTTAAAGACACTGGGAACTTGAAGTTTTGGCGATGGAATTCCCAGAGCATAGTCAATCAGAACCATGGAGAAGATAGTCAGGAAAATAGCAAAGTCACTGATCATAGACCGTACCTGTTATACATTTAGAAAAAAGTTTTCAACATTAAGCATGCAGTCAAGCAAAATCACAGCTTAGGTCAGTAATTTCTTTCACGGAATATTGTATGCATTGTATGATTGTAGAATTGCAAATCGATATTGTGTGACAAAATGTGACTGCTGGTGTTGATCAGCCTATCTGACTGAAGCTTGGACATTTCAACCTTGTGAGCCAAAGCCCTCAGGATAGTCAAAGGTGGAAAACTACCAGAAAATTTTCCAGTGTTGTCTTTCGTACTGCAGTTACCATTAGTTCCCTCCACATTGGCCTTCAAAATGTCTGCTGCCTCGGCAACAAAATCCTCAATGAGAACGTTGATATCGTGGCCCTCA
This sequence comes from Hydrolagus colliei, assembly GCA_035084275.1. NCBI lineage: Eukaryota > Metazoa > Chordata > Chondrichthyes > Chimaeriformes > Chimaeridae > Hydrolagus > Hydrolagus colliei. Next base: position 2,652,343 of record CM068772.1, on the reverse strand, counting down.
CTGAAACCTGGATCACCCCAGGTGGCACCTTCCCCCTCATGGAGGCCATAGCACCCGGCTATACCTCCCAGCACACCACACTCCAGGGTGGTGGTGGTTTGGTGTCATCTCCAGGGCGTCACTTGCCATATCCCCCTACTCTTCTGGTTCCTTCCCTCATTTGAACATCTTACCCTCTGCCACCCCTCCCATCTCTCACTCAAAATTCTCATTTACCATTCCCCCAAATCCTAGTCCACCTTCATCTCCAACATCTCCAACTTCCTGACTTCCTTCTCCCTCTTCTCCGATCACCTCATCCTCTCTAGTGACTTCAACCTCTATTTCACCTCCCCTTGCCCCATCTCCTCGGATTTCTGCTTTCTCCTCCACATCCATCCCCTGGAGATGATACCCAACTCTATCTAGCATTTATAAAATGAGAGTAACCGACATGTAAAGAGCTGAAGCAAAGCAAGACAGTGTACATACCTTGGTGGGAAAATAGTGGCTAGTTTTAAACTGTTTCAGGAACCCTGACAGGACAAATGTGGAAAAGAATAGTATAACCGACCAGAAGAGGACATCTGGGGTATAAGGTCCATGGTGTCCACATGAAGGTCCAACAAATTCACCATGGAATATTCTACATTCCTAATTGATAAAAAGGCAGCACACAAATCACATTAACAATGTCCCACTGACCCGAGCAATCTGAGGAGCTAATTTAATAGATTTTTTTTAATAGAATTTAGGAATTCGTCCAGATATTTTATTTGGATTATTTAAGTATTATGGAACCCCCCGCCCATCTGATTCTAGTATTTTATTTAGATTTTACAAATTGTATTAACAATTCAGCTTTTGCTAGAATATCAGGGCTATCACATTCCATTTGGGAATTTTCACTGGCTAGAGTGAAACAGACATCAATTAATTAATCCAAGAGGACCAAGGTTCAGTCTTTGGTATGAAGGCTACCACTCAGGGTAGCATTAGTGCTGCTATATATGGCCTTGGTTTCTCTGTAAAAAAATAATAATTGTGCTCCTCATCACTGTTCATTAACCTGACTAGAAAACTGCATTTGTGGAAATTGTAGGCGTTAAAGCATTGCTGTCCTTCATGGTTGAATAATTTGCCAGTATTCAGGGTTCAGGCGCAGGCTAAGAAATCTGAGTAGTTACTGTGGAATTGTATCCTTCACATTAAACAGTGGATGTGGGAAGAGGAGAGAAACTGGGACAAACAAAATAAATTGACACTATCCAGTGTCAGAATACGTAGCACATAAAAATCTGTTTGTGGCACTCATTAGTGCCAATACATTGAGTGACTTTTTATTATATAATGTATTTTAAAAAATGCATGTCTTACTAGCAACTTAATAGCAGCAGCTCTGAGTGGTAATAAGATTTAGTGCCGGAATGAAAGTGCAAAAAGATCAATACCTGGAATTTTAATGCTCATCTTTAAGCTTAATCTAAAACAACATTACTTGCCATGAAGGAGCCAGCCGACAAGTCACATTTGTTTTCTAACTTACAGTGACAGTTAGGTTTCGCCAGGGAACAGTTTCTCTTGTAATGTTGTGATTCTTCCAATAGTCAAGCGTTTGGTTGTTGGGATTAAAAGGCTCTGTGCAAGCGCAGCTAAAGTGAATAGGAAAGAAAACATTGGATTTGATTCTTAAACTGTAGGAGCTACATTCATACATGTATTTTCAATTTAAAATCATTCATTGTCAAGGTGTGCAGAGAAAAGCTAAGGGAAATAAGAATGGCTTATTGTCTGTATCAAATCAGTCTTTCTGTTAGGTAGAATCAACCATCGCTATTCATATTTTCTGGTCTATTTAATCAGAACATTATTGAGAATATTTTATTCCTCTTCTTCCATCACCACCACATTTTCTGCCAGAGAACATAGAGTGGACTTGGAAGACATCGTGGAACAGTCTACAAAATACAGTGCTTAACCTGCTCTTCTGGCTGGAGAATAGTTAGTAAAAAAAAACAAAGTTGACTAGCAAGAAGAATGGTGAAACCACAAGCAGGTTAATAATAATAATCTTTTCATCTGATATAGTGCTTTTCACATCTTCTAGACAAATCAAAATGCTTCACTGAATATTCTGTAAAGTGATTTAGCTGTATGCTTGTGGGCGAAACACTGCAGCCAATTGCGCACAGCAATTGTCCTACAAACAGTCGTGGATAGAAATGACCAATTTGTTATTATATAGTTAATTTATTTTCTGAGTTAGAAACGAACCTGGGCTATTAAGAATAATGAAATTCTTAATGCACTCTTAATAGCATTGTCTGTACCTGTTAATGTCAACGTCAATGATACAATTACAAATTTCTAATGACAAATCGTTCTGTCAACCATCCTGGTAGCAGTGGCATTCCACTTTATAGAATGAAATCTTCCAAGTATTTTTTACTTAGCATTTTCTCTTTCCACCTTGTGCTTTTAGCTTTCTCACTCACCAACCCAGACTAGTTAGGGTGGGAAGGAAAATGAACTTCTATGTATTGCCTCAGCACATAATGTTATGGCTGTAGTAGAAAAACACTGGCGGGTTCAAGTCTCAATTATGTGTAAAATCTGATTGCTAACCACAGCCGTGAGAAGGGGACATCTCAACACTGCACATCTATGGCTGCTTATTCTGACATTTTCAAATACTCTGCGTAGTGACTGCAGAGATTGCCATTGTACAAGCGTTCTGTCAAGGTCAACAGCTTCAGCTAAGCACAAAAAACACCTCAGATTCTCTTCACCTCCTCTCTTTTGATCTGCAGTAAATACCTAGCAATCAGCCTTCTCTAACCAGAAAATAAACCAGCATTTTAGGACACTAACAGGAAGATTATGTTCTGTAGAGTAGCAGAAGGGGCAGACTTTTTATTTCCATGCTGTTTATATAAACCGGTCACACGATAGCTGTTGATTTCAGAATATGGCACGGAGCTCAATGCTTACAAATACTGAGTGAGATGATCCAGATTGGCGTGCATGTTGATGGGATAGGTTTCTCCCAAGTGAATCAACTTTTCGAGAGCTTCATAGATGAAAATGATGCAAATTAAAGAGGCAAATGCCTCCTCGGTGAAACGGGTGATATAGCAAACAAGGCAGCTTGCATCGGTGGCAACAAGCAGGAGACACAGAAACGCTGTCCAGAGCCCAATGCACGTTCGTAAAGAAAGGTAGGATAAATTGTAGTCCCTGTGTGTGTAAAAAAAAACACAGTTGAAGAGTGACAGATGAGACATTAATGTAATAGCATTATGCTAGTAATCAATACAATTTTTTAAATTTTAAAGTCAATCCAGAATTTATTTAGATCCGAACAGGTGTATTTACATACGCACAAACATCCACACAAAGTTCCCAAAAGTGAAAGCCCTTAAATCGACAATCTCACAACCTCTCCTGCTGTAGGATTGCCTTCTGAGCAAATCCAGTGGAACCCAGAGCAGGGAATGGAGGAAACGTGTAAAAAGTATTTCCAGGAGCGTGTATGAAAACCTGTTGTTCAGAGAAATTCATCAGTTTATTTCAGGCAAATAACTTACTTGCAGAATTTGAATAAAATCTTTTCGAAAACCAGGACAGGCCCAGTACTGCCCAGGATTGTGAGAGGTTGTCCAGAAAATAGGGAATATGCTATTCCAGTCATAGAGGCCCCAAACAGGGACTCAATAGCACTCTGGAAGAGATTTTAAAGAATAATTGTAAATTATACAGTCGTAGGAAAGAAATTACTTATTTTTTATTAGTGCTTTATAGGTTGGAACGTCTCAAAAACCTTAGTTGAAGTCTTACTGCTAGTGAACTGACCAGGCCAACTATTTCTGACGAGTGTCAGTTTTAGGACTGTACATAGAACATCAAGGATATGCCTTGGACTTTCAGAGATTCTCATTCTCTTAAAATGCAAATAAAATGAAACAAATGTACAGAAATGTGTCCTTAGCGATTCCAGATTGCTTTAATTCCCTAATTGTTTTTAAACAGAAAAGAGACCCGATGACACCTGCTCTATTAATAGCACTAATCTTTATACAGTATTTGATGTTGCAAATTTGAGACTTTGCAAAGTACTGTACTTCACAGAATATGCTGTAAAGTGAATTGACTCTAATTGGCAGGCGAAATGCGGCAACTGATTGCGCACAGCAGTGTCCCCACAAGCGAGTGCTGTAACCACACTCAGCTACAGAACTCCGAACTAAACAGTATTGATAACTACAAACGCAATCCGCAGTGTATAAGCCACCAAATTAAATCTTCAAGTTCCTTACTATGCGTCCTTCAGTCGCTTCTCCTAACAGGCCACCAAATGTGATTACGGGAGACATGCAGGCACAGTACAAGAAGAGGAAGGAAGCCACACACTGTAAGCTGAAGGCATCCTTGAAGTCACTCAGGTACCAGGGTATCTTTCGCTTGATGTCAAGAATCAAACCACCAAACAATCTGATGGAATGGAAGAAAACAAATGCTCAGCTTATTTTGCACTTATCCAAAGCAGTACAGTTAAAGCAAGCAATTCTATGTTTAAAATGTACGGGTTACTCCTGAGCACGGCAGAAAATATTTTGACTCGAAACAAAAGTGGCAATCCAATTCGACTGCAAAAGAACATTTATTTGAAGAGCGGTTCTGCCGGTTGTCTCGCACTTGAAACAGAAGGGTTTATTGTGAAAAAAATGTTGAAAGAGATACTCAATCCTCAAAGAGATTAGCACCTTAGAAAACATCTGAAATTGGAAAATGTAAATATAACATCATTTGTTGTTAAATCAAAGCTAAGATAATTTAATATTGTACTTTACTATTTTAACAACAGAGGCAGTGAAATATTTTAACATCAATATACATATTTCATGTAAATCCCGCTCAAACATGGAAACACTATACATCACAGTTTATGTATACAGTCCTTGTTATAACCCTTTGGCTGCTTTTATCCAAAGAAAATGGAGAGCATTAACATTTCCAGAATTCTATTGAACGCAAAGGTAACTCTCTGGAAAATAATTGTCGGAATTTGTGATATTCAATATCTTTCTAGCTGGTAACGTGGGCAGTTAGAGATAGAGAGGTCCATTGGCGCTGTTGAGCGATTACCAGCCCTAGACTTTGGAGACGTACAAAGGAGTGATCAGGGTCTTCCCCTCATGAGGGAGTGCCTCGAGTCATCAAGATCATACAACATTTCCCAGCAGCTGGTTCAGGTGATCCTGGGAAGAAGCCTGTGAGAATAATAATCCTTGCATTTGATATAGCGCTTTTCACATCTTATCAACGTCTGAAAGTACTTCACAGAATATACCGGAGAGTGAATTGAATGTATATTTCTGGGCGAAACGCAGCAGCCAATTGTGCACACTGCACAGCAGTGTCCCCACAAACAGTCGTGGATTGAAAATGACCAATTTTTATTATTATTTTCTTTGGACGGATTATTATTAGACATGTGGAGTAAGGAGACTTGCACAAGGTTTTGCCCTGATCTGCCTAGATTCAAACACAGGTCTCACGCTTGATATCACACTGAGTGATCCCAATGGCTTCTGAATACAATTCAAGTTATTGCAGGTTATATAACAGTATAACAGTACAGTACTCATAGAATGCACTAGAAATTCAGTGTTGCCAACCCCAAAGTGTTCAGGAGACGCACGGAGAAACAAATAGCAATTTGGGTATAAAAATTGTGGCATTTGTTTTCAAACCGAAATGTACATATACATTGCAGTCGACAATAATCATTTTCAGTCAATTTCAAGGAATGGAATGCAACAGGTGTCGTGCTCAACTGGAATGTAACCCTAACCTTAACCCTACGGAATTCTCTACCCCAAAAGGCTGTGGATACTCAGTCCTTGGAACATATTCTAGACTGAGATTGCTAGATTTCTTATGCATAAAGAGATTAAGGGATAAAGCGGGTAGGTGGAGTTAGAAGATCGGCCGTGATCTTATTGAGTGGCGGGGCAGGATCATGCGGCCGAATGACCTACTCCTAATCCTAATTCTTATATCAATGAATCATAGCATTATACAGGATAGAAGAAAGCTATTTGAACCCTGCTGCCCATGCCAGCTCTTTGAAAGAGCTATCAAAATTAATCCTACTCCCCCGCCCTCTCCTCAAAGCCTTACAAATTTGTCCTCCCCAAATATCTATCCACTTCTCTTGAAAGTTCTTACTGGATCTGCTTTCACCACCCTTTCAGGCAGCGCGTTCCAGATCCGAAAAGCACGCTGTGTGAAAAAATATCTAGTTTTTATTCTGCTACAGTGAGTCGCAGAAGACAAACATGTTGGCAAGTGATTTTGCTTTCAATTGACAATAGTCCTGGGTCTTAAATATGGCAACGTTCATTCAAATACCTGAGCAAGGTAGCTCTGTAGTACTTCAACAACAACAACAACTTGCATTTATATATTTCCGTTCAGGATTGCTTCAACAGCGTTACTTCAGGGCACAGTTGACAACTGACCAGTCTGTCTGGCTCATTATTCAAATTTTGTGAGGCAGCAGTCTTAACTAGGAGTGTGGCCTAATTGGTCATAACACCTTGGCTTCTACCAACCTGCCCCATGTTCTCCTGCCTAGAGACTCCCAATCACTGAGTTCTCCCGTTTGTTTGACATGAACTAACCATCTGAATTTCATTTTGTGTATATATATGTATATATATATGTATATATAATTTGGGGATGAAGGAGGGAGGCTGGATGAGTCTGGGTGACTCAATCGGCAGTCGGGTTGTGGGGAGGGCACGTGAAATCCTTGACAACACGCAGAGGGAATGAACAAGATGAATTAGATTGAATTCTTACCTTTAATTTGTGCAGCAAGCGTTAGATACAGCTCTTCAGGGCAGCACTAGACATGGGCTGCTCGCCCAAACAGGTGGACTGGGTGGGCAAATGGAACCTGCTCAGAAGTCAAAATCTCAAGAGGTTTCAAAATCCCGAGACTTTGAGCTTGTGTCGCAAGAGGCCTGTTAAAAAAAAGGCAGATTCCCGAGTCTCACGACACAATCACGGGGGTTGGCATGACTGCAAATCTAGGATGCATACTCTGAGCTAATGAGACAACGGGAAGTCTCGGTTGGGATTCGTAGGGTTGAATTATCTCACAGATAAACACAACATTTAAATAAATAAACTACTTCATATTGGGTACGTCGCTGTGTGTTTCAAAATACAGTAGCTGGAAATAATTAAACATTTTTCATCACCGCGGGTTCTCTTAAAAGTACTCACTGGTAGATTACGGAAGTCTTTGGAACGTGCTTTATTGTCGGTCAGCCGTGTTCCCGTAAATGAGATTCGAGATGTTAAATTGATTAACGTCCTTAAAGTATGCATTTGTGCTGAAATCCCTCCCTGCGTGGTTTAGCTTAGTCTTTCACAACCCGTACTTTCTACCCTTCGGATTCTGGGTCCCCTGTTTGCGACTCTCTATGAGGACAGCACTAGTCTTCAGCCAGCCTGGCTTGTCCTCTGCCACACCTCCAGATTTTTTAAAAAAGATCTGCCAAATTTTTTTCTCAAATTGATTTCTCAAATTGTGTTTTTAGATTAGCTATACACATTTATAATAATAATAATAAATAATAACCACTGCGTTCGATTCAGCGCTTTGCGCGTTTTCCAGACGTCTCAAAGTGCTTTCACAGAATATACCGTCAAGTGTATCTTTGTGAACGTTTGCCCCCACTTCTCATTTGAGACGTCCTTCCGACATGAAACTGCTATACAAATGTAATTTGTTGTTGTTGGTATCTAGCACTCTCCCTTCAATAGGGCTTTGAGACCCTATTGCATAAGTACCACTAAATCTAAGTTGTTGTTGCTGTCTTTTACTTGAATACAATTGAATGTACCTCGTCAGAGAATCTGAACACAGGGTGGATGGCGATGCCTTTTGTGAACTAAATTAAATTTGTTAAAAATTTGGAGTTTGGAGATGGCCTTAAGGTCTAACACGTTAATATTGTGTTGTGATAAACTAGGAAATCTCTCACAGGGTTATTTACAATCAGGTTTCTCTCCAGCTGGCAAGGCAAGACTAAACCTGCCACCTAGTCACAGCCTGAACTAATTGTGAGAAAGAAATTCAAATTATCACTGGTTCAAGTTGCAGGGATGCTACCTATTACAGCTGAAGTGCAATCCACAAATGACAGCAAGTAAAAGTAAAATATTAATCATAAAATAAGTTCCATCAAAAAATGTTTGCCAAGCTGTATGTATACAGACCTTCCTGTGCGCTGAAGTTCTGGCCCACTGTGGTCTTCATGTGGTTCAGAGTCAACATGGCAAATATTACCATTCGGGACTCCAGGAAGCTTCCTTTTCTCCTAGTTTACAAAAGATACAAAAGCCAAGAGTCTGAGAAATGGGCTCTACCTGTAGACAAATGCCTGACAAGTGATAGGTCGCCTACTACACAAGGCATGGAATCAAAGATGATGTCTCAAGTTTTCACCACTCCAATTATTTACGTTTCTTTGGAATTCCAGGGTTTGTGACAGGAAATCAGAATTAGAATCAGAGACCTGGCAATTCTGGACATCAACAGAGCCACCTCCCCTCCAAATTGCCCCCCACCGGAACACAGACATGTTATTCACACTTCAGGAAAACAAGGGAAGACCTTTATTCTTCTAAACAAACCATACACTTCACTTTATCTTCCCCGCTGCCACAATTGGCATTTTCAGTCATCTGTCCATTCATGATGTATTCAATCCTGACGCAACAGTTCGCAGAATCATGCAGTCATTATAAAATGGGCTTTTGAAAGATGGGACTACAAAAGTTTCCATGAGACATCCGAATGACATCTCAACTGCAAGAATTATTATTATGTTGTCTTTTCAAAGAGCTAAGAGTTGGGAGAGCATATACCTGAGATGGAACATTTTTCGGAGGTTCGATTCGGATAGAAGGGTCCCATTCCCCTGGGGGCAGAACAGTCACTTGATCCAGAAACTCATCTATGCCAGCCAACAGGTCACTGCGATCCTTCGCCTTGTAGGCAACGTCATGGAAAATCTAACAGTAGAGTTCGTAACATTTTTAATTAGTTGGGGATGATCTTTGTGATTTGACGATTTGAGAAGATATCGATTCCTGAGCATCAATGAAACTGGGATTAATCTGCGACTCTCACATACACATTTCCTGATGAGATAAGACTCTGAATGAGACTGATTGAAGCACACTCTATCACTGAACCTGTGCTTGTTACTCTGATGACAATCTATTCTCAGCAATGTCCTTTGAATACGCTTCACTGATCTTCATTATTTGGCACGATCGCATCACTACTGCTCAATGCCTTTTTGTACCACTGAATACGATCTGGAGGCTTCTAATCAGCAGTGAATTTAATTAAACTTCTATGTCAATTTTGAACATTACGTAATCCCAATAGTTTATTATCATAGATTTATACCCCACTCACATGGGACTTTACATCAGGGAGGGTATATTGTGCATGGTAAGTACATCCATAAACAGAGGAAAGAAAGGTTTGATGTGTTGTATCTTACAAAGATTACCATCATTTAGGGTGAGGACATACCTCATCAGTCATTATAGTTGCCATTGACCTGCCAATCTCGTGGTATTGTTGAGCCTTTCCAATTGGTCCCAGCAAAATAAAGAGAAATCTGCAGAATAAAAGATTATTATTTGACAACATTCCCCAATAAACTCTCTTTACACATACTTGGAACATAAGAAGATAAGAAATTGCTTGTCGAAAGAAGACCATGGTCCATTGGGTTCGCCTTTCATCATCCTGGCAGTCGCTTGACAGGTCATGTCCCAAACTATATACTATATCCCAACATAGACTGGTCAATCATAAGTAAATTGCTGTTGACCTGGCAGCTTTCTTCATCATTTGCTGCAGGAACAATGATGAGAGTCGGAAAAATAAGGTAAGCGATCACTGGTGTCAGTTACAGTTTAATTCAGTGAAGCTGGGTGGGAGAAAGTCAAGCCACAGGAGTGAAATACAAGTGGTTTAGAATTGTCAGCACAAACAGGAGATTGAATTACTGCCCTAGAGCCTGTGTCAGTGGTCTGTTATTCCTCAGAATAAATGGTATGCCGCTTATTAACAATAAAAATATCCTAACATATCCTTCCAACATCCAGCTCATGCGTCAATGCAGCAGAACTTGAATGCATAATAATAATCCTTACATTTCATATAGTGCCTTATCGCGTTGTTGAGATGTCTCAAATCACTTTACAGAATATACTGTAACATACTGTGTAGTGTATTTGTGATGAAAAGTGGCATAAGACTTCATATTTTGCCATATTATTTTTTCAGCACACGGTTTCAAAATAAAAGATGTACACACATAATAAGAACTATATATTTATATAGCACGATTCTACAGCATTCTCTCCTTTCTGAAGTCAAAAAAACACGTTGAGTTATAGTTGCACTGCTACCAGCTACCATATGGTACTTTCTCTCACGTGGTTAAACTTCATGTGTGAGTGTGGACATCGAGGACATCAACAACCTGCTGAGAATCCTTCAATTGACATTAAACCTCAGCAGCTCAGATTTAAACCTACACAGTTTCAATTAATCTGAAATTGAAGCCTCTCCTTTTAATAATAATAACATTTGATATAGCATTTGACATAGCGCTTTTCACATCTTCTGGACGTCTCAAAGCGCTTCACAGAATATACTGTAAAGCGAATTGACTGTATATTTGCGAGTGAAACATGGCAGCCAATTATGCACAGCAGTGTCTCACAAACAGTCGTGGATTGAAATAACCAATTTTTTTTAAAAATTGAAAAGGGATTATTATTAGGTGTGGACAGTAAGGAAACTTGCCCAAGGTTTCGCCCTGCCTGGAATTGAACCCGAGTCTCTCGCTTGCAAGATGAGTGCTTTAATCACTGAATTACAGGACTCTACTAATCCATGCAACAGGAACGTGAAGTGTAATCTGACCTTGTAGGAATTGGAACTTCAGTAAGTCCTGTGAGGAGAACGGCCGGAGAGAGACGCACAAAAGCCACAATTGGTCGGTCGAGAAAGTCCAGCTCACCAACTAGAACATTGGAGGCTTCAGCCCCTGTTGGGATCTTCTTCATAAAATGGAGGTCCACCTGTTAGAAGATATAAAAGAGAAGTGTATGGAGTGCTGGTTTCTTTTAGACGTCTCAAAGCGCTTCACAGAATATACCGTAAAGTGAATTGACTGTATATTGTGGGTGAAACGTGGCAGCCAATTGTGCACAGCAGTGTCCCCACAAACAGTCATGGATTGAAATGACCAATTTATTATTGGGGGTTTTTGAGGTATTATGTTAGGCGTGTTAAGTAAAGAAACTTGCCAAAGTTTAAGTTATAAGTCATAAGTATTGGAAACGCCCATAAGTATTGAATCATGGGACTATAGTATGTGTATAAAGGAGGTTTCAAATCCCGCCATATCCAAAGAACATTCAGTTTATAAGGCACACTCAAGAAATGTAGAGTAATAAATTGCATCTGTCTTTTAAAAAAATCTGTCAACCGAGGAATTTACTCTGCGTGAGGAGCGGGGGGTGGGGGGGTGGGAGAGCGTGGGTGGCTATATAAACGCAAGTTGTTGCAGTGGGAGAATATACGGTTAAAATGGACATAAAATTGAAGAATAGGTCAAATGAAGCAAGAACTTTAAGGTCATTTATTCCTTCCACGAGGAGCCTGGGCTGAACACTTCCATCAATATTACTTTGCAACTGTAACTCTCTACACAGGAATCTTAGTACAGTACTTGTTCTCCTATTTCCATGTCTCGAGCTCAGATGAGATTAGAAGATTGTGTTTATGGAGCCTCCACAGACCATCCCTTGCGGCCTATCACACCAACTGGAAACGTTTCCACCTTCGATTGTGAACTTAATGTGACTTAAATATAATAATAATCATAGCATTTGATATAGCGCCTCATTACATCTTCGAGACATCTCAAGGCGATTCACAGAAGATACTGTAAAGCGAATTAACTGGATATTTTGTGGGTGAAACCTGACAGACAATTGCATACAGCAGTGTCCCACAAACAATTGCGGTTTGAAGTAATCAATTTACTATGTTTTTTTAGGAATTATTTATTCCCGGAAAAGCGATCCACAAATCGACTAACAAACTGGTTCCTACTTACTACTAGGTAAATGGAAGTGTATGGAGTAAAGAAACTTCACCAACATTTCGCTCTGCCATGAATCAAACCAAGGTCTCTCGTGAGGCAAGTGCTCTAACCACTCAGCTACAGGCTCCATAATGAATGACAAGCCAACAAAGTGAGAGTTTTGTTCCACCTGTGGGCACACTAAGCAAATGGACCTCCTACCTTGCATATTTCAGCACTGTTGTCATGGTTGACTCCATTCTTGGCATCCAAGTGAGCTGGAACAGACATCGGAGATAACATTGCACCTAATGGAGAGGCAAAGAAAAACCCACGAGGAAACTATGTCCCTTTCCAAAATGAAACTTATTTTTAGATTCTCAGTCTAGATTTAGAACAACAACAACTAAAGTGCCTTTCATGTCAGAAGGACTCCTTGTTTGATATCCAACTCTCTTCAAAGACTAGTCTCTTTGGACATTATCTTGAATTTTAAGATTAAATAGTCTTACATTAATGCTAGGTCAAATTTTAGGCCTCTAGGCATTTCTCCCTGTGTTCAGCACAGCCCTAGAATTTTCAATAACATTTTCTACATCTGTTTGGCATGTTTTAGTGAACATGGATAACAACAACAACAACTTGGATTTATATAGTGCCCTCAACGAGTGGAAGGAAGCTGTGCTGCTACTGGAAGCTGAGAGCCACATTTTGGAGACGTAGATTGAAATCAATCTTAGAACAATCCAATGCCAAGTCAAACTCCAGTGGATATTTTTATCCCAACAGTCTACTTTGTATTTATTTAAACAGGAAGGGTTGGTTGTTGGATCGGTTGTAGCCACGACAACCATGAGGACACACAGATCCTTTCACATGGCTCCTCGCTGTGCCGAGTTGAGCACAAGAGTTGATGCAATTGGACACAATGTTGAAACGAATGATTAGAACAAGTTATTTGGTTGATCTTAATAAAGAGTAATTTATTTCATTTAGTACGACATTATCTGGGGTTTGGAATGTTAACCAGCACCACACATGATGTCTGAATGACTGGTGTTAACTAAGTGATGAGGTAAGGTCAGTGGAAGCGAATACTGGTGGGTCATCTCAGTTGTGCACTGACTTTGGATTATTATCAGGCGCAAGAGTTCACCTTGTTGGGAATCAAACTCAGGTCTCTCACTTGGGAGGCGAGTGCTCCAAACACTGAGGTGCAGGACTCTTAGAATTCTCTCACTTAATCACATAAGCACTAAGATACTGGATAGTCAGCTTCAAGCTTTTTACCTGTCTTGTCCATAGAGTGAGGTTCTGATTGCTTTTTGCCAACCTCGGCAAAGGACCGGACTATTGGAATAAGGTTATTTCTCTTCTTCTCAATTTGATGGTGGTGTCTTTTCAGCAGAGCTTCACGCACTTTCACACGCATGTTTTCATTCAGTTCCATGGAGGCCTCCTGGTGATCAAGAACCATATCTGAAAAATAAAATAAAATTTGTGGAGCCTGACAGTGGCACTAAATTCTACCTGACATTCTTTCACCAACTCGCGCTGGAGATTTCTCAATGTACATTCCTGTCTACATCAGAGGCTTGATCTAAGACAGTTCCTAGTAGAGGCTGGATCAATTTTATGTCACCTTGTTGAAGAAATTTACATACATCTCTCCAAATAATTTAGCCAACGCATCCAACTGTATGAAGTTCTTTTCCAAAGCTGCAGCTAACAAATGGGAGGCTTTAATGAGGCATCTGTTCAAACTGAATTATATGTAATAATCCTTACATTCAATCTAGCACTGATAAAAACTTCCAAATATCTCAATGAGCTTAATCGATTATTGCTGTCTTGTGTAGTAATAACTGTATTTGTAGGAAAATATGGCAGCCAATTTGTGCACAGCAAAAACTCACTTGTTAGCCAGGATACCAAGAGAATAGTGACATGGGATGTTCAATTGAACAGGAAAACAGATGGGAGCTTAGTTTAATATTTCATCTTAAGGACGAGAGCTGATCCCCCTGGATGGAACTGCTAAATATTTCATTTTGCTTTAAAAAAATTAAGGACTTTCAAAGCAAGCAATCCAACTGACTCCACGTTCTCAAGGCACTTTTTGAGTGCAGCTTTTGAATCTGCATCACCCTACAACCAAGCATTTAACTATAGGAGGAAATATAGATTTTTTTGCAGTAACAGAACTTATAGATTATAGAATTATACAGCACAGAAGGAGGGTATATGGCCCATCGTGTCTGTGCTGGCTCTTTGAAAGAGCTTTGAAAAGAATCCAAATCAATCGCACTCCACCCGCGCTATCCCCATAGCCCTGCAAATCTGTCCTCCCCAAATAATTACCTACTTCTCTCTTAAAAGTTGTTACTGAATCGGCTTCCAATACTGTTTCAGGCAATGCATTCCAGATCCCAACAATTCGCTGTATGAAAAATTTCTCCTCACCGCCCCTCTGTTTCTGTTAATAACTATGTTAAATTCGTGTCCTTGGGTTACCGACCCACTCGTCAGTAGAAATAGTTTTCCCTTTGTTCACCCTGTCAAATCCCCTCTTAATTTTGAAAACTTCTATTAATTCTCCTCTTAACCTTCTCAGCTCCAAGCAGAATTATCCTAGCTTCTCTAGGCTCGCCCGATAACTGAAGTAATAGAATCCCTCCAACTTGCACCATTGAACATCAATATATTTTATCATGAGCTGTACACAAATAGAACCTTAAGATGGAATCCAGATAAACCCATTTAATCATCCATTATCTTAGTGTCTGAAAATCAAGTCCTGAACAGAAAGCAAGTATATTCACTTTGAGGCTCTCTATAAAAATATTGTCAAAGTGCTTGAACAAGCTTATACCAGTTAGAGGATGTTAACATGGTATATTGTCAAATCATCAAACCAAATCTCTGTGCAGATGTACTGGTTAATAACGACATACCAATGAAAGCAGATTTTAGGCAGCCTACCTGAAAAATAAATGAGTTGATATCTTACACAGATGCTGTCTCCAGTTTCATCAGGAAAATTTAATTGAATTGGCATGGTGCATTCAGCAACGAGCCATCATTTATTGTTGATATACAATTACCGGTGCCGCTGTTATTTGTAATAGCTCCTAAACTCAGTGTGTTAGCAGAATTAAGCAATAAGCTAATTTAATAAGGATGTTATTTCAGGACTTGGAAACAACGAGAAGTCCTTTTAATAATCCTTGCATTATTATTGCATTTGATATAGCGCCTTATTACGTCATTGAGACGTCTCAAAGGGCTTTGCAGAATATACTGTAAAGTGAATTGATTGGATATATGGTAGACAAAACATAGACTGTATATTTCTAGTTTTCAAAACTCAGGAGGACCAATTTAGCCTTGCAAGGCTGCCTATTAAACATGTCATTGACACAATTAATCTCAAGTACCGAAACGCATCATGAAATTCATTCATTTCTCCTGGCCTCTAGCCAGCTGGACACAGATTTAATGGGAAGAACTACATAAGACAGGAGCTGGAGATATTACATGGACATTATTTGGGTCCAATAATAGATTTGGATTGCCCACTGGAGGGAACATTTTGATATCAGCAGAACAGTTCTGATAGAGCTCTACGCATCATCCCTGGACAGAGGATAGATTTTACATCGTTATTATTCCCGAGATAATTCTGAAATTCAACTTGCGCAGAAACTGGGCTTGAGTTATTAGAATTAAAAGCTGCATGCAAACAGAAACTCTGCTCTTTGGGTTAATCTGGTGTTTCCCCCCGCACTGTAATTATGGACATAGAAGCTTTAATTAAAGATTCTGCAGCTCCAACCTGGGTATGGTTGATGGATCCGGCACAGACTAGATGGGCCGAATGGCCTCCTTTTGTGCCGTAAAATTCTATGATATGATTCTATGTGGATTTCATTGGCAAGGGCATAAGAAGGAGTCAGAATACACCAAATCCCTAAACAAATGACACAGCCCACATCAGGGCAATGATAATAATAATAATTCTTACATTTGATATAGCGCTTTTCACATCTATCGATGTCTCAAAGTGCTTCATAGAATATACAGGACAGGGAATTGACTGTATATTTGTGGGTGAAACATGGCAGCCAATTGCGCACAGCAGTGTCCCCACAAACAGCTGTGGATTGAAATGACCAATTTTTTTTTATTACTGTTCTGTATTGTGGGTTTTTTTTGACGCATTATTATTAGGCATGCGGAATAAGGAAACCTGCCTAAGGTTTCGCCCTGATCTGCCTGGATTCGAACACATGTCTCACGGGTGCTCTAACCACTTAACAAAAGGACTCCACAATAGCAACAAGCAGCCTACGACGTCATACCTGCAATCTCCTGAATGCTGTTGGCTCGCATGTCCAGCAAAATTGTACCGTTAATGATGCAGCTCCGCAGCTCAAACAGGCTGTGCAGCGACAGGGTGGCCACGTACGGTTTGCTCCAGCGGTCCCCGCCGTCCTCCACATCTTCCTCAAACTTCAGCCACCTGCCAACAACACAAGGATCGCTTTACACACAGCCAGCCAGTCGGTAGGGCTGTGACACTTGGGCTTTTAAATGTGCAATTAAGGTTAGATTTCCCCACCTTTTATTTGTGAAGATTATCCCTATAATAAACTCTTGATGCCTGAGTCCACGGGCAGGGTGATGTGTTTAACAGAAACATTCCCAGAGCGACATGAACCTATTGTTAGGGAGCTACAGTATGTGGGTATTGTTGTGGATGTCAGTCAATCCATCTACCCGTTTGTACAGTGAGATTGCCAGTGTTCCTCTGAGCGAGGGATCGGTGTGTGCACTGTATAATAAACAGTGACTCATCCGAGAACCTCATGCTTCAAACAATCTCTACCAAGAAATATTATTAAGGTGAATACATCAGAAACAGCACCATTGAAACTTTCTGCATCAGCGATGTATTGCCAGGTGGGATACTCGATTTGAAATATAGGAATTTCTGATACAGCGTATTAAGGAAGTTGTGTTCTCTTTTCTCCCTACCTTATTGGCATTTGCCTCCCTATTCTCCGCTGTCCCTAAAAACTTGTGTGTGCCACAGCTAAAGGCGCTGAAACCACGGCACACTGTTAATAATGAACGGACCATTTATGTTACCTCGCTGTTTCCTTCCACTCCGTATCCTCCCCTTCCCGGAGGCAGATTTCATCCAGCTCGGTGAAGAGCTCATGTGGAACATGTTCTTCATCATCCTCAGTCCCCAGGATGAACTGCACACGCTGGGATGGGGTATCTACAAACAGCAAAACACTCACGTACAGATTCTGAAGAGATCAGAGGATTCTGATCCAAAGTGTAGCATCAGAGTTGGTTTATCAAGCAGTAACAACAATCAAGCTGGATTGGAAGGTTACGGTAAGATGGGGAGGTTTGGGAGAATCAGATCAAATGGATCCAAAGAGCCTTCTTCACCTGAAGCTCCTATTATGATTCATACTGCCTCCCTCCCTCCCTTGCATCCTTCAAGACCTATCTCAAGTTCCTCCTCGTTGACCGTGCGTTCGGATGCCCTCATTCCCTTCCCGCTCCCTCCCTGATCTCACCCCTTAGCTCGGATCCAAAACACTAACTTTCCAGCACCTTAGGATGTCCTCCCGATGTGAATGGCGCTATAGAAATGTAATTTTTGTTGTTGTCCTAATAGATAGTGTTGTGCATTTTAAAACGTTTGGGTTGACGAGACGGTTTCAGTCATTACCGAGCGAGCAGAACCTATTTATGGAGAAAAATTGAATTGACAAAATACTGGCAGGGATGTTGACAGGCACATACACCAGTATTTGCTAAAATTGTATTTTTGGTCAGTAATATAGCTGGTAAAAGCACACATCAGAAGATTGCAGCACATTCATTATCCTCTCCAACATCATGGCAAGATGTTCCATTATATTTTCCTCGAGGCTAAGATTTCTACCAATGAACAAATTGTGCGTAATATTCATAGTGAAACTTTGCAGAGTTTTAGCTGCCTCTGTTATCTGTCTGCATCTCAAATGAAGCCACTGACATCAATGCACCATCTAGTGACCAGTGTATGATTTGTAAGTTGTCAATGTTTAACACACCGTGAGTAGGAGAGTCTCTTTCCTCCTGTACTGTGCCTTTCATTCTCTCTCGCTTCTTGTGCTTTGATCCATGGGTTCTGTGGTGACGATGGCTCTGTCTGCCCAAAGGCATGCGCACACCAACATATAACGTCCTGTGGCCTAGAGACATGGAAAGAAAGCAGGGAGATGTAAGGTATTCACAACCAGCCATTCATGCATGCTGGAAAAGAGAAGGTTGAAAGGCAATATGATTGCTGTCTTTAAGATTCTAAAGGGGCTAGACAATGTAGATTATGATAGGCTGTTTCAGCTACCCAGTTAGCAAGCCCATATGGGACAAGTTGGGTTGATCCTGTGGAGCTCCTGTGGCTCAGTGGTTAGAGCACTTGTCTTGCAAGCTGGGGAAACCAAGCTGGGGAGACCTGTGTTCGAATCCAGGCAGGTCAGGACGAAACCTTGGGCAAGTTTCCTTACTCCACACGCCTAATAATAATCCCTCCCAAAAAAGCACAATAATAAAATTGGTCATTTCAATCCACGACTGTGTGTGGGACACTGCTGTGCGCAATTGGCTGCCGCAATTCGCCCACAAATGTACAGTCAATTCACTTTACAGTATATTCTGTGAAGCGCTTTGGGACGTTGATAAGATGTGGAAAGCGCTATATCAAATGCAAGGATTATTATTATTATTATTATTATTATCAATGCCCATATGGGCCCCACATGGGCTTGCTACCTGGGTAGTCAGCTACTTGAGATGTCCTACAAACATGAAAGGCTCCCTACAAATGCAATTTAGTTGTGTATTGTTGTCCTGAATGGTAAAACCAGAGGACACAGTCTGCGATTGAATGGGGGTAAATTCTGAACATATCTGAAAACAACAAGAACAAAATTACATTTATAGAGTGCCTTTCACGTCGGGAGGTCTTTTTTTAGCTAGAATATTTATGTTCTTATGTCTTGAAGACGTGATGAGGTGCTATATGAATGGCAAGGATTATTATCATTCAGTGTCTCAGAATATAGGTCCAAAGAAGCTTTTCCACACAAATGTCAGTCATTCTATAATTTGTTCCTAATAAATGCTCAATCCACCCCTTTGCAGATAGTTTGAGTCACAAGTGAACTGAAAGGGCCTCGGAGAAGTGATGGGAGCCAATGCTATTGATGGCCTCAGAGTTAGAAAGGTCGTGGATTCTATGTTTACATGCAGCAAAATGGACAGTGCAATAAGCTCCGTAGGTGCGATATGTAGGAAATATGTGACTCATTAAAATTAAAATCTCTATGTTGGTTCATAGCTTTTCCTGCAGTGTTACCTGACACCAGGAAGCTGTGCAATCTGGCCTAGTCCGTCAACAAAGCCCAGCTGGGCTTACCTACCAATGGAAAATCTTGGCTGTGTTGACGAAACTCAATAAATCTATCCTACCGTAATCATAGAATCATACAGCACAGAAGGTGGCTTTTCGGCCCTCCGTGTCTTTGTCGGCTCTTTGAAAAGAGCTGTCCAAATCAGTCCCCCACCCCAGCTCTCTCTCTCTCTCCCCATAACCCAGCGAACTTGTCCTCCCCAAATAACCACCCACTTCTCTTTTCAAACATATTATCGAATCGGCCTCCACCACCTTTTCAGGCAATGCATTCCAGATTCGAATAATTCGCTGTGTGAAAACATCTCTCCTCATCTCCCCTCTGCTTCTTTTAGAAACTATTTTAAATCCAAATTGTAAAGAACATTATCAACTTTCTTTACTGGCCAACAGAAGCTGGAGTCTTACCTATCCAATTTAATACATTCCCTCCAAGCTTGCGAGTCATTTAGTGGTATTACATGGTTTGGTGCTGTGTGGATGGCTCTCTGAAGCTTGTTAGAATTACTTGAGGTAAGACATTTCTCACAACCTCACTCAACATGGAGCACCAAAACACATCATTAAGTCCAGGTTGCAATGAGCACTCCCAAAGCTGCTTTAGCTCTCGGTTGTATGACAAAAGCAGTAAGGGAGTGCGATCAAAATAATTCCTCATAGAGAAATAAAACAATCAGTGGCGATAGTGAAACACTGACACAACTGCAGCAGAGAACATAATGTCGGGTCAGAGGGACAGGGTAGGAGTTCATCACAAAACTTTCATTAAGTTCTTGATCTTAGAGCTCCCCCCAATGGTTAAGGCTTCTGGTCTCTCATAGCATTGAGCCATAGAGACCAGAAGGCTTACTACCCTGAGTTAAAGATAGGAAGGGAATAGAATAAAAGTCAGGTTCTCATCTCAAAATCTCTCCCCCCAGCCCTGCACTGGAGTGTCATCCTCAGCCTAAACAAGTAGACCACCGTTGACCTTAATTGCAATGTCATGAGTGGGATGAAAGGGTAGAGATCACAGCGATTGTTGCAAACACAGAGTTGCACTTTTTTAAAAAAAAGTTCTTACAAATATTAAATCATGCTATGGTTTTAGTTTGTCATATAATGTGAGAACACAGGCCAGCACTGTCAGTTAGCAATCTCATTTGATTTCCTTATTGATACATATTTCAATATATTTAAATTAAATTATGCAGCCCAATAAGAAAAGAGTGCTTGATGATATCAGACTCACACCACCATTTGTGCGTTCATTAGTTTTTGGAGTCCTGCAGCTTAAGTGGTTAAGAGAACTCGCTTCACAAGCGAGAGGACCTGGGTTTGATTCCTAGGCAGCGCAAAACTTTCCTTAAAGTTTACCGAGCCGTAAGCAGGAACCTAGTTGTTAGTTCATTGGCAGATCGCTTTCCTGGGGTTAATCCAAAAAGATTATCAAAAAATTTTGTTTTTTCAAAATGTGGTCACTCAATCCATGACTGTTTGGGGGATGTACGTAATCGATGTGCGCAGTTGGCTGTCGCATTTCACCCACAAAATATACAATCAATTCACTTCACAGTATACTCTGGGAAGCTTGAGATGTCTCAAAGATGTGATGAAGCGCTGTATAAAATGCAAGAATTGTTACCAATAATATATAATATATATTATCCATATTCATAATAATACTTGCATTTAATATATTGCTTTTCACGTCTTCTAGACACCTCAAAGCGCTTCACTGAATATTAGTAGTACTGTAACAGTTACCTTCAAATGTGTTCTTCGTACGTCAGTGAGAATACTTAGTAAAGTTATCTACATTAATATCATGTACTTTATGTTCCTTTCAGATAAGATTTTCAGATAAACTGAGATTCCATCTGTGTGATCCCAAGGCGCTGTTCTAAAAAAGATTTGAGTTTCTCCCTGTATCCTGGCCAACAATCCTCATGTCTTGTTAACACCATTTACCTTTTATGGGAAAGTTACGCAGTAAATGTTATCAATCAGACATCAGTCACTCAGATTCCGAAGCAGAGTTGTGGGAAGGGAGCAGGAAACGACCTAACTGAGTATTAAAGGTTGAAATTAATATTTGCACATTGCAGGCCCTTCTTGCTGGCTTCAAGTAATTGAGTCTCTCAGAATGCTAATGAGCCAGTGAAGTATTCTATTTTTAAAACCCGTGGATCTGGTTGATGGGAATAAAAAAAGACGAGAGAGAACAGGGTTCTTGTAGGAACGAGCATCGCTCGATAAAGATATAAATAGGATTCCTTCACACCACGAGACAATCCTGAAGAGATTATGGGCACATCTGAGGAGTTACAGACTATACACCATTACCTTCTAACTCTTCTTTTTCATAGTGAATGTTGAGGATTGAGCTGGTTCCGCCTTGGTCCACTACAGCTTCTTCATCATGCCTCTGCTTGGGAGAAATAAAACAGTATCTCAGATGTTGTTAGTGTTACACTCAATCCTTATAGATTAATTACAATTTAATCTCCCACTAAATGCTGTTCATATTATATAGATTGTTCCAATTATCTGGATTATTTGGATTTCTCTCTGCAATCGCTCCTCCTCACCCCCTCCTTCCCCTCTTTTAGATCACGACCTCCACCTCCTCCTTTGAGATCTCCTCTGTCCCGCTGGCTCGGCATTCTGACTCTGCCATTGTGAAGCACTCTGAGACGCTGCCCTGCCCTGTGACGGGCGCTATACAGATACAAGTTGTCGGATCCCAATAGATGTGTGACGGAAATTAGCTGGAGCGTGGGAGCGTCCAGACAGATGTTCATTTCAGTTACCATCAAAACAAAATTTGAAGGTGAAAGACTCCTTCACAGAAACATTAGTGGGTAAACCTTTAAAATAATGTGTTTTAATCTCTGCGTGGAAGGCGGCAGTACACTGCAATCGGCACAATTAATCACAGGCAAAATAGGCACAAGCTGGATAGGAATCTAATTAAATTAGGTTAGAGGCCACAATACACTTTAATAAGGAAGGTTGAATTGAATTATTCACTCACACAGTTTATGTGGTATTGGTGAACTATTGATGTAAAACCAGAGAACAAGAATGAACTGGATATACTTGTGGGAGTTATTCAATACGAAGTGTTCTTTAGCCTCTGAAAAGAGTTCACTCTGAGCCCATCACCATGCTCATCTGTGTCTGCCTGGAGCAGATAATAATAAAAATAATCCTTGCATTTGATATAGCGCTTTTCACATCTTCTAGACGTCTCAAGGTGCTTCACAGAATATACTGTAAAGTGAATTGACTGTATATTTGTGGGCGAAACGTGGCAGCCAATTTCGCACAGCAGCGTCCCCACAAACAGCCTTGGCCAATTTTATTATTGTGTTTTTTTTGGGGGAGGGATTATTTATTATTGATGCTGTGTGCCAGGGCTCAGATCTGTGCCTGTAAGGGGCAGAGAGAGGATCAAGCCATGAACTGAACATGACCCCTCCCCCCCCCATGCCTGTGGGGAGCAGGAGGTCACTTTTAAAGAGCAGGAATCTTTCCCTCGCTCCCACACCGAGGCACAAGTTATAACCCTATAACAAGCCAAGACCTATTAATCTCTACTGCTCATCTAACCTTCATAAATGTCTGTAAAGATAAAATTTAACACCCGATCTTGATGACTGTGAAATTCCCTATTAATGCCACGCCTGCTCCGCCTCAGGCCGTCACCGTTGCCGGCTCCTTCGCCATAATAAACAACCTTGAACAAAACCACCGCGATCAGCCGACCTGCATCCCTGATGAGCCAGTAATCAACTAAATGCCATGAGGTTTTCACTCACCTCCGGTTTCAGCTGTAATTATCTCACTTCCAGGCCTCCCTGAGCCCAGTCAACAAGTATGATTTGACCCTACATTTTCCCTCAGCTACTTTCAGACAACAGGGAAGAATTTTTAAAATATATATATAACTGGTAGAGAATGTTGATTAAGCATGAAATCTTGGCCCAGGTCCAACCCAGTGTTTTGCAGTGAAGAACATTGTGAAAAACAAACACTCCAATTGCAGTCTCTAGACTTCAAGTGCTCTGAGACGCTGCCCCACGTGTAGGGCTGCTGTGTAAATTGTTTAGATGCGAGTTGTTGGAGATGTCTCAACCCCAGGCGGTCCTCTTTTCATCCACGTGATGTCCTACTCAATGCTTTTCACCCTTTCACAGATGAATAACAATAATAGTAAATAATCTTCCAACATAGAGTGAATTCAAGCCAATGATTCGAGGGGGCATAGTTTGAAACCACCGATTGTAGACTTTTGACGGAGTCCCAGTTCGTCATTTGTACGCAAGAGAACAGCAGAGCAGGACAGTGTGTGGATTTGTAGCTCATTACATTAGATTAACATCACTATTTGATAAATTGGAAACATCTGTAAATAGTCTGCAGCAGAATATGCCAGACTGTGGGAACCCTACAGTTGTGGACTATGAATTACAAATCATTATTTCCCTTCTGGTCTTCACGGCCACAAGTTATAATAATAATCCTTGCATTTCATATTGCGCCTTTTCGCGTCTTCTAGACGTCTTAAAGCGCTTCACAGAATATACTATAAAGTGGATTGTATATTTGTGGGTGAAACGCGGCAGCCAATTCCTAACGTCCCCACAAACAGCCGTGCATTGAAATAACCAATTTATTATTTTACTTTTTGAGGAATTATTATTAGGCGTGTAGTCAGAAAACTTGCCCAATGTTTTGTCCTGCCTGGAATCGAACCCAGGTTTCTCACTTGTAAGGCGAGTGCTCTAACCACTGAGCTACAGGACTCTACAACAACACTAAGCCTATAACATTAAGAGCCAAGGTCCACAGGAAGGGATGTTTAATTAGTCCATTAGCGAAAGCCTTCGCTCAGAACACTGAATCACCCTATCCAGCCAGTCAATGCTGAGTTGATTAGAAAAACAATCACGTCTGCTCGTTGCACATTTCATTTGCTCTCCCATCAGCGCAGGTACACACCAGCTGAGACCTGCCCGTTAGGTGGGGGAGATGAGAGAAGAGGAATAGAAATCTCTTTGACCTTGACAGTGTGGCTTGTAACCAGCTCTTTCAAATGTGAACAATACTTGAGAAATCCACGGAATAAGAATAAGAATACTTGCATTTGATATGGCGCTTTTCATGTCTTCTAGACGTCTCAAAGCGCTTCACAATATATACTGTGAAATGAATTGACTGAATATATGTGGGAGAAATGCGGTAGCCAATTGCGCACAGCAGCGTCCCCACAAACAGTCGTGGATTGAAGTGACCAATTTATTAATGTTTTGTTTCCGTGAGGCATTATTATCAGGCGGGTAGAGAAAGGAAACTTGCCCAAGGTTTCGCCCTTACGGGGATCAAAATCCGTGCTTGTAAAGTGAGTTCTCTAACCACTGAATAGGACTGGGATAGAGAAATAATACTGGAATCGGCACCTTTCACAAGGAGGGTGTCTCACTAGCGTTTCATAGAATTTACTGTGTTTTGTGGGCGATTTGTGTGGTCAGAAAGTAAAAATGGCAGCAGAGGGAACTGAAGGGAGAATATTCACAGAGTGTTAAAGTGCTAAATCATGTTCAATAATTTATTCTCTCAGATGATAATCTGGTAGTTGTAGAAGATTAAACCAGTTTCTATCAAAGTGCGGAGTCCGGTCATTAGTGGGCGGACATTTCTAATGAGTTACCTGTTGGAGGATTTTGGCTGCAGCTATTTCACTTTCCAAATGTGAATCCGGAGAAGGAAAACGTTAAAAAAAACACCCAAAAAGCACATTTACAGGAGAGAAGAAGAAACAAAAAATTGTCAAAGATAAAGTGAATCATGGAGTGAGTCAAATAACTGAACCTTTCCATTGCCTCCGCTGACTTTGAGAGCAACTGATGTCAGCAGTCACTGTTAGCCAGCACTGACAGTTTACACAGTCACTTGGGCAGGTTAAGCAGGATCATGCTATTTAAAATGAAACTAGGGTTTCTGTCTCCATTTTAATACACTACAAAATGTTGAGAATTTCTGATTCGCCCCAAAGACACTGCTCTCTGTCTCTCACTCCCTGTCACCTAGAGCTCCCTGTAGCAGAATACTGGGGGCAGGTCATCTGATCATTGAATATAGAGCTCCGACTTAACTACAATATCACATATTGTAAGTGCATAGCTCAGGTAGTATTTCTTGCACATCAACTCATCGTGGATACATGGTTAAATACAGAACATATTCAACCTCGCGAGGAACAAGCGTCATGGGATCTGAACACTTAGATTCATTAAGACAGGCCCAAAGCGGATTTGTGTGGCACAGATTAATATTTGATGGCGACATGTGGCTGTAACAGGACCCTGTACGTTGGCTAACCTTTTGTGAACTCAGATATTCCCACCATTAAGATTTCATAGCCTGTATGTACTTGGCAGGTCAGACGTCGATGTGCTAGTTTCTAAAATAGGAAAAAGCATCAAGAAAATTGTTCGTCTTGTTCTGAGGTTCAAGGGGCCATTTTTTCCATGCAAGGTCAGGTGAGGCAGGTTATTTGACCACGGAAAGCATCAAAGCTGAACCCAATACTACCTCCTCACCTTTAAACCCTCGATTACGAAATCACATTGTCAATGTGGCTGCCTACACGGAATGTCAACCGGAATTTCACTCTTCAGACACAACTCTTCATTTCCTTAGCCCACAAAAAGGTCTTCTGTCCAGGTGGATGTTGAAGGATTATTGCATGGCTGTAGGACACTACCATGCGCAAGTACACAGTCACTACAGTCACTTTAATACATCCTTCTGGCATGAACGTGTTGTATGAATTGTAAGGATTTTTTAAAATTAGAACAAACATTAGAACAATCATGGTGTACAAGATTAGCTTATTCATGGGAGAGAGATGCTGAGGAAACTGGAAGATGGATAATCAGATAGACGAGGTGGAAGGGATGATGCAAAGAACTTACGCTGATGATTTTGTCATGATCAAAAGAGCTTCTGAGCAGTTAAGTTTAAAAGTAACGCAGTTTTATAATTACAGTACCTTGTTGAACGCAAAAATGTTCCCCAGTAGAACAAGTGCAAATCCATTAATCCACACAGGAAGGATGACAGCCAGCCCAGCCTTTCATGTAGTACTTAACCACTCACCTCCGCCACTCAATCCTGCCATTTCACTCACCACACTCCTGAGCAACCACAGGGAGCGACTTCAGAACAAAAAGAACCTGAGTTTTCCTACTGTCACAGCTGGTTGTGTAGCTGTGTGTGTGGGTGGGGGTGTAGGGAGTGGTTGGGGGTTAGTTAAGGAAGAACAAACAAATAAGATTTTCTAAATAGATTAAGAAGTTAGCCTCAACTCTGAGTGGTAGCCTCAAGCGACTCCCGTTCTACCTTGTCCTAAGTGTCACTCGTGCATTGGTAATTGAACCATATTAATGGCCACCTCCTAATTTAGCCAATCAATACAAATATCCCCCCACAGAGGGGAGCTGAAGGTTGGTCAGGAGCAATGAGGGCAGAGTGATCTCTCAGTCTTACTGAGAACTACAATATCATATCACTAAGACACGATGAACAGTAGCTGTTTACATAGGGCCTTTTATGTCATAAGGATGACTCGAAGTGGTTCCACATTCCTGGCTGGGCACCTGAGCTCGGGGGAGAGGAGGGAGAGGAGGGGGTGAGGTTTGAAAGCGCAATCGAAGATATCCGGTGTACCTGATCCTTTGTTCAATGTCACTGAGGGGAGAACGCGGGGTGTGAGGTGTATGTGTTCAGGACAGTGGCTGGTCAGTAGACATTATCCTTGTCTAATTATGAATGTGTTGCAGTTTAACGGAGACATGTAGCTTAAGGGGTTCGAGCGCTCTATTCCCTGTTCTATTCTGGGTTTTATTCCCAGTGGAGCAAATTGTTGGGCAAGTTTTCTTAGTCCACACGCCTCTGTTTACCTAGCAGTAAGTAGGAACCTGGTTAGTGAATTGGTGGATCATCTTTCTGGGGATGAAACTCTCCATATCAAACGTAAGGATTATTATTATTTTTCTGCGTGACGAAGAGTGAATGTGGAGCTGAGTGAAGAGCAGGAAGGAACCCCATGGAGGGTGCTTAAAATATTCACAGGAGCTTGGCAGTGGTTGTGTCAATCTGCTCACAGTTTTGGCAGGAACAGTGCTTGGGTTGGAATGGTTTTCAGGGGAAACGGAGCGGTTCAGATGAGGTCACAAACACCCAGCGGGATGAAGTCAGTGTCACCCAAGCCATCAGCTTGTGTTACAGCCTGGAACAACACCCTGGCTGAATAGTTAGCTTATTGTGGTAGTTAGTGACATAGCCATGTTCGTGTGCAGCGCTATGGGAGACTGGCCCAGGCAATAGGTGGTTCATTCCACTAACTGGCCGACAGCACCGGTCGGTCAGTCAATTCCTTCTCGGTTTCTTAGGAGAGGATCTGGCCTTTCAGAGGCAGGGGAGAAAGAGGTTCTAGCACCCAGTTCCTCTCAGTCCCAGCCAGGATGAAGCATTTTGAAAAGCCATCAAAACACAAGACATAAAGAACGTTTGGCAGACATTTTTTTCTCCAACTATAACAAAACATTTAGAAGTGCCGTGTAGTGTGTTCAGAAACACACTGGGCCAGCTGTTTCCATGGCCATAATTGGGCACTGAGCTAGTCTCCCCTCACACCCGGCACAGAAACTTGTGTTGGAGACGTCAAAATTACAGCTCGACCGAGGCCCGCCCAGGCCTGCAGTTTCAGTTCCGATTATGAAAGCTTCCCACACTGGCTGTCCTAATTCGAACCAATCTTAAGTCAATTATTCAAAATCTTCTGGTGTCCAGGCAGACAGATCCCAACCACCCCTGGTAGCTCTCCTCGGCTGCCCCGCAGCGGAGCAAGGACCGGTGTCGCTATGGTAACACTTACTAGGAGCACTATCAAATAAGTCCCTCTATTGTTCATCGTTCTGAACACGACATCAAAGTAGGTCAAGATGGAGCTCCTCCAGCTGACACTCTAGATCTCGGAGCTCAACTGTGGCATGTCCTCTTGGCTCACTCACTCAGCAGCGTTCTCCCATTAGAAGGTTATGAGTTCAAGACCCCCACCCACCTCTCTCTCCCACCCACACACACACTCATAGCCTAACAGGTCTGGGGAAGCGCATACTATAAAGTGATCAAGGCCACTTGTAAAATGAAGGATGAGAGTGGAGCACGGCTAAAGTGAGGCTATTTGAAGGATAATGGAAGCGGGTTCATAGTTCACTGCTCAAACAGGGAGCCGGAGCAGGTAGGAAATGAAGAAACAAAACCATTCAGTCACCTCTTCAGGTTCACTCCCAAATCAGATGCTGGTTGACTATTTCTTCACTCTAACCTAAATGGAAGCTGTGTGCCAGGATTTGTCACACATATTGTACTCTTTCTGCTCTCCAAACTGCAAGGGAAGAGGGGCGAACGGCATTCTCATTTCCATTGAAATCAAAATCAAATTTACTCTTCAGAAAACGGGTTGGCAAAGACTTCAAAGCCACTCGCAGGCTTAAAGGCTGATTAATCATACAGGCTTTGTGTTGCTCTGATGGATGAGTGCAGAGAAACCAGCCATCCTCTCTCTACATTCAACCTCTGCGTCAGTGAACCATCAAGAGGGGAGAAACATGCACAGGCTCCAAGGTACACAACATTGGTTTGTTGGAGCGATAAACAAATACTGGTGGCTGAGGTGGCTTATAAAACTCAGTGTCTTTACCCCAGTGAGGCGTCTCAAATCCAATTGCTGTGTGAAATTGGCTGCCACTTTTCTCCCTCAAAATATATAAATAAAATTCACTTTATGATATATCCCTTGAAGCGCTTTGAGACTTATCAACAACGTTGTAAGACACTATACAAATGCCAGCTTTATTAATCTCAGGATTTAACCTTGCCCTACTCAACTACTGTTTAAGAATGAAATTGATGTGACTGACTGGTGTGTGTGTGTATGTGTGTTTGGGGAAACACAGATAGCAGAGACCAGGTACCCTTAAACAATATGTACAATAGATTTTGAATAATTGAGATAAGATTGGTTCGAATTGGGACAGCCAGTGTGGGAAGCTTTCATAATCTGGTCTGATTTAGTTGATCTCAGTGACCCTGGGCTAGGGAGAGGGCCAGCAGATAATAAACTATGGACACACCAACAGTGCACAGCAGTAATGCCCCTCCCTAGTCCCCTGACCCTGGACCTTCCCCAACAAGCTCAAATAATCTGCCAACAGTTAACGCCAGGCTTGCAGACAGAACGGCCAATAGTTTGCAATGAGGCTGCCTCTGTGGACCAGGTTCTCACATGTCAATGTCTAACTGTGCTTCTGAGAGGTAATAATCCTCTCAAAAAATCTTAATCCACAAATGTTTATGGGAGACTGCAATTGACTGCAGTGTTTTGCCAAAAAAAAGAGTTTATTCACTTTACAGTATATGCAGTGAAGCGCTTTGAGACGTCTCAAGACGCTTCATCAAATGCAAGGATTATTAGGAACCAGTAATCTCCAGGCAGTGAATGACTTGTTTACAGCTTTGTTTAAATAATGTCACTCCATTTCATTATACCAGTTTATCCTCTTACTAATGAGCGCAACGCTCAGTCCCTCTATCAGAGATTCTATTCCAACAATAACACAAGCTTTGCCCTCGACATTCAGCAGCCCAGTACCGGCCCTGCTTAATTATACACTTTCATATCAATATTTTCTTGGTCATTAAATCGTCAGGGCTGTCCTATTAATTATCCCTTGTGTGTTTACACTGGAGCTGAAGGTTTTAATCTCAGTCCAGCCTCTGCCCAAATGTCATCCACATGAAGTCCATCAACATAGGGAGCCCCAACTAAACTCCCCTGTCCTACCTCAGCCTGTGTTCTGAGTAAGTGGACACGATGTTAAGGAAGCGCCAGTGAGAGTCGCAATAATTGGCTGCCGTCTCTGCCTACAGATATAAGGTCACTATACAGCGGTCATGTCCAACCTTCACTTTTCCTCCTAATGTTGGGATTGAGGAACAGATCAATCATGATCTAAGAGAATGACAGAACTGGCTTGAGGGGATGAATGGCCTAAGCCTGTTCCTGTGTCCCCATGACATGAGTATGTGGAGCTCCTGTAGCTCAGTGGTTAGAGCAGTCGCCTTACAAGCGTGAGACCTGTGTTCGAATGCAGGCAGATCAGGACGAAACCTTGGGCAAGTTTCCTTATTCCACACACACACACACGCCTAATAATAATCCATCCCCACAAAATCCCACAATAATAAAAATTGGTCATTTCAATCCACGACTGTTTGTGGGGGACGCTGCTGTGCGCAATTGGCTGCCGCGTTTCACCCACAAATATACAGTCAATTCACTTGACAGTATATTCTGTGAAGCGCTTTGAGATGGGGATAAGATGTGAAAAGCACTATATCAAATGCAAGGATTATTATTATCATATTACAGTAGTATAAAACTTGACTGAATGGATTGCATCGAATATAAACAATTTTGTCGACATTTCAAATGGTGATGTCCACAAGCCGTGAGCTGCAGGAATCAGGTTTTGATGACCATTCATTCCAGATGTGCTTCCTCACGCACATCTCTCACTTCCAAATCTCACAGCAGCCAACCTTGTGGTCAGAAAGAAATTGCTAGCTTAGTGTAGTTATGCAAAGTACAAGTTGTGTTTGAGACGCCGTGAAGCCACATCAGCTTTCACGTCAGTCTGCTCTGGAGCAAAGCCCAAACCAGAGATAGAAGGGAGAATTCACTTGGCAGTTCCCAAACTATGTCTTGGTGTCCTCACTAGATACATTCTTATTCTTACAAGCTAGACCCTCAGACAGATTTTACACTGGGTATTCCAGGACTGAAAAGAAATTGAGCTGTGTGATGAATGGTTTGTACAGTTTGTTCTGCGCATGAGCAGTCCCACCAGCTTGCAGAGAGGCAGCACGAAACGTGGATAAATAATATATTAATCCTAGTTTTTTGTTATGTAGCCCTCTTTCACACCACTGGCCATTTGAAAAAAACGCTTCACAGGAATTACCAAGTGTGATGACTGCATATTCTGCAGGCAAACGCCCCCAAAAGGTTACTGGGCTGGGGAGACTTGGACACACGTCACTGTAGAATTGTTGTATAAGTCCCAGCAGCAGAAACACAATTATTAAGCACAAAGCTCAAAAGAAAATCTAGCGCAGCTTCCTCCTGGAGAGACAGGAAATCAATGGAATTTTTTTAATGTCAGCCTCAGGTGTAGGGTGAATGAATAGATCCGTCAGCTTTGCAAAGCGCTGCCAGAAAGCCCGTCTGTAGGACTCTTGGACCCAAGGTTTCAATTTGCTCTTTATTTCAGAGCCGGGTTGCCTGGCTATACACATTCATGGCCACAGGTCAATAGCCCCTGTTTATTATTAATAATAATAAAAATAATACTTACATTTGATACACCGCCTTTCACTTTGGGTGAACATGCCCATAGCGAGTTCACTGGATGTAACACCAAGTGTAGTGACTGTGTTTCCGCAGGTGCACACCGCTGTCAATTTGCACGCAGCAAAGTGCCCGCAAACAAGCCAGGTAAACCTTTTGACCACTCACAAACTCTCATCGGTCCTTTTGTGTGCAGTTATTACTCAAATGCTCCACATTGAATCTATAATTCAGTGGTAAATCAATAGCCCTGGGTTTAGTTCCAGAGATCCTGGTTTCTAAATATTATTACCCCCCCACTCTGCTCGGCCGGCATGTAAACTTGTCTGTTCTCTGTTCGCTGGCTGGGCATTGGGCCACTACACCTCGACACTCTGGAACACTCTTCCTCTAGCCCTCCGTGTTACTACCCTTCCTCCCCATCTTCGGATCGCACCTGAAGACCTTCCTCTTTGATCCTGTTCATGGTCACTTCCCCCTGGCTCGGCATTGTGCTCTGCCACCGTCAAACTCTGGGACCTTGCCCTGCGTGAGCAGCGCCATATCACAATAATACATTACAAAATTACATTTGTACAACACCTTTCAGGTGGAGAAAAGTCTCAAGCTAATGGACAGTCAGGGAGTTGGACCTAAGCTGGGGATCGGGGAGGGTGTAGGGCAGAGAGGATAGGCTCGGTCGAAGAAAACTAATCAGTTACATTTGATATAGTTCCTTATCAGGTATTGGTGATGTTTCAAAGCGCTTGCTTGCTATAAATATGAGTTGTTGGTATTAATAAAACTGAACGGCTGCTTTCTTGGCAAACGGGATTTATTAACGCAAGGTGATTTGTGAGCCAATCAATCGATCACTCGATCGATCAATCAAACAACCAGCCCACTGCGTACACTGCTGTGCGCAATTGGCTGCTGAGTTTCGCCCACAAATATACAGTCAATTCACTTGAGAGCCTATTCTGTGAAGCGCTTTGAGACCCAGTCCAGAAGACGTGAAAAAGCACTATATCAAATGCAAGTATGTTATTACTATTATTATTATTACTACAGAACAGAAACCAGCTGGTCAGGTTCTGTGCGGTGTAATGTAGAATTGTGGCTGGAACAAATTAATTCTGGAAATTACTGTACATTGAAGGGCGACATTGTAGCGAGAGAATCCGCACTACTGTATCAAACGGGCAGTCCTGGAGTCCTCGAAACCTATTGACACTGGGAGGAATTCCAAGACTGCTTCTGTCAGCTTAACCCAACTCCAAATACAACAGGCGGGCAAGGAAGCCAGAGACCCCTGAGACTAGGTGGCATCACTGGTCAGCGAAACAAGCGTTTGTGTCCAAGTCAGACTCACTCACACTCCACTCCACAACAATCTGTCCTTCAGATCAGACGGCAACAACAACAAATTACATTGACACAGCGCCTTTTACACAAAGTGGGGAAATTGGGAGGGGTGTAGGAGAGAAGGACAATCCTCTGCATAAAACCAATCAGTCCCCACAGGGCAGTAGGACATTACTGGGCCTACAAAAAAAAATTACGAGACTTGACAGGAATAAACCCATGCCTTAAATTCTTTAAAGATCTTCCTTGCTCCATCTCACCCCCCTCTTTTGTTAGTCCTTAAAAGCTTCTCCCTCCCACCATGCCCCAGTTCTGACAAAGGGTTGTGGACCTGAAACGTTGACTCACTTTCCTCTCTCCATAGACCTGACCTGCTGAGGGTTCCCAGTGATTTCGGGTTTGTTTCAGATTTTCAGCACCTGCAGTATTTTGTGTGTTTCTTTTTAAATATCTAACTGATCTCATGCCTTCAAAACCCCTACCCTAACGTTTCCCCACCCCCCCCGTCCCCCCACCCCCCCGTCCCCCCCGTCCCCATTCCCCCCCACCACCCCACTCTGGGTAACGGCACTATTATTAAAATGCCAGGACTACTATACGTAGAGCAGTGAACACAAGTGATGTTTACAAGGGTCTGGGTTGAAGAAAGAGTTAAATGTCAGTCAGCAGAGAGACAGAAGCTATTCCTGCGGTTCCCACAGGCTTCCAACAACAACAACTGTCAGAGACACAGGCTCAGAATACACAGCGTAACATCAGGCTGAATACAGAGCGTAACATCAGGCTGAATACACAGCGTAACATCAGGCTGAATACAGAGCGTAACATCAGGCTGAATACAGAGCGTAACATCAGGCTGAATACAGAGCGTAACATCAGGCTGAATACAGAGCGTAACATCAGGCTGAATACACAGCGTAACATCAGGCTGAATACAGAGCGTAACATCAGGCTGAATACAGAGCGTAACATCAGGCTGAATACAGAGCGTAACATCAGGTTGAATACAGAGCGTAACATCAGGCTGAATACAGAGCGTAACATCAGGCTGAATACAGAGCGTAACATCAGGCTGAATACAGAGCGTAACATCAGGCTGAATACAGAGCGTAACATCAGGCTGAATACAGAGCGTAACATCAGG
The DNA here is from genome assembly GCA_035084275.1 of Hydrolagus colliei. Taxonomy (NCBI): domain Eukaryota; kingdom Metazoa; phylum Chordata; class Chondrichthyes; order Chimaeriformes; family Chimaeridae; genus Hydrolagus; species Hydrolagus colliei. Next base: position 2,617,733 of record CM068772.1, on the reverse strand, counting down.
CTGAATGGAATTCAGCACAATATCAGCCATGTTTAATCAGACCTAGAAAGTAACAAACAATCCTGTCGGGAGGTAATAACTCGTCTCATTTCTATATTTATTCGGCGAGTGGGGTAAGATATTCCACCCTACAGAAGTGATCCCCTCTCACTGACGTAATCATTGCTCTGCCAGCAAGAGACTGCAACACCAGCTAACATCAATCCGAAGACGGGTAGAACGGTGAATTCCTGATGTTGTTGGTTCTTTTAATAACAATAATCCTTGCATTTGATGTCGTGTTTTATCACGTCGTTGAGACACGTCAAAGCGCTTCACAGAATATACTGTGAATCGGAGTGAGCGTGTACTTTGCTGGCGAATATATCTTGTTCAGTATTAGACTCGAGTTCTACTTTTAGAACTCCACCTTTGGAGAGCCTCTCTCAGAACAACCTTCAGGGAGCCTTGGGATGGATGCCTTGCCCACGTGAATGGTGCTGCATAAATGTACGTTTAAATTGTATTTTGGTTTTGAACCATCCGCCATTTTCCAGCTCTGATCTCCCCGTTGGGATGGGCTGTGTTGGTTTTCTTTTAGTGGGGAAGAGATTATTAACCCCGGAAAAGTGATACGCCAAATGACTAACGACTGGATTTCTATTTACGAGGTAAACAGAGGTGTGTGGAGTAGGGAAACTTTGCCCTACCCAGCAATCAAACCCAGGTGCTCTCGTTTGCGAGGCAAGTGCTCTAACCATTGCTCTGCAGGGGCTCCACGAACGGGTGGAATGGACTGAGGTAGAGAGAATTCCACAAAGCGTTAACAAGATGAATCTCATGGCCACCACAGCGCTTAGCCGAGATGTCTCTGAGTCATCGCCATGGAGATGCTATTGAAGCCTCGGTTTGGCTTGTGAAGCCTTGAGGTGGGGGTGGACAGTTCATTATCACATCCGCAAACATAAGCTCAACAATCCCCCTGACAAGCCCTGACACGGAGGTGATTAGCAGAGTGGCTTTTATTCTTCTTCAGTCAGTCGCTCTGGACACCAGGTTTATGCAGCGCACAAAAATAACAACAAAATTACACTTCTATAGCACCTTTCACATCAGGAGGATGTCCCAAGGTGCTGGACAGTCACTGAGTTGCTGATGGGACCATTGAAAAGGAGAGTCTTGAAGGAGCCAGGGAGGGGGTGAGGCAGAGGAACTGCGGGATGGATGCCAGAAGTTGAGGGCAGAGTAGCTAAAGGCTTGCCCACCAATGAGGGGGTGGGTGGTCGGGGGACATGGAACAGGCCAGAGCCTGCTAAGCAGAGGTGGCGAGCAGGTAGCAACTTTAAATACACAGCCAAAGTCCTAAGAACGTATTACCTTGACTTTTGACAATGAGTGTGGCTTTCTATCGTTTGAAATAGGTCAGATACTAAAAGGAAGACATAAAACCTACAAACAGCCAGAGACTGTCTCAAAGGATTGTCCACTCCCTCCGGTCATCAGGCAATGACCTGTTCCATGTCTCCCTCCCTGCCCACTCTACCATTGAAGGTCAGGCTTTTAGCCTCTCTGCCCTCACCATCTGGAATTCCATCCCGGAGTCCCTCCGCCTCTTCCCTAAGGGTGTCTTCCCAACATGAAAGGCGCTGTGTAATCGTAATTTGTTGTTGTTGATTGTCACTGAGGCAGGAGGTGAGAGGAATCTCCAGGATCCAGTTACACCAGATCTGGTGACGGGGGCTGAGCTGAGCTGAAGTGAGCCACTGTGCTGAGATTGGTGTTGTGGTCAGGGCAGTGCTGACCAAGGCAGCTGGCTTGATTCCTCATTGGGACGTGGAGAGAATGGGACCCACCACTGGAGAAAAGGAATCCTCCCGCTCAGGGATTCGATAGGGTAGCTACAGAGAAACACTGGTGGGGAATCCAGAACAAGTGGGGCAACATCTTAAAATTAGAGCCAGGCCATTTATGAGCGAAATTAGGGGCGGTTTTTCACGCAAAGTCCAGTGGGAATCTGGAACTCTCTCCATCCCCTGTAGTTGCTGAATCAATTCATACTTACAAGACTGAGGTGGATAGATATTTGTTAGGTAAGGGTATTAAGGCAGGACAAGTGGGGTTAACTGAAGTTGAGGTACAGATCAGCCATGATCTTAATAGAATGGTGGAACAGGTTCGAGGGCTGAATGGTCTCATCCTGTTCCTCAACACATTGGTGGCTCCCAGCTGGACAAGCAGTGAAAATCTCACCAATGCCTCCTACTGGTACAGGATGTGGTTGCAGCTGGTTATATTCCAAATTCACGCAACATCTGGCTGCACAACACAGCTCACAGACTCTCAGGGTCAATGCCGGTCAGTGCCTTGGTTACAGTATGTTACACACATATTACACTGATCTGGTTTCCATGGGAAATGTGGCAAAAATCAGATGGGAAGAAAATATAGGCAAATTAAAAATAGTTCTTTTGATGAGCCTGACCTGGAGAACTAGGATGCCGCAAGTCTCTGTGGATCAAACTGAAAATAGCTGGAAACCAAAGCAGGCAACGCTGAGATCTCTACCTCATGTCTCCAACGCCTCAAAGCATCTTCGCCAGTTATTTGTCATGTGCAGTGACTTTGTTTATAACAAAACGCAGCAGCTCCAGTCAGTAGCCAATGACAGATCAATCTGGAATGTTTGTGGGAAAAGAGAGGGCACTTTCTGCAGGCTAAAACTTAAATGTCCCTAGGAACATAGGAAAAGGAGGAGGCCATTCAGCACCTGAAGCCTGTTCCATCATTGTATTAGATCACAGCTGATCTGTACCTCAACTCCCAATTACCTGCCTTTGCCCCCGTATCGTTTGATACCCTGCCCGAACAAAAATCCACCTGAACTAGTGCCTACAGCAGACCATCCCTCTCTCAGTCCCATGTGACATGGACATCCTGACCTGTGGCTTGAACCTACAACCTTCTAATCTAGATGCGAGAATGGTGCCAACTGAGCGAAGCTGTTACTCTGCCCCCAGTCAAATCACACACAGAAGGTTTTTTTTTAAACTATCATCCAGGTGTCTGACCATGTGGTAATCCATCACCGTGCTTAACACTCTCCAAACCGAGAATTCCATACATGCCACCTACACATGGAAATCCCGGAGATGGGATTGTTGGATTAGAAGGCGCTCTCTCTAACTCCCAGGGGACATGTCTGGCTTATATAATTCCAGAAAGTGTTAGGGTCAGGTTGGAAAGAGCCAAGGTATGTGGAGCCCAGAGTGTGTGTTGGGGTAACTGCTGGAGTCTAACCAGCTAAAGCTGCAAAGCTTACTATTAATATTGGCCACTGCGTGTCCAGCTAGGACCATCCTACCCTTGTTACTTGCCCCCGTTGACTGGTCTGCCCTTCCAGGTCCAGCCAATGAGCCAGGCTGGGCTGTGCTACAATCAGCAGTGTCCTGTAATTCTACAGACCTGCCTGGCTCGGGGACTGGACTATCAAGACCGCCACAGAGGGCTGTCTCGATTCCGACAGCCATGTCACCTCGGAGCCAAGTTCAGTTCCAGGGAGACCTCGCTTACACGGCTACGACTGTGGGCCTGACATGGTCTTGAACCTCATAAACTCCTGATCTGGAAGCACGAACGCTGCCATACTGAGCCACGCTGCCAGCCAGCGAGCATCAGTGAAGCTGTAACCCCTAGAGAGATCACACACACAGCAAGCCCTGAGAGTGTGCAAAATCTTAGTTGATCAGCAACCACGACACGAGCGATATTCTCACAGCGTGAAAGACCAACGTGTCAATAGCGTCGCCTGTTCAACGCAGCTCATTCACATTCCCGTGCTGCTCAACGTGAGAGTGTTCAGCTCCCACAAAGTCACATCATTCGAAGGTCACAACAAAACTCACACAGCAGAGAAGAGGAGAAAACCAACCAGGTTCGGAAGACTAGTTAAATGCGTACAAAACATGAAACTCGGTTACTATTAATTCATCAATTCATCAGTTCATTCATTCAACGCTATTAATAGGTCATGTTCTTCACAAGATACAGTCACTACACTTTACAGTGTAGTGTAGTGACAGGAAATCCTGTTAAGTTCCAATGACAGAATAGGGCTCGGTATCAAATGCAATATTATTTAATATGAATAATAATAATAGCTCACTCGTTTAACTTTAATGTGAATATGCAGGTTGTCAAAATAAGGCAAATCTTTGAAAAGGAGAGACAGAGAGAGAGGGTGGTGGGGGGGGGGGGGGGGGGGGGGGGGGGGAGAGAGATATTGCAGATTCTTTTGGAAAACAAAGAGGTCAAATCAGCACATGAAAGGTATCTCAGTGGTTAGAGCGCTCGCCTTACAAGCTGGGTTCTAACCTGGCTTCGATTCCAGGTCAGGGTAAATGAAACCTTAGGCAAGTTTCCTTACGGCACACGCTTGATAACAATCCCTCCCCAAAAATTGGTCATTTCAGTCCACGGCTGTGTGTGTGTGTGTGGGGGGGGGGGGGGGGGGAAACACTGCTGTGCGCAATTGGCTGCCGCGTTTCGCCCACAAATATACAGTGAATTCACTTGACAGTATATCCTGTGAAGCGCTTTGAGACACAGTCTAGAAGATATGAAAAGCTCTTTAGCAAATACAAGCATGATTATTATTGTCTGAGACCGTGTGTGTCTGTGTTGGTATGTGTGTGTGTGGGGGGGGTGGTGGGGGGGTGCATATGTGTCTCTGTGTTGCTATCAGTGCCCTGACCCATACATGCCCGACTCTCTCTCATCACTCTCTCAGTCACATCTGCTCAGAAAGCGAGGCATGCACACAGCACAGGACTGAAATATTAAGTATCGCATTGCCGCATTGACTGAGGCACAGTCCTGGCTGCAGGGAGAAGGGGGGAGAGGGAAGGAGACAGAGAGGAGAGAGACAGAGAGAGAAAAAGGGAGACAATAAAATATTAATAGGGCAACCTAGTGTAAGCTAACCTCACACCTCTCCCCCATCTTCTCCGCAAACCCACTGCGAAAATATCAGGGTTTAATTCACAACACACTGAGGCAGAGAGGTTTGAAGGTGTTTTATATTTTGCACACAAGACACAGAGACAGATAGGCAGAGACACACACACACACACAACAGAGACACACAGAACATACACACAGATGGATAGTTACACAAACACACACACGAAACGTACATACATTAAAGAGACACACACAAACACATACAACAGAACATACACATACACACAGATGGACACTTACACACACACACACGAAACATGCATACATACAAGAGACACCCACAAACACAACAGAGACACAGATACAATAGAGATACAATAGAGACACACAGATACACACAGATCGACAGATACACACACGCACACACAAGAGACATACACACACATACAAGAGACATACACACACATACAACAGAGACACACACACACAGACACTCGGTGCAGTGAGGGAGAGGGACGGTACCTGATAGCTCAGGGCACACTCGGATTCAACGCTGCCGGCCGGCATGGCTCCTTCTGGCTGTTGAGTTGATGTGGATGAATGGACTCTTGTCGAGGCTGAGAATCCGCTGCCTTTGCTCTTCGCAATCGGCGAACCCTGCGCTGGGAGCTAACTGTGACTGACAGGGCTGGGGGGGTGGGGGCCGGCGGTGGGGCTGTGGGTTTGAGCAAAACCCCGCAAAAACCTGGGCAACATCAGAGACGAGAGGCTGGGACTGGCACTCAGCTCAGCCCAGCCAACCAGCGGCCAGATCCTCGCCCTTTAAAGAGAGGCAGAGTTACTGCAGAGAGGCAGGAAATGGGTCATTGGCTTTGACACATGATCTGGGCTTCAAACCAACCAACAAAATATAACATACATAACATGGGGGGGGGGGGGGCGTGGGTGTATCATTTGTATCACATCAAATTCCCTCCTTCCTTCATCCCTCCTCTTCCCCTCCCATCCTCACCCCTCCTCCTCACCCTCCATTCTCCTCTCCCCCAGCAAATCCCTCCTTCTCCTCCCCACTTCTGCCTCCCCCCCCCCCCCCCCCCCCCCCCCCCCCCGCTCCTCTCCTTCCTCCCCCCTTCCCCTTCCCCTCCTCACCCCCCCATTCCTCCTTCTCCCCTCTCCTCCCCCCCTTCTCTCCCCGTCCCTCCTTCTCCCTTCCCCTCCTCCCCCCTCCTTCCTCTCTCCCTTCTCCTCCTCCCTCCCCATCCCTCATCCTCCTCCTCCATCTCCCCCACCTCTCCTCCCACCACAAAGTGAGACATCCATCACCAACCCCCTCCGAACACACACACTATAATTGAACCATTGCCCACTGCACCTGGCAAACCTCTGCTCTAAAAGGCGCCATAGTTTGAGTAAATAATAATCCTTGGATCCCATAGAGCACCTTAATCATATCTTCTAGACGTCTCGAATCGTTTCACAGAACATACTGTAATGTGATAGTCTGACGAACTGTCTCCATCCTGAAACGTTAAGCGAGCCTTCAGCCACTCTTCCCCCAACGTCTGGAACTCCATCCCGCAATCCCTCCACCTCACCCCCCCCCCCCCCGGCCTCCTTCAAGTCTCGCCTCAAGACTCTCCTCTTCAATGGTCCCATCGGCAACTCCTAATCCCCCCCTTCCCTCTCCCCCCCTCCCCCCTGTCCTCAGCTCGGGTCTGAAGCAGTGACTGTCCAGCGCCTTGGGATGTGAAAGGTGCTATAGAAGTGTCATTTTGTTGTTGTTGTTAACTCATTTGCTGCTCTCCATAGATGCTGCCTGACCTGCTGCGTGTTCCCAGCCACTTCTGTTTTTATTTCTGATGTCCGACACACGCAGGGCTGTCTTTTGCCTTCTGTGTCGAGTAATGCACGCAAATTGACCCTGTGTTTTGTGGGCGAAACGCAGCAGCCGGCTGCGCACAGCGGCGGCCCCCACAAACAGTGGTGGATCGAGCGACCAAAGGATTGTTACTGTTTGCCAAGGTTTTGTTGCTGTGTGAATGAATGGTTAACCAGTGTGAGGCTATTAATAACAACAAGATTAGCAACAATCTCATACCTTCTCTATCCCCCTCTCCCCTCTTCACTCGCTCACACACACACACACACACACAGTTGGTCAGTTTAAACCCTCACTGTGTGGGCGGCAAAAGTCAACATGAAACTAGGTACCGGCCTCCTGGCTGCTTATCTCTGCTGCCAATCGCGCCAGGTACTAGGCTGTGTTTCTGCGTGTCTGTCCATGAACCTAGACTCACCCTCAGGTAATGCCTTCAGCGGCTATCGTGTTCAGAGGGCTCAGAGTTCCCTTGTCAGCTGTTTGACTGGCACGTGCCAGTCCTGGGGGAGATTCGCTTCAGGGTTATTGTGGGTACGTTTCTCGATAAGGCTGCCGTTTCCGTTAAACATATCAACTCAAGATTAGCATTTGAACAGAGCTCTGCCCTTAACCTGCCAAGTCCACATAAAAAACTGAGTGCACAGCGCTTTCTTTAAGGCACCAACAACAACTTACATTTACATTGCGCATTTCACGTCAGTAAGACGTCCCATAGCACTCCACACCCGAGCTGGTGGTTGGCGGGGGAGGATGGAGGGTGGCGAGGTAGGGATAGAAGGGTATTTGAAAGCATGGTTGAAGAGGAGGGTCTTGAAGGCTGCGAGGGGGGAGGCGAGGTGGAGCGGTTGGGATGGAGTTCCAGATGGTGGGGTCAGAGCTGACGAAAGCCTGCCTGGCAATGGTAGGGTGGGTAAGGCGGGTGGGCGTGGGAAGCATGCCACTGAGTGGAAGAAGCGGACAGGTTGTTAGGCGGTTAGGAGGTAAAGGAAGTAGGTGGGAGCAAGGCCATGGAGGGCTTTGAAAGTGAGGACCAGGATCGTGAACTGTATCCTCTGAGTGATGGGGAGCCAGTGGAGTGGAGCAAGGGTGGGAGTGATAGGGTCGTGGAGCCTGGTGCGGGAGAGGACACATGAGGTTAGAGGGACAAGCTGGGATCTCTCTACAGCTTAAGAGAAATATAAATTGGTTGGCTCACATGATGGACGATTGTGGGACCTCTCCGTGTAAAAAGAAACAGTCACTGCACTTGAATCGTAGACTTACTCTCATGAAGCACTTTGAGACTTCAGGCATGAGGTCGCGCACACACACAGAGATTGCCATTGATTATCTTTTCTGAATTTATTTTGTTTAAAAGTTGCCAACAATCCCCAGAATCTGGGGAAGGACATAACTAATACACAGAAGCTTGTTTAAATTGTGTTATTCTCATGGCTGAACAGTTTGTGCAAACAGAGCTGGTTGCAGGCAGATAGATCGGGATATTATCAGCCGGGGACAAAGATTCCCAAAGTCTAACTTTTCGTAAAGGTTGGTAGGCGGTTAGGGAGTCACAGAGGTAGGGGGGAACGAGGGCCATGGAAGGCTTTGAAGGGGAGGACTAGGATTTTGAACTGTATTCTCCAATTGCGCACAGCAGCGTCCCACAAACAGCCGCGGATTGAAATGACCAAATTATTATTATTATTTGATTTGGTTGTTTTTAAAGGATTATGACCACCGGAAATAGTGATCCATCAACCAACTAACCACCGGATCCTTACTCACTACTACGTAAACAGAGGCGTGTGTGTGTGTATTAGGGAAACTTGCCCAACATTTCGCTCTGCCCAAAAAATAAACCAGGTCTTCTCTCTTGCGAGGCAAGTGCTCTTAGCCATCGAGATACAGGACTCCACACTGTGGATAGGAAGCAAGACCTTCACATGAGGAGGAGGGGAGTAGAGTGTGTAGGGAAACCTGGGCTGAGAACCCACTACTTAGATGTTTCCCACCGAGCTGGATCCAGAAACTGCACACATACTCTTGTGTCCTTTCATTCTGGAAGAGAGCACAGTAATGTTACATTTACAACACATACACACAGACACCCACACACACACTCACAGACACTCACAAACACAGATACCCACACACAAAAACACACTGACGCCCACACACACACACATACACAAACACAAATTCACACACAAACCCACACACACATTCACACAGGAAGTAAGAAAGGAAAGATCTTTCCACATTCTGGACAAACAAGCAAACAGACAGGCCTGTTGATGAGGCTCCCAAAGCACTTTCCTCACAACCAATCAACGAGACATACCCTGGCTACCTAGCTCTGCCTGGCAGAGAGAGGGCAAGTGAAGGGCATGGCACAGGGTAGGGCAGGGTTCCCCTGAACAGGGCACTCAGGCAGCAAGCAGCTGATGTAGGAGACACTCCAGCTGATTTGCTTATTAGAAGCCGACAATGACAGTTTAATGGCATTGAACGACAGCCTTGAGGCACGGAAGCTTTTATATCCTGCTCCGACAGACACTGCTGTATCTCACTCACTCGCTTTAATCAGGGGCACACCAAAATACACCTTCAATATCTACGTGATACTTATATTATAATAATAAATATCCTTGCATTTGATATAGCGCTTTTCACGTCTTCTAGACTGTGTCTCAAAGCGCTTCACAGAATAGACTGTAAAGTGAATTGACTGTATATATATTTGTGGGCGAAACGCAGCAGCTAATTGCGCACAGCAGCATCCGTCCCCCCCGCACACACTGCCACGGATTAAAATGGCCAATTTTATCACTGTGTTGTTTGTTGCTTTTTAGGGATTATCATTATATTTAGTATAAATATATATATGTATGTGTCCCTCTTGGTAACATCGTCTGCAGACGTGGAGTCCTGTAGGTCAGTGGTTGGAGCACTTGCCTCGCAAGTGAGCGGATCGGTTCAATTCCCAGCACGGCGAAATGTTGGGCAAGTTTCCTTACTCCAGATACCTCTGTTCCCCTAGTAGTAAGGAGGAACATGGCTGTTAGCCATTTGACAGATCACTTTTCTGGGGATAACAAACCTTCTCTAAAAATACTCTTAACACTGCTCTCCTCTTCGATGGACCTGTCGGCAACTCCTTATCCCCCCCCCCCCTACCTCCCCCCCCACCTCTGAACTCAGCTCAGGTTTGAAGCAGTAACTGTCCAGCGCCTTGGGACGTGCTCCTGACGTGAAAGGCTCTATACAAATGTAATTTTGTTGTTGTTGTTGCTGTGCACAATTGGCTGCTGCGTTGCGCCCACAAAATATACAATTCACTTTACAGTATATTCTGTGAAGCACTTTGAGACGTCTAGAAGATGCAAAATGTGCTATAACAAATGTAAATATTATTATTGTTATGCAAACGCAATGATAGTTATTGTAATTAAGGTCGTTGGATAATTATTTGGGGAGGACAAGTTTGCAGGGCTTTGGGGAAGGGGGTGCGGGGGTGGGGGGTGCAGTAAGATTGATTTGGACAGCTCTTTACAAAGAGTCAGCACAGACCTGATGGGGCAAATGGCTTCTGTCTGTGCTGTATAATTGTACGATTGTATGAAGATGAATCCACCAAGTGAGATGGCCACCGAATGCAGAGCTCCACTGCCCCCTATTGGAGACGTGAGGTAACCGCACTACAGCCAGGGGTGGTTTGAATGAGTCACGTCATTGAGACGCGTCAAAGCGCTTCACAGAATACACTGTAAAGTGGAGTGACTAGGGGTTTTGTGTGCGGACATCCAATTACCCGCAGCCAATGGCTGATTGATGAGCAGGGAACTCAACCAGTCAGACCAAACTATGACAACATATGTTTATATAGCAGCTCTGACACTGGGCAGGGTCATGGAGCGCTTAACACTAGCGATGAGACTAGGTTGGAATTGTTAGGGTCAGGTCAGCACAATTAGGTCCTCAACAACTCAGTGAGAGAGAGAGAGAGAGAGAGAGAGAAAGCAATGAGCCCCTGGCGCTGCCTCCAGGAACATGGAGGTATTGCACCCGGAGTTGACGTTTTCCTCCCAGAAACTTGCGACTTCACTATATCTTCATACCGGACAATCACTGGACACCCCAGCTGTGGGACACGCACGCTCTGGGCTCCCCCCACCCCTCCCCAACCTACTCCTAACAATCTCTGGAATTATCTAGGTCCTCTAGCTTGCGGAGGGCGAGTGTTCCAATCACTGAGCGACACGACTGACTCATTTGGAATTGTCTTTGCATTTGATATCCTTATCACATAAGAACATAAGGACTTGCTGGGAGATAGAAGACCGAGGTCCACCCAGTTTGCCTTCCAACATCCTGGCTGTCGCTTGACAAGTCGTGTCCCAAGCTATATAATATCTCTAGATATTATTTTCTAGTAGAAATCACAATCATAGAGCTATACAGCACAGAAGGAGGCCATACCGTTGATCGTGTGTGTGCCAGCTCTATGAAAAGAGCTGTCCAAATCAATCCCACTGCCCCACTCTCTAATGGATCTAAGCTCTAATGGGTAGAGTGGTCTTATCTGGACAGGCAGCAGGAAAGCTTGGCCAGACACCAAAGTCAATGGCAAGCTATGAGGTTTTGGCTGGTTTTAGAATCTAGCAGTTACCCCCCCCCCCCCCCCCCCGCCTCCCCCAAAGCCTCCCCAAGCCTTGGATCTTGTCAACCTGCACCTAATACTCTCCGGAATTAGGTAAGGTCCCTTCAGGGGGGGAGAGAGACAGTACGCATTAAATTCCAGCAATCTATCTCTGGGATTGTCATGTTTAGGTGGGACACATGGTATTTTTAGTTTAGTTCCGAGACACTTAGACAGATGATGGGTTTCCACATGTGTCAGACACTCAGCTGACGCCTCAGACAATCAATCACTGTTAGATCACCGTACATTTTCCCCCCTTAATCTTTCCTCGTCAGTGCTAATAATAATAATAATAATTCTCCTTGCATTTTGATATAGCGAGTCTTTGAAACGCCTCAAAGAAGAAAGAACAAACGAAACAGTGACGGTGCAGCCCTGTGTGTGTTGCTATGGGAGAGGGAATAAGTCTTTCATTGGCACAATCTTCTTGTCGCTCACTTGTCAGTTACCTGCAGTCAGGCAGAGCGAGGCTGCCTTGCTCTTCTGATCGTCAGATTAATTTCCGGGCTGGACACAAAGGACACCTGTCACTGCTCCCCAGGTAAAGTATCCCAGTCCTGAGATTCCGTCTCAGATACAGACTTGCCCAGAATCCTAGTGTTCAAATCCACTCACTCCCTGGGACCTGTCTCCCTACCTCTCTGACCTCCTCACTCCCCAATACACCACTCAATGCCTCCACTTGACTGGCCTTCTGTTCGTCCCCACCCACCCTCCGCTCCCACCAATGAAGGTTGCGTTATCAGCCACTATGTCCAGAAATTCAAAAGCGTGAAAAGCGCTATGTCAAACGCAAGGATTATTATTTTTATTATTAGTTCAAATCAGGAGGACGTCCTAAGACGCTGGACAGTCAGTGTTTTGGATCCGAGCTGGGGTCGGGATCATGGAGGGAAAGGATTTGGGGGTGACCGATGGTACAGTCGAAGAGATTGGGCTCGTGAAGGAGGCCAGGGAGGGGCCGAGGCGGAGGGATTGCGGGTTAAATAATAATAATCATAATAATCCTTGCATTTGATATAGCGTTTTTTCACATCTTATCGACGTCTCAAAGAATATACTATAACATGAATTGACTGTATATTTGTGGGCGAAACGTGGCAGCCAATTCTACACAGCAGTGTTCCCCCCCACAAACAGTCGTGGATTGAAATGACCAATTTGTATTATTGTGCTTTTTTGGAGGGATTATTATTAGTTGTGTGAAGGAAGGAAACTTGCCCAAGGTTTCACCCTGATCTTCAAACACAGGTCTCACGTTTGTAAAGTGAGGGCTCTAACCACTGAGCTCCAGGTTTCCATTTGGTTTCTGCTTGAAGCCTCCGTCTGTTTAGTTGATGACCTTATTCCTAAAACAGGTTCATCAACTTCTCAGATCCTCCGCACTGTACACATGTGCCTCTGGGTGGGACAAGCTGTTCCTCTTTCACAACCGTCACCACCACACCTGTATCAACCCTCTGACAATCACAGGGCCCTAATGCCCTAATGCCTGCCCCGCTCCAACTAAATATTATGGAACTTGTGGCGTACTGCAGGGTGAGTGGTTAGAGCGCCTGCCTCGTAAGCAAGAGGACCCGGGTTCGATTTCTGTGGGGGAACAGGGGCAAACCTTAGGCAAGTGGCTCAGTGGTTAGAGCACTCGCCTTACAAGCGTGAGACCTGTGCTTGAATCCAGGCAGATCAGGGCCAAACCTTAGGCAAGTTTCCTTACTCCACACATACACACACACGGCTAATAATATCCACAATAATAAAAATTGGTCATTTTCAATCCACGGCTGTTGTGGGGGGGGAACGCTGCTGAGCGCAATCGGCTGCCAAGCCGGGAGAGGGGCATCAAAGAAGAAGGTTTTCAGGCGCGACCTGAATATAGGGAAGAAAGAGACGAGGAGGAGAGAGGGAGGGAGAGAGGGAGAGAATTCCAGAGATTCAGGATTGGAAGGGGAATTGGGGATGGATACCAATAAAACATAATAGTAATCTTTCCAATTGACACAGTGCCTTTTCTGTATCTGTCCTGGCGCAAACCCAACCAGCCACCCAACATAAAATACAGCCCCTTATCACATTGTTGAGTCATCTCAAAGCACTTCACAGGAAATGCGATGATGTGTAACTGTGTGTATTTTGTGGGTGAAGAAAAATTGCTAGTTGTTCAGATAATAGGAATTAAGGTGTGTCCTGAAAACTCTGAGGGAAGAACATTTAGCGAGCCAATTGCGTGCAGCAGCGTCCCGAAAAACAGTCGTGGATTGAAATGACCAATTTCTTTTTGAGGGATTATTATTAGGCGTGTTTAGTCAGGAAATTTGCCCAAGGTTTTGTCCTGATCTGACTGAATTTGAACACAGGTCTCGCGCTTGTAAGGCGAGTGCTCTAACCAGTGAGCTACAGGACTCCCAGTGGGTTAAATGTGAGGCATTGCTTCCTCCCCCTTCACCGGTTCATGTTGATATCTCACCTTAAGTCCTGCCCTGTGTTCAAATATATGTTTCGCCCACAAGATACACACACTCACACCACTTTATCGCACATAATAATCCTTGCATTTTGATAGAGTGCCTCATCCCGTCTTCAGAAGAGCATCAGAGAATATACTGTAAAGTGGAGTGACTGTGTGTTTTGTGGATGAAAAGCAGTAGCCAATTAATTGTAAACAGTGATATTCCACAAACAGTCATTGAGAAAAAAAAGTGTGGGGGGTGGGGGGCGGTGGCTGGTTGGTTCTGTGTGAGCAGAAGGGGGTTGTTTTAAATACTTTTGTAGATGAAGAGAGAAAGAATAGACTTGGGGGCGGCTGGGACCTGGCTCTGTGTGCGTTTGCAATGTGTGGGTGTGTGTGTCAATCTGCACCTTTCTGCATACCTGTATGTCTGTCTGTGTGAACCTGTCTGTGTTCCTTTGTGTCCCTCTGTCTGTGTGTGTATCTATGTGTGTGTGCATGTGTGTATGTGTGTATCAATCTTCACCTCTGTGTGTCTGTTTGTGTGTCTGTGTGTCATACACTGTCTGTGTGCACCTGTCTGTGTACCTGTGCAAGTGTGGGTGGGTGGGTGTCTATCTGTCTGTCTGTGTCAGTTTGTCACCAGCATCTCACAGCAAGGCTACACTGTCTGTGAGACACTTTTAAACCTTGACTATGTCTCTCTCTGGCTCTGACTGACTTGACTGACAGGCAGACACACACACACCCCGACTGCTGACTACACTCCTTTCTGGTTGGTTAAGTGACAAGTGACTCAGTTTACAGGAAAAGTGTGAAGTTTTAGTGTTAGTTTGACCTCATGCTGTGTAAAGGTATTTGTGTTTCTCTCCATCTATCGCTGTTTTTCTCTCTCGCTCTCTCTCTCTCTCTGAGCTGGATTTCATTTCAGCTCTTTGCCAAGTCCCAGAGAAAACTGATAAAGCTAATTACTTTATTGATTACTTCTAAAAAGTTAATGATCTCATCCAGAGTAATGGGGCGGGGGGAAGAGAGAGAAATGAACTAGACAAGAAGTTGCTCTCTCTCTCTCTCTCTCTATCTTGCGTGTGGACTTTAAAACTTTTTGTGTCAGTGTTTTCTTTTATTAAACGCTGTTTTGTTCTGTTTCAAAAGGGGGAAGCAACTGACATTGAAAACGTCTTTAAGAAGTGCCTGCGGTTTTCCCCCAACCTAGTGACTGTTTGTTCCTGTATTGGGGGTAAGTTTGAAGCACTTTCTTTGAAACATTATCTGTGGACTGACTTAAACATTGATCTCTGACTAATGTATGTATATATATGTATGTGTGCGTGTGTGTGTGTGTGTGTGTTAAATAGTTTCAATGGTATTGTATAAAGTCAATGAGTATTTGAACTAAATTAACAGTTTGTCCTTAATTAAGCCTCTATGAGGCAGGTTAATTTATTTCACTTCCTTCTGCTCTCTTCTCTGTTCTTCCTGTGCTCTTTTTTTGTGGAGTCACTGTAGCTTAGCGGTTAGAGCACCCGCTTCGGAAGCGTGAGACCTGTGTTTGAATTCAGGCAGGTCAGGGCTTAACCATGGGCAAGGTTTCTAAATCCACACGCACACATTAATAATAATCCCTCCCCCAAAATTAAAAGATTGCTCATTTCAATCTACGACTGTTTGTGGCGACGCTGCTGTGCGCAATTGGCTGCCACTTTTCGCCCATAAATATACAGTCATTTCACTTTCATTTATTCCACCATCAGAGGCAGCGCTTTCAACCACTACACCCAGAAATTGAATTCTGTACTCTTTCCGTCCCTTCTTCCCTCGGCCTCGACTCTCCTTCCTCATATTCAGTTTGCGCCTGAAAATATTCCTCTATTGATGTGCGGTATGTAACCATGGAGGCTGATGCTGCCGGTGCCTGAGGTGTGAAGGCGCTGGCGCGAGCCAATCAGAAAGGCCTCAGTCTTGTTCACATTCAACTAGAGTACGTTAGCTCTCATCCAGGACTTGATGTCTGACAGGCAGTGTCTGTGTGTCACTGTATCTGTGTGTGTGTTTGTCTCCATATCTGTGTGTGTGTGTGTGTGTGTGTTGTTAAAGCTCCAAACTAGATTGTCAGAGATGCCGTCTGTTATCATTCTGATGATACTAATCCTTGTGTTTGATCTAGCGGCTTCATAAGTTTTCCCTGTGAGGTGTAGTGACTGTTCGTGACTTTTTGCCCCGATTCATACGACAGCGGAAGGGGTTCTACACTATTTACCCTCACGCTCCTTATTATAAAAATAATAATAATAATCTTTGCATTGATAGTATCGTATCATGTCATTGAGACATCAGAAAGCGCTTCATGGAATATATTTGTAAAGTGTAGTAACTTTGTATTTTGTGAGCAAAACGTTGTAGCCAATTACGTGTCCCACAAACAGTCGTGCATTGAATGACATTATTATTATTTTGGGTGAGGTACTATTACCTCTGGACACCAATCAACTGTCAACTGGGTTCTTAATTATGGTTGGGTAATCAAAGGAGTGTGTGTGGAGTAAGGAATCTTGCCTATGGTTTCACTCGGCCTGGGAATCGAACCCGGGCCTTCTAGCTTGCGAAGTGAGCTCTCTAACCACTGAGCTGCAGGACTCCAGCCTTATCCCTGCGTCGCAGTCACCCCAAACTCCATCCCAGATGCTCAGGAATTGAAATTGAAAATGGCTGAAAATGTTGGAACTTCTTTTCTCTGAGTCAGGGAGGGGAGAGGTTGGGTGGAGTGGACGTGACAATCCCAGCAGAGACAGCTCCAGTTTGGGCTCCTGACCATATCCTTTCCTTGTCCACTTCTGAGCGACAGATCGAGACTGTCTGACCCTTTCTCTCTTTTCTTTGTGTGTGTCTGTTTCCCTGCCTGCCTGTCTGTGTGACTGTCTGTCTGTTAGAGATTAAGTCCTGGATGAGAGCTAACTTTCTTCATTGAAAGTCAACAAGACCAAGGCCCTCCTGATCAGCTCACGACAGCGCTACACACCTCGGACGCTGGCAGCACCACCATCCACGGATCCACACTCTACCTCACTAAACCAGTCTGGAACCTTGGTGCCTTGTACTTCCTCCTTACGCTGGAGCCCTGTAACTCAGTGGTTAAAGCACTCGCCTTACACGTGTGAGACCTATGTTCAAATCCAGGCAGGTCAGGGCAGGGCGAAACCTTGGGCAAGTTTCCTTACTCCACATACACACACACAACACACACATACACACACACACACACACACACATGCTTAATAATAATCCCTCCCCCAAAAAATGCAATAATAAATTTGGTCATTTCAATCCACGGGGGGACTGTTTGTGGGGGACGCTGCTGTGCGCAATTGGCTGCCACATTTCGCCCACAAATATACAGTCAATTCACTTTACAGTACATTCTGTGAAGCGCTTTGAGACGTCTAGAAGACAGGAAAAGTGCTATATCAAATTCAAGGATTATTATTATCATATTATTATTACCCGCTGCCTTGCCTACTTCAAGACTTGTCTCAAGACCCTCTTCGACCGTGTTTTCAATCAACCTCCCCAATCCCAAAATGCAACCTGGGTCCGAGACACTGAATGTCCAGCGTCTTGGGACGTCCTCTCAAAGTGAAAGGCGCCTGTACACATGTCATTCTGTAGTTGTTGTTGTTGTTGTTGTTGTGACTCTCTGCCTGTCAATCTCTACCTGTCTGTACATGCTCCCACTTTGAGGCCGAGTAATTTCCGTCCCACTGTCTGTGTGGGAGTATTTGTGTCTTGTTCATTGTGTGGTGGCCTCAGAGACTGGCTCAGACGATGTGAGTTGGGGCCTGGCATTGGTGGTTGAGACGATGGAAAATGCAAAAACGCTTCCTGTGACTGAAGCGAGCGCAGAGACACTGTCAGGACCCGCAACTGCTGTGTGTTTGGCTGAGGCTGAGGACGAGGCTGATGAGGCCGAAGCTTTTCTGCTGATTTTTTTGACGTCATTTTAACTCGACCACTTTTAAACAAAGTCTTTCAAAATAGTTGGGTTTTTTGCGCCTAATCATTTTGTGGAACTATTAACCCCTCGAATGGTGGGTGTGGGGTGGAGCGGGTGGTGGGTGGGGAGTGGGGCAAAGGGGCGGGGAAGGGGTGGGGAGTGGGATGGGGTGGACGTGGAGAGTGGGGGTGGCAGAGGATGGGGGTGGCGGGGAGTAGTGGGCGAGGTGGGGGAGAGGGGTGGGCAGGGAGTGGGAGGGAAGCAGAGGGGAGGGCAGCAGTTGCTATCCTGTTCAATCGAGGTGTCGCAGTGTGCTGGCTCTATACAGTGACTGTCAAGTCACATTATCATGTCATGTCCTGACAGCGAGAATGAGAAATCGGAGTGTGATCGGCCGGAAAAATCTCCCATAGTGTATTACATGAGCGACAGGATATCTGGGAGTGATTTCAAAGATGAAATTTCATCCCACAGCTCAGCTGCCAATCTACTTAATTAAATTTCCCTCTTACCCTGATACACATACACACCACACACACACCACAGTGGGCAACCCAGCCTCCAACCAGCGCACAAATCGCTCCAGCCCATGCTCATTTCAGCTCCTTCCTTCCTTCCTTCCTTCCTTCCTTCCTTCCTTCCTTCCTTCCTTCCTTCCTTCCTTCCTTCCTTCCTTCCTTCCTTCCTTCCTTCCTTCCTTCCTTCCTTCCTTCCTTCCTTCCTTCCCCATCTTCAGATCACGTCTGAAGACCTTCCTCTTCGACTGTGCCTATGATCACCTCTGTTAATTGACTGTATATTTTGGGGGGAAAGTGGCAGCCAATTGCGCACAGCAGCGTCCCCCTCACAAACAGCCGTAGGTTCAAATGACCAATTATTATTGGATTTTTTGAGAGATTATTATTAGGCACATGGACGAAGGAAACTTGTTCAAGGTTTCGGCCTTGACCTGACTGGGATTCGAACCCAGGTCTCTCGCTTGCGAGGCAAGTGCTCTAAGCACTGAGCTGCAGGTCTTCTTTGGTTTGGATATTTACACTCCATTTCCAACTTTGATATCTGAGCCTAGTGCCAAGGTCCCTGTAAGCTCTCCATCTCCCTGACCTGCACTGCCTTGCCCAACACAATAACAGCCTTATGTCTGCACTATGATGGAAAAATAATATGATGAATTAATAATATAATAATAATCCTTGCACTTGATATAACCCCAAATCCCCTCCTTTCCCTCCAGCCTCCCCGATCCCGACACCAGCTCGGGACTGAAACATCGACTGTCCAGTGCTTTGGGATGTCCTCCCGACATGAAAGTCACTATACAAATGTAATTTAATCATTGTTGTTGTAACGTCTTACCACATCTCGAGATTTCTCAAACGTTTCACCCTGACCGGGAATCCAACCCAAGTCTTGAACTTGAACTCTCTTGAACTCCCCAACAGACCATCCGAAGCTCTGCAGATCGTGCCCTCTCCCTTCACCAGGCTCCGCGACCCCATCACCCCCACCCTCGCCCGGCTCCACTGGCTCCCCATCCCTCAGAGGGTAGAATTCAACACCCTCGTCCTCACGTTCAAGGCCCTTCACCGCCTTGCCCCTCACCCCCTCTTAGTCCTCTGACCTGCTGACCCCCAACAACCTGTCCTCTCCCTCCGTTCAGCTGGCTCCGGCCTGTTCCATGTCCCCCACCCACGGCCGACTCTCTAACGACTGAGCTAGGGGGACTCCGAAAATGGCACCTGATCAGTTCATCTAAAGTGATCTTAGCACATTCTCGAAACTTCTCAGAGCGGTTCACAAGGTTGTATTGTAAGGTAATTGACTGTATATTTTGTGGGTGAAAGGCGACAGCTGACAGGGCAATATAATTGACGTGCTAACATGAAAGGCGCTTTACAGCTGTAACGTTGTTGTTGCTTGTTCATCGGTGGTTTTTGTGGCAGTGCGGATGCTGAGTGGAGAGGGATGTGTGTATGTGTGTAATTATTAACAGCCAGGAAGGGGCTGAGAAAGATTACTTCACTCAAAGGGTGTTTAACATCCGAGTTGTTCAAATAGATTGTGTCTTCCCTGGACCCGGATCTCTCATTAACCCTTATGTCTCCCATCCATCATCCTGGCCAGATACCTGCACGTTTTGTCTTCGCGAAAAAGAAAGGAGTATTTCTCTCTCTCTCTCTATTACCCAGTGTCCTGGCCAACAATCTGCCAAATAAAATTACTCCCTCGCTCCCCTGGCTGTTCACGCCCAAATCAATTGCCGACAGGGCGCACAGTCACTACACTTTTACAGTAAATCTGTAAGCGCTTTGAGATGGCCTCATGTGGCGAGAGTCGCTGGAACAACCTACAAAAGGATTGTTATTATTTATCCCGTCAAGCCCGGAATTCAGCTAAACAAATTCATCCAAATATTGTCGTGTTATTCTGTTTGAAGGTAATTGAGAAGCTTGAATGAATAGGCCTGTGTGTGTTCAGGGATCAACGTTATGTCTGTTGGACGGTGACCAGAACTGTGAGGCGTACACTGGAACCCGTTACCATAACAACCAAGTTAGGTCACTTTCTGTCAAAATTAATGCTACAGCCGTGGACGTTGTGGTCTCACCCACAAGCTCTCTCGAAAAACTACTGGTCAACAAACCCAAATCTACCGTCCGCCTACATTTGCGGAGTCCCGTAGCTCAGTGGTTAGCGCGCTCCCCTCACAAGCGACAGGACTTGGGTTCGATTCCCGGGCAGGACGAAACCTTAGGCAAGTTTCCTTACTCCACACACACACACACATTTCTCTGTTTTCCTAGCAGTAAGTAGGAATCCAGTTGTTAGTTGATCAGCAGATCCATGATTGTTTGTGGGACGCTGCTGAGCGCAATTGGCTGCCGCGTTTTGCCCGCAAAATACAGTCACTACATTTTACAGTATATCCTGTGAAGTGATTTGAGGTGCCTCGAAGACAGTATGATCAAGAGCGATATAACTGTGAGGATTATTATACTAATGGCCTTCAGTTTTCACATAGCCAGATCATTGATACCCGCCTGCAATGATTGCTTAGTTCCTCTGGAGATTGTTGGCCAGGATGCAGGGAGGAGGAACTTTTTCTGTCCCACACCAGACGTCCAGAACCACTTCTCTGAAAAGGTTTAAATTAGTCACAGAGAAAGCCGTCATGTAATGGTGCTATTTCCTCATTCGCATTGTTTCCTCTAATCGCATCATCTGCATTTTTCACATTGTCTCCTGGAGGATTTCCCCAATTTTCTACCAAATGGGTGGGTCAAAGGTACCTCTTGTGGTGTTGCTGTAGAATTGTCTTGATGCTCACATAACTACTATATCGATGAGTTTATTTTGAATTAGTGGCGTTTGGTATATTTGTTTGGCAAGTGAGTCCTCATATCTCCAAGTTTCTGTCGCTCTTGTTGCCTGTTCCTGGTCCGGGACAACCTTCCCTCCAGACAGCCCAACACTGACACCAGACATACTTCCTTAGAACCACAGAGATTATTAACAACTCTGTGCATTAACAAAGTGCCTCTCGTGAACAACAACAACAACAAAATTACATTTATAGAGCGCCTTTCACGTTGGGAGGGCAGAGTTCGAGAGCGCTTGAAAGTGGCAGAACCTGACACCGAGTCAGAGGTGGGGGAACCATAGGAGCGGTCGAAGAGGAATGAAGGAAGGAGGAGCGTGGCAGGACGATTGGGGAAGAGAGTTTTAGGGGCAGAGTGGCTGAAAGGGAAAGGCGGAGGGAAAGAGGGAGAGCGTTCCAGAGTTTGGGGGAGGTAGAGGCTACAGCACAGAAGAAGGCCATATGCTTGTAAGCCTTGCAAGCAAGAGACCTGGGTTTGAATCCAGGCAGGGCGAAACCTTGGGAAAGTTTCCTGGTGAGTTCTCTAACCACTGAGCTACAGGTCTCCACAAATAATGATAATAATCCCTCACAAAAAATAAAAAATCGGTCATTTCAATCCACGACTGTTTGTGGGACACTGCTGGGAGCAATTGGCTGCCACATTTCACTCACAAATATACAGTGAAGTACAGTACTTTGAGAAGTCTAGAAGATGTGAAAAGCGCTATAGCAAATGCAAGAATTATCATTATTATTATTGAATGATGACACTCAGTACGAGCTCTTGACTGAGAGCTGGGTGGATGCTGTCCAGACTATTGAGTCATACTCAGTCATCAGCGATCATCCATCTGTCTGGATTGGAGCCAGTGTCTCCTTGTGAAAGGACAACCCAGCTCTACAGCTCAGTCATTGTGGAGTCTTGCATCTCAGTGGTTAGCGCGCTCGCCTCACAGGCGAGAGGACACGGGTTCGATTCCCGGGCAGGGCGAGACCTTAGGCAAGTTTTACTTACTCCAGACACCAAACGTGCACGCCTCTGTTCACCTAGGAGTAAGTAGGAACCTGGTTCTTAGTCAACTACGGATGGCTTTTCTTCAAAACAATTCTGAAAAATAATAATAATTTGGTCAATCAATCTACAGTCCACAAAATATTTAATCAGTTTGCTTCACAGTGAATTGAAGGTGCTATATCAAACTCAAGGATTATTATTACTATTATTATTGGTCTCATGTTGGGACTTTGATGGTCTCAAAGAGAGTTAGTGTTTCGAGCCTGGCGTGGTCTGGAGTCGCAAGAACCTGTCACAGCTGAGAGACGCATCTAAAGACACAGCGTGAGTAATTGGGGGGGTGGAAAACAAGTCCATTAGTTGTTGCTGAAACTTTTCTTTCTCTCTTTCTCCCTCTCTCTCTCGATCTCTCTGAAAAAGGCTAGGAGCCAAGTGAAAAAGTTGGCGTGGCATCCCAGCATGTTCTAGCACACGCCCTGGCACGTCTAGGAGCTGGCTCACTAGCCCTCTGTGTAGCAGACGAGGTAAGAACTGGTTGTTAATCACCTTTCATCAAAGGCGGCGAGAGATAAAGCTCCCGTAGCTCAGTGAGTAGAGCACTCGCCTTACAAGCGTGAGAGACCTGTGTTCGAATCCAGGCAGGTCAGGGCAAAACCTTGGGTAAGTTTCCTTACTCCACACACACGCGCGCACACACACACGCGCCTGATAATAATCCCTCCAAAGAAAGCCCCACAATAATAAAAATTGGTCATTTTCAATCCACGACTGTGTGTGGGGGGGACGCTGCTGTGTGCAATTGGCTGCCGCATTTCGCCCACAAATATACAGTCAATTCACTTTACAGTATATTCTGTGAAGCGCTTTGAGACGTCAATATGATGTGAAAAGCGCTGTATCAAATGCAAAGATTATTATTGCGATTATTAACCCACTTGGGCCAAGCTCAACAAAATCAACCCAGTGACTTTATTAGAATATTTGCTATGGGCCCCCAAATTATCCATTGCAATGTCTCAAAGCCCCTCTGGTCAGATTTGGAGTCTGTTCAAGCCCCCGGGACACCACATAACAACAACAATCAGAAATTCACATTTGTAGAGCGCCTTTCACATCAGGAGGACGTCCCAAGGCGCTGGAGGAGGGAAGGGTTGGAATGATGGAGGTTGTTGTCGATGCTGGGTCCTCGGTGGTTACGGTACTGGCCTCGTAAGTGGGAGGAACCTTGGCGAGATTCCCGGGTTTGATTCTACGCAGGGTGAAATGTTGCCACGTTTCCTTACTCCACAAGTGTCTGTTGTACCAAGCAAATAAGTAGGAACCCACTTGTTAGTTGATTGGCAGAGCGAGACGAAAGGCATAAGTTATGGCCCGTTTCACTTCCTTGTTTTTGAACGCCGGTTTTCTTTGCTGTTGCTGACTCTCCCCTCCCCCTACATTGGTCTGTTTGGTTCCGGCCTATACCAGGTCCCAGCCTGTCTCACCTTGATCACCAGCCAGCCATTGCTGCCAAAATGACTGAGCTGGTGTGAGTGTGAATCAGTGTTGCAGGCTGTCTAGCACTGCACCACAATAACCACATTATATTGTGAGTGATGTGAAGCCACGAGTCTCTCTCTCACTCTCTCTCTCTCTCTGTATATCTGCCCAGGGGAATGGAAAGTGGAGCCAGGCCTGTGTTCAGCATTCCTATGGTTGACCAATCTCTCTCTTGGTTTTTCGCTGACTTTCTTTGTCCTCTTCACAACACCACATAGGTTCCTCTGCACGAGCACACTCACCACCGTGTTTAAAAAGTACACATACGTCTTCGATCGTCCCATTGGCAATTCCTGATCTCTCCCTTCCTTTTCCCCCCCCTCCCCCAGCCATCCCCAGCTCGGGTCTGACACAGTGACTGTCTTGGGACATCCTCCTGATGTGAAAGGCGCTGTGTGTACAATGTAATTGTGTTGTTGTATGTGTGTCTGCCCAATTTTGGGGTTCAGAAGATGACATTCAACCTGGCTTTTGGGTGCGTGGCTTCAAAGCAAAGCGGTCTAACTCGCATCCACCCCCCACCTCTCCCTCCATTTCATCTATCCCACCCACTCCCACCACAACAATATAGAGTGGATTCGCTGTGAAGCGCTTTGAGAAAGGAAGGATTATTATTCTTTTTTATAATTATAATCCTCCCGAGTGCAGATTGCCTTGTTCATGTGTGAGCCACCGCCTTTATTTGCATGTAGTGAGTCTGCAGGGTGTGCCTTCAGCCCTGAAATAGGAGCTTAAATCAACACTCACCTGCATGAACTTTGTCCTTGTAGCCAAGGCGAGGGAGGTAATAACTTTGGTTCGGGGGCCGCTGAGCCTTGTCAAACAATCTGGGAGGAGTGTCCCGGTATAGAGAGGGGAAAACTGCTGATGTGGCGCTAGAGCTCGCCGTCCATCACAGGGAAGTCACTAGTAATGAAGTGTGAGGCCCTCTCGGTGTTACTGTACACGGACCAGGTTTGAACAACGGAACTGTAGTCACTGCAGAGATTTTCCAACTGATCCGGTGGTGGGGGGGGTGCAAGATGGATTGTGTCCCTGATCCTCATGGCCGCCTTTGTGTTTGGCTCTCTCCCTCACTCCCTCCGCCCCGCACCAGCCCCGCTCTCTTCCTACTTTCAGGTCTCAGCTAAAGACCTTTCTTTTCGACCGACCGGGCTTTTGGTCACCTTCTTTCCCCCCCCTGGGTCCTGGTCAAACTGCCTGGGAAAGCTCGACACAGTCGGAGCCGAAACACCTGTCCTACACAGAGAGATCCTCTATCCCTCTGTCTCGGCCACTCCTTCTCCATCTTCAGACGCGCCTGAAGACCTTCCTCTTCGAACTGTGTCTCCAGTCCCCTCCCCCTGCCTTGGCATGATGCTCTACCACTGCATGTGTCTGGGACGCTGCCCTGACACATGCAGGTGGTTGTTGTTGTTGTTGACTGGGCCCAGCTTTGAGGTGTGTCTGAGAGAAGAAAGACTCCACTGTGCCCGAGCACAGTGTGTGTTCAGATTACCAGGTTATCCCCCCCACCCTCCCCCATTGCTTCAACCATGGCTTTGGTTACCCTCTACCCTCCAGCCCTCCTGAACCCAACCCCCAGCTCGAGTGCAGATCTCTTGGGACATCCATCTGATGTGAAAGGCTCTGTGTAAATAATGCGTTGTTGTTGTTGTTCTCAGTCTGTGTGTGTTCTCGTTGCAGGGGCTGTTTTTTGAAAGATCCTGGATGGAGCTAAGAGGCTAGCCGCTGGATTGAAGGGAAGCCTTACCTTCTCTGGAGCCATGAGGTTTTTTTTCAGGCGACGCTTTGGGCCGGCCAAACTGGCCATGGTGGGGATCATCTTTGTGCTCTTCATGTTCATCCTGCAGAGGGACACGGCAAGCCATGGCCCCAGTAAGAGCCCCTGGCTCAGGGACATGGCAGATGGCAAAGACCGGATGTTGGGGATGATGTTTGGGGCCGTGAACAACATCCGGGACTCCATGCCCAAGTTCCAAATCAAAGCTCCTCACCACCCAGAGGAGGCCATGTCTCCCTCCATCTCCTGTCTCCCCGGTCACTATACCTCCGCCGAGCTCAGGCCCGTCCTCAACCGCCCCCCGCAAGATCTCAATTCACCGGGGACCGACGGCAAAGCCTACCGCACAGACAACCTCTCCCCGGAGGAAACCAAGGAGAAAGAGCGCGGGATGGAGAAACACTGCTTCAACGCTTTCGCCAGTGATCACATCTCCTTACACAGAGGCCTTGGACCTGACACAAGGCACCCACAGTACGTCACGCTACAACAACAACAATACTAGTTTTACCCCCTTCCCTTCTACTGTTCAGGACAAGATTTGTGTTGAGGGCTACTGGAGGGGTGTGAATTCAGGATCAATCTGTGCAAACGCCACTTCAGTGATCGAGTAGTTAAACATGTGGTTCAGATGCCAAAATGTGGTGTGTCTCACAAAGAAATGCGATTGGTTTCTGTTGGAAAATAAGATACTGGGGGAGATAGTTTGACAGTTTGGGGTGTGAAATGTCAAGCAACTGCCAGGTTGGTGGAAGGCGAACTGGGCGGATTTTGGTCGTCTGTGGCCAGCAAATTGTGATGTTCTGATGTTCCCGGCGTGAAAGGCCTCAAAGCGCTTTGCACAGTATACCGCAAAGATTCGTGACTTTGTGTTTTGTGGGCGAAACACGGCAGGGAGTTACGCGCAGCGGCGTCCCACAAGCAGAGCCGTTGGTCACCCAATCCTGGCTGCTGCGTTTCGCCCGCAAAATGCAGTTCGTCCACACACTTTGCAGTGTATCCTGCGAAGCACGTTGGGACGTCCCGAAGACGTGATATCGAATGTAAGGGCCGTTGTTCTTATTCTCATTCAGGATGTTTTTAATGTTGACCTGTGCAGGTGTATCGAGCAGAGATTTAAGCGCTGCCCCCGACTGCCCACCACCAGCGTCATCATCGTCTTCCACAATGAAGCCTGGAGCACCTTACTGCGCACCGTCTACAGTGTCCTGTACACCTCCCCCGCCATCCTACTCAAAGAGATCATCATGGTGGATGACGCCAGCACAGACGGTGAGTTGTCTGTCTCGCCGCATGGGGCAGATGGAGACCCGGGTGGGGTGGGGGGGGGGGGCGGCAGGTTGTCGTCAGAAGACCGTCCTCTCATTTCGTCTTATCGTTGAGAATTCCTGGAGCTCAGTGGTCAGAGCACTCTGCTCCACAAGCGATAGACCTGGGGCTTGATTCCCGGTCGAGACAGGGTGAAATGTTAGGCAAGTTTCCTTACACCACACACACACAAACACACACACACACACACACATACACAACACACAAGCAAACACACCTGTGTACCTAGCAGTAAGTAGGAACCTGCTTGTTTGTCGATTGGCAGATTGCCCGTCCCAGGGTAGATAATAATCTCTCCCCCAAAAATTTGCAAGAGAAAATAATAATGAGTTTACTCAATCCACAACCTGAGGCCCCACTGTGCGCAGTTGGCTGCCGCATTTGCCCACAAACACTCAGTCACTACAGTATATTGCACGACAGTGTACACCACTTTACAGTATATCCTGTGAAGCGCTTTGAGACGTTTCAAAGAAGTGATAACGCCCATGCACACACGCACACACACATGCACGTACGCATGTATACACACACACACACACACAGCTTCCTGTACTCGGCAGGTCACTGCGATGGGCTGTGAGATATGTTGATGTGATAAGATACTGTATCTTTCTGTTGTATGAAAGAGCATTTTGTGTGTGTGCTCTCCAGGCGTGAAAGGCACCACGCAAATATCATTTTGTTGTTGTATTTTGTTGTTATTATTGCTGTAGTTGTGTGGGAGCGTACTTTAATTATTGTCAATCAGCTAACAATCCAAAACAGTCAATTAGATTTACAGTATATTCTGTGAAGCACCTTGAGAAGTCTCGACAATGTGATAAGTAAGGCGCTATATAAAACGCAGGAATTATTATTATTATAAAATGGACAATGCTCTCTCTTTTTCTCTTAAATTGGAGAAATAATTCACCCTGCTCCCCCCACCCCCCCCCACCCCCACCCCACAGACTACTTAAAAGAGCAACTGGATGAATATGTGAAGCAGTTTCGCATTGTGAAGGTGGTGCGGCAAGTGGAGAGGACGGGGTTAATCACCGCCAGGCTCCTGGGTGCCAGAGAGGCCACGGGAGAGGTGCTGACGTTCCTGGACGCTCACTGTAAGTGCCTCGTAAATGCCTCCCTCCCCCCAGCCCGCAAGATACACATCTTGATTCGCACACGAAGTACACAAGTATATTCTATGAAGAGCTTTGAGATATCCCGAAAACCTGATAGGGTACCACGTCAATCCAAGGTTTATTATTGTTATACTCAGACTCCACTCCACAGTCACTACACTCCACAGGTTATCCCATGAACAACAACAACACAATTACATTTAAAGAGCGCCCTTTCAGCGTCCCAAGGCGCTAAACAGTCAAGTCGGGATCCAACCAAGGGGTGGCGGGGGGCGGAGGGTCGGAGTTGAGGCAGTGGCACAGAGAGAAGGAAAGAGGGGGGGAGAGTTAGGAGGGCAGCAGAAGGCGCAGTCGAAGAGGAAGATCTTGAGACCGGCCTTGAAGGACGAAAGGGAGGAAGCGAGGCGGAGAGAGCAGGTCGGAGAGATAGGCGGGGACAAGGCCGTGAATGGCCTTGAAAGTGAGGACGAGGATCTTGAACCGCTCCACCATCGGAAGACGGGCCTTCAGTTTCTCCGCTCCCACCCTATGGAATGCCATCCCTCAATCCCTCCGTTTCGCCTCTTCCCTTTCCTCTTTCAAGGCCGATTTGAAGACTTTCCTCTTCGATCGTGCCTTTTGTTCCACCCTGAACTCTTTTACCTCCTCTTCCCAAACACTCCCCTCCCAGCTCGGGTCACATGCCTCTTGTTTAGCGCCTTGGGACGTCCTCCCGACGTGAAAGGCGCTATATAAATGTAAATTGTTGTTGTTGTTGTTGAGTGGTCTATGTCCCTTATATGACTTATGTTTTTCCCTCTGAATGTCTCAGGTGAGTGTTTTAATGGCTGGCTGGAGCCTTTGCTGGGCAGAATAGCAGAGAATTATACTGCGGTGGTCAGCCCTGACATCACATCCATCGACCTCAACACCTTCGAGGTGTCTAAACCTGTCCAGTATGGTACGCATCACAACCGAGGGAACGTGGACTGGAGTCTGTCGTTCGGTTGGGAGGCATTACCTGAGCACGAAGTCAAGAGAAGAAAGGATGAGACCTACCCTATCAGGTGAGTGTCCCCCTTTTACAAACCTTTTGAGCGGATGTCATTGAGGTGATAAAATTGGTCAGTTTCAACCCACGACTGTTTGTGGGAGGGAAACGATCCTGTGCGCAATTGGCTGCCGCGTTTCACCCACAAATATACAGTCAATTCACTTTACAGTCTATTCTGTGAAGCGCTTTGAGACACAGTCTAGAAGACGTAAAAAGCGCTATGTCAAATGCAAAGATTATTATTATTATTTATAATAAATTCTGTGAAGCGCTTTGAGACATCTCAACGACATGGTATAATATTTGACTATATGAAATGCAAGGATTATTAAAATACTATTTTATTATTACATCTGTACACACTGAGAGTCAGATTTCCATTTCTTAAAACTTGACCCAGGTTCAGATTCATTATCTGGTAATCTCTCTGCGTGTTTTTTTTAAAATATAATAAACGCTGAAATTTTCCAGCCTGTCTTTCAGGTTATTATTAGGCTGGCACTTTACAGCAGAGATGTAATTTAGGTGTGATGTTGTTGGGATAATTATAGCCTCGCATTTGGCCTCCTGTCTCTCTGTGATTAAAATATATCATTATGGTTGTTTTGTGTAAC
Source organism: Hydrolagus colliei (assembly GCA_035084275.1). Classification (NCBI taxonomy): domain Eukaryota; kingdom Metazoa; phylum Chordata; class Chondrichthyes; order Chimaeriformes; family Chimaeridae; genus Hydrolagus; species Hydrolagus colliei. The sequence goes on along the minus strand of CM068772.1, from coordinate 2,587,997 downwards.
TTGCTCTCTGCCCTTTTATATTGATAATAATCCTTGCATTCAATGCAAGCGCCTTATCATGTCGTCGAGACGTCTCAAAGCGCTTCACAGAATAGACTGTAAAGTGAACTGACTGTGTATTTTGTGGGCGAAACACGGCAGCCAGTTGTGCACAGCAGCGTCCCCCCCCTGCCACAAACAGTCGTGGGTTGAGTGAACAATTTATTATTCTTTTTTGTTGGGATTATTACCCTCGGAAAAATGATCCGTCAAATCAGCTGATAACCAAGTTCCTACTTACTGATAGGTGAGCAGAGATGCAGGTGTGTGTGTGGTGTGTGTGTGGTGTGTGTGTGGTGTGTGTGTGTGTGTGGTGTGTGTGTGTCCCTGCAGTAAGTAAACTTGCCTAAGTTCACGCTGCCCGGGAATCAAACCCAGAACCTGGGACACTTCTGTGCGCAATTGGCTTCAGCATTTCGCCCACAAATTATACAGTCACTACACTTTCAATATAATCCTGTGAAGCGCTTTGATACGTCTTGAAGACGTGGTAAGACGCTGCAACAAATGCAGGAATTATTATTATTATTATAAGAGATTTTTCCTGATTTATCCCCTACCTCACGGTGTTCCGATGGAAGGGAGGAGAGAGAATCATTGTATATTTGTCCCTCACTGTGACACTGTGACAAACTGTACAGTGTAGAAACAAGCCCAGCTCACTTGGCCGACATTTGCTAATCCTTCGGGTTTCTACAAGAAGAGAAAGCATTAATAATGGCCCCAATCATTCACCGGATCACAGCTGGTGACAGAATTCTTTCACCTTCCAAACAAGTGAGGAACAATTTCTTGCTGTCAGGAGCCAAGGATGAGGTCAGCGTGAGTTTACTACAGCTGACAGAGCAGCGTGGGATGGGGTGGAATTATTGGGCCTATTTTTTCCTTCTTTGTTCGTTTGTTTGTCTGTCTAAACTTGAATTTCCACGTGTAAGGGAACCCAGAGGAGAGGAAATGAGCATATTACACATCTTCACAAATGCTGGTGGAGGGATTGGGATTTTCTGGCCCATTTTAGATCCGGCTCATCCGCTCGTGCTTCTCGGCTACAAACAATAATCAATAACATTTGGAATAAGGGAGCGGAGTCCCGCAGCTCACTGGTTAGAGCCTCGCAAGTCAGAGAACCTGGGTTCGATTCCCGGCCAGAACGAAATGTTAGCAAGTTTCTTTACTCCATACACACACCTCTGTTCACCTAGCAGGAAGATACCTGGTTGAAAGTTGATTGGCGGATAGTTTTGCTGCGGATAATAATCCCTCATATATTAAATTAAAAAAATTTGGCCGCTCAATCCACAGGCCACCGCTGTGCCTAATTGGCTGTCTCGTTTGCCTACAAAACACACAGTCAGTATACTTTAGGGTATATTCTGTGAGGTGCTTTGCGATGTCTTGACGGCGTGATAAGGTGCTATATCAAATGCAACGATTATTATTAGTATCAAAATACTTACGCAGAAACAGGAACTGGGTGTAAAAAGGAATGAGCTTGAGCGAGAGGCAGACAAGATCTGCAAGGGCTCACTTTAAGGAGTATTTTCTCTCTCTCTCTCTCTCTCTCCCCCTCTCTCTGTCTCTGTCTCTCTCTCTTTGTAGCCAATTCATTTGATTTCCAGTTTGTTTGCAGGACTCCAGCTTTTGCGGGAGGGCTGTTCTCAATCTCCAAATCTTACTTTGAACTGATCGGCACGTACGACGACCAGATGGAAATATGGGGAGGAGAGAATGTGGAGATGTCATTTAGGGTAGGTCTCTAACCTCTGTAACACCTTCGGCTCCCTTCCCTCCGTCTGCTATTCCCTCTACCCTCCGTCTCGCTGAATATATTGTGGGCAAATACGGCAGTCAGTGTACCATAACAGTCGAGGATTGAGTGACCAAATTATTTTTTGGATGGGATTATTATCACCTCTAATAGTAACAATAATAATCCTTGCCTTTGATATCGCGGCTTTTCACATCTTATCGACGTCTGAAAGCGCTTCACAGAATATGCTACAAAGTGAATTGACCGTATATATATTTGTGGGCGAAACGCGGCAGCCAATTGCGCACAGCAGCGTCCCCCCCCCCCCCCCCCCCCCCCCCACACACACACAGTCGTGGGTTGAAATGATCAATTTTTTTAAAAAAATGTTGTGGGATAATTATTAGGCGTGTGGAGTAAGGCAAGATGGAGGAACTGTAAGACGGAGGAAAGATCTTCTGTGAAGTGCTAAAGAATGGACCAATGCAATAATCATATCTAATCCTCTCCATAACGAACCCATGGCATTCCCTGCTGCACAGGCACTGTTGGATGTTTGAGTTTGGTGTTTGTATCTCTGTGTTTGGAGATTGATGGCTGACTCCCCTCCCCTCCCCCTCGCTGTGTGTGTGGCAGGTCTGGCAATGCGGGGGGCAGCTCGAGATCCTTCCCTGCTCCGTGGTGGGACATGTATTCCGCATCAAGAGCCCCCACAGCTTCCCGAAAGGCGTTCAGGTCATCGCCCGCAATCAGGTCCGCCTGGCGGAGGTCTGGATGGATGATTACAAGCAGCTTTTCTACAAGAGGAATCACCAAGCGGCCAAGATCGCCCAAGAGGTGAGTTGTGGTGGGAGGGAGGGGTGGTTTGGAGAGATTACTATTAGGCGCGCGTATGTGTGTATCGAGTAATGAAACTTGACAAGTTTTCGCCCTGACCTGGCTGTAATTTAATTGTTGTTAATTCTCACCCGAAAGATGATGTTGATGATATTAAGGCCCTTCTCCTTTCTGTTGGTTCTTTTAAGAAAACCTATGGGGATTTAACTGCCAGATTCCAGCTGAAGGAGAGGTTGCAGTGTAAGAACTTCACCTGGTTTCTGCAGAATGTCTATCCCGAACTCTTTGTCCCGGAATTCCATCCCATACAAGCCGGCGCGGTGAGTGTCAAAATCTTATTGAGCGTGAAGCTGTGGCTTACAGTCAGAATTAAAATTACAGCCAGGCTATTTTCGGAGTGAAATCGGCGGCGATTATTCACACAAAGGCTGTGGATTGGATCCAGTCACATTGTCCAGGCTGAGCTGGATAGATGTTTGTCAGGTCAGGGGATCAAGGGATACAGGACAAAGGCGGGTAATTAATAATAATAATAATATTAATCCTGGCATTTGATACAGAGGCTTTTCACATCTTATCGATTGTGTTTCAAAGCGCATCACAAAAGAAACTGTAAAGTGAAGTGACTGTGGAATTGACTGTAATTGGAGTTGAAGTACAGATCAGACCATGATCTAATAGGATGGTGGAACAGGCTCAAGGGGCTGAATGGCCTCCTCCTGTTCCTATGGCTCCCAATGAGGAGAACCACTACAGTTTCCCCGCTCCTGACCGCCAGCATTTGCCATGTATATCCCTTGATCCCCTGACCTGACAAATATCTCTCCACCTCAGTCTTGGAAAATGTGACTGGATCTAACCCATAACCCACAGCCCTTTTGGGGGAATTGGGAGATTCGGGTGGGAAAAAACTGCCCCTGATTTCACTCCTAACTTTAGAAGATGCCCCTTGTGGCTGAATGGCCCTAGTTTTTCTTTAGCTGATTCCTCGCCTCACTCCAGACCGTAATGCCTTTGCCTTCACAGATTAAAAATGAGGGAACAGGCACCTGCATGGATGTGGGAGAGCAGAATCACGGAGGCAAACCCCTGATCATGTATCCGTGCCACGGGATGGGAGGCAATCAGGTACTGACTGGGGCAGGAGATGCAATAATCCCAATAATAATCCTTGCATTTGATACCGCAACAACTTGGATTTATATCGCGCCCTCACTCATTCCTCTCGCAGAGAGCTTCCCAATAACCGGATCCCAGGGCCGAGCCAGGGGGAGAGGGATGGAGAAGAAAGTGACCGAAAGCGCGGTCGGTCGAGAAGAAAGGTCTCTAGCCGAGACCCGAAAGTAGGAAGAGAGGGAGGGGCGAGGCGAAGGGAGAGAGGGAGGGAGTGCCAGAACCTCGGGGCGTAGTGGCTGCAGACACGACGGTGTGTGTGATGTGTTACGTTTGCGTTTGCAGTACTTTGAGTACACCCACCAGGCGGAAATCCGACACAACCTTGCGAAACAGCTGTGTCTTCGAGCCGTGTACGGGCCGATCAGGCTGGAGCAATGCAAGTACAACAGGAAGGGGATGAGTGTGGTGGCGGAGGAGAAATGGGAACTGGGAAAGGTACGTAACAATAATAATAATAATAATTCTTATATTCGATACGGTGCCAGTGTTGTTGTTGTTGTTGTTAATTCCTTGTTGTATTGGGTTTCACTTCAGGATAACCTGATCAGGAACGATGGCATCAACATGTGCATATCGGCCTCAAACAAGAATCCAGCCATGGAGCCCTGCAACCCTCAGGACCTCAAGCAGAGGTGGTCGTTTATCTGATCTTCACCGTCGAGGGGAGGCCCGCTGAGGACCGAATGTTCCGCTGGGAGAAGGCTTTGGGGGCTTCCTCAACAAACCTTCACCAGTGGCTGTGAATCTGGACTGTGGACTGTGTCACAAAACAAACAATCGTGGACTTTCTTTCTCCCAAGGGAAAGCCTGGATTATGAATTGGACGGACTTTTTTTGTACTCTTGTCTCTCCTCCGCTCCCCCCCCCCCCCCCCCAGGTGTGGCAATCCGTCACGTCAGTTGACAAGATGCCTCGTAGAAGCGTTTCCTGACGTTAATTGTTTTTGAATCAGAAGGGAGACCAAAGAGATAGATAGCTACCCTTGTGTGTGTGTGTGTGTGTGTGTGCGTGCGTTCATGTGTGCCTGTGTGTGTGTCTGTGTGAGAGACTGTGTGTGTGCCTGTGTGTGTGTGTGAGAGAGAGACTGTGTGCGTGACAGTGTGTGTGAGCACACTTTCAGGAGTCTCCTCGGCTTTCTGAGGGAGCAGGATTACTGTTGATGTTAATTGGATCTTGATCCCTCTAGTGGTAGAGACCGACTGTCTTACTCTGTGCCTTTGCTGCATACAGGAACAGATTTCGCTGTAGTTGGGTGTTGAGTGTGAGATGAATGATCGAGTGGGTTGCGACATGGAACAAAGCCAGGTTAACCTAATCCCCTACAGTGGCCGAGCGGGTAAATCAAGCCCAGGTCCACCCAGAGGCACAAACATCTAAAGGGTTTTCAGATTCAAATCCTAAACAAATCCCACGCCTTCTAAGTGAGAGGACCTGGGTGCATTTTACCTGGCAGAATAGGGCAACATCTTTCCTTACTCCACTCTCCCGACTATGTTTACCTGGCAGGAAGTAGGAACCCGGTTGTTAGTCGATTGGCAGATCGCTTTCGGGGGTAATAATTCCTTAGAAAGCAAATAATAATACTAATAATTTAATCGCTCAAGCCATGACTGTTAATCGGACACAGTTGTGTGCCAGGTTTGGCCCATCAAAACATACTGTCACTCCACTTTACAGTATATTTCTGGGAAGTGCTTCGAGACATCTCGAAAAAGTGATAAGGCACTATGTCAAATACCGGTATTATTATATAATTTGCTTGACTGTGTATTCTGTGCCGCGCTTTGAGGCGTCTCCAAGGAATATGGCAGGAGCTGTAACAGGGTTGACCAGGGTTGGAACTGACTGCTTCTGCTACCAGCGTTGGGGTTCCTCTGGCCTGTTCTGTTCAACGAGAGGAAGGGAGGTGAGGTTGGGAGCAGAGGTAGTCTATACCAAATGGTACGATCTGAATTACCGAAGGCGTACTGTGAAAATCACAACGACGAGCAAAATATCATTTCAAGAGCAGTCTTGGGATCGTGGTCAAAAATCAAAGGCACAGCTCTGATTTTCCCAGGAAATACGCAGTCAATTCACTTTACAGGTTATCCTGGACAGCGTCTTACGAAGAAGCGATAAGGAGTTGTATAAAATGCTAGGATTATTATTAATATTATGTACCTCCTAAACGCACATGCACACGCACGCACGCACGCATGCACACATGCACGGAGAAGGCCATGGGATTGTATCAGACATAGACTTCCCAGCCCCTCATTTTAGGGAGTGGGGTTAGGCTAGAAAAGGAGATAACAGTAAAGGGTGGGAACGGTGTGTGTCTGTCCTGAGGCAAACAATGATGACGTGGAATCCAGGAATCAGAACCCACAAAGCTACGGAAAAGGGCATTGCTGGAATATAATTTATTGCGACAAAATGATATCAATAGAGCTCTTGGAAGTTTTTAAACGTTCGGTATGAAGTGACCTCAATTGGTAACGTTTCATTGAGAGTTTTGCCTTTTTCGGCGATGATGGTGGTGGTGGTGGAGTGAGGGGGGATGGGGGGGGAGAAAAGAGATATTTTTGAAATTGGTGCAAATCATCTATGTTCACTTAGGCAAAGGGTGCAAATTGAATTGGAGGGTGAGACAAAGGGACTGCGGGGTGTTTTGCTATTCAGCCTGGGTCCCCGTGTGTTTACTGTCTTGTCTCCAAGCGACAAACGAAGCCTTGATCATCTCCCATTCGAGCCAGTCAGGCTGACACTGACCCACTGTGACTGTGCTGGTGGACTTACACAAACTCTTGATTTGAGGTGATAATAAAACGGGGGAATTTACATCATTGATTTCCTAAATTGGTTGATTTGGAGCTTTGCGTTGACTGTTACGGTTACGTTTCTGGGCAGGCCTGGAGTTCAGGGGTTAGAGCACTCGCCTCGCAAACGAGAGGACCCGGGTTCGATTCCCGAGCGGGGCAAAACATTGGGCAAGTTTCCTTACTCCACCCACGTGCCGCGGTAACCCTGATAACACGGTTTTGTTAGCTGATTGGTAGATCACTTTTCCGGAGGTAATAATCCCTCCCAAAAGAATTGGGAGGGGAGGCAGAGGGTTGGGAGGAGAGGGAGAGGGTTGGGAGGGGAGGGAGAGGGAGGGGAGGCAGAGGGTTGGGAGGGGAGGGGATGGGAGGGAGAGGATTGGGAGGGAGAGAGTTGGGAGGGGAGGGAGAGGGTTGGGAGGGCAGCAGAAGGTGGTAGGTTTGGAGGCAATGGGGAGATGAATGGAGGAGTTGAAGGAGATGATATTGTGGTCAGAGATGGCCTTGTCAGTGATTGTGACTTCTGAGACACTGAGGTGATCACCAGGTCAAACGGGTGGCCATGAACATGGGTATTGGAAAGGATGTGGAGGGAAACATTGAGAGAGCTGAGGAAGGAGGAGAAGGCTGAGGAGATTCTGACCTCCTTAACCTACCCTACTTGACCTTAAAACGCTCCGAACCCATGTGAGACTTTGGCATCAGATTTGATTCCCAGTTATCCTTCCTTCCCCACATCCGGTCACTCACCAACCGGCAACACTTTCTTCCATCTCTGCCACGTTGTCTGTCTCCACCAATACCCCAGCCCAACAGCTGCCGAAACTCTGATCCATGGCTTTGTCAACTCTCGGCTGGACTACTCTGAAGCGCTCCTCGCCTGTCCTCCCCACCATCCACAAAATCTAGCTCGTCCAAACGCAAGTTGTTGGTTGTTGTGGCTGCGTCTCAGATCTCCCGGGGATTGTCTGAACCCCCGTGACCACAGAAAAGGACCCACGAGTGTTTTACCGCAACTGTTACAAGAGGAGGCTTGTTCAGCCCCTCGAGCCCGTTTTACCCCAATTCTACGAGATCACAGCCGGCCTGGCCTGTACCTCAACTCCAATCCAGTTTGGCCGCCAGAGTGTCCGTGTTTCCTCCCCCAGTGATCCTGGCTTGTACTTGGCTATCACAGGACAATGTGAATAAACACACAGCACAATCTCTGTTGCACCTGCACTTTCCCATTCAGATTGTATTAGCGGAGTTTATGTTAAGATGCAGTATTGACTTTTGATAAGAACCATCTGGTCGGAGCTGACCTTGCAAAAGGAACTGAATGTTAAGGAATAGGGCAATTTACCCGCCTAATGCCTTAAGATTACGCTGTGGCCAGACCTGAGATCAGGTAGCCAGCTGTTCTGACACATGGAAACCCATCACGGTGTTCAGCCAGGTGTCCGACACATGCGGAAACCCCATCACCGTCCTCAACAACTTCTAAAGCAAACGCAGAATTATATGCGTCCCACCTGGACACCCCCCCCCCACCCCCGATCTCACACTGAGGCAACTCAGGCATCAGGTTCGATCCCTTTTCCCCCGCCTCACCCCCCTCTCTTCCCCCACCCCCACACACAAGCACATCTGGTCCCTAACCAGCAGCATTTTCTTCCATCTCTGCAACATTACCCGTCTCCACAAAATACCTCACCCCCCCAACAGCTGCCAGA